>QGSO01000243.1:1561766-1930178 GCA_011037825.1 Carya cathayensis | reverse complement strand
TATACAATATTAAGGTAGAATATTATTTTATAAACTAAAATTTATAAAATAATATTTCTTCATCATTATATTAAATGATAAAGTACCGTTAATTAATCGAAAAGGATAAAATCATTTAAATTAATAAAACACTTAATTACTACACTGAGAAGAATTAAGATAGAATATTATTTTATAAACTAAGGTTTATAAAATAATATTTTCTTCATCATTATATAAAATGATAAAGTATCATTAATTAATCAAAGTGCATAAAACACTTAAATTTAAATAAGAATTTTCAACGTAAAATTAAACCTCATAATATCTTAAAACAATTAAAATATTTAATCTAAATAATTATCCACAATTATAATATTTTCAGAACTCATTAAATTATTATAATTGTGCTACTTTAAAACAAGCTTATCTAATACTTTGAAATTCGATGGATAAGATCCGGGATACGCCATCGAGATACAACGCTTAGGATAAAACTGTTCATGATTTTACAGTTGTTGGTGAAGAATAAATTACGTGATTTACGGAAAAGATAATCTAAACGCGTGATTCCAGATGAGGGTAAAGACGAGAGAGATGTGATTGCTGTCGGGAAATAATCCAAAACTGATAATTTTAGCGGGCTGTTACAGCTCCAGTTATTGCTAAACGCATAGTTTCGGCAATAGCAACTCGGGGTGTGCAAAATTCTGACCCCTCCGATTCCGATCGATTCCTTCTCCGATTTTGACTCCGACGACATTGGAGTGTTCGAAAATCGAGGTCAAAATCGGAGTAATTCCGACTCTGACTTTCAATTTTTTTTTAAAAAAAAATCCAGATGCACATTTTGCATCTAGATTTTTTCTAACTGAGTACTGGAACGATGCCGTTCCATTTAAATAGAAACGACATCGTTTTGCACATGACCAGCCTAGTATGTTCTTCTTCCTTATTCCTTCGTTCCTACTTCCCTTCATTTCTCAGTTCCTCACTTCTCAATTCCTCTCATGCTACATGACGCCACGGCCCACAACCAAGCACGATTCTACCGTAGTGCCTTTTTCACGCCGTTTTTGCCCATTCGTAATTTTAATTTTTAGGGTTTTAAATTTAGGAATTTGCTCTGAATTCTAGTTAATTATTTCTTATTCAAATTGGAAATTGGATTTTTGTAGATTATATAATTGTGTGAACGAATGTATTGAGGAAATGGTTGTGATGTTTCTTTTGTTGAAGTTCTTGATTTTGGACTGTGAACATAAGGTGTTTGTGGAAATGTCACAAACAAAAAATAATAGTGTTTGTCTCTTTATACTTCCCCTCACACATGGATACTTTAGAAACAAATTAGATGAGGGAGATGGGAGATCCAATCCTTATTGCTGGGGCCATTGGTTGATCTACCAATCCTTGTGTGAAAAGAAGTGTTTATTGAATTATGGTTCCTCAATTATTGGTGGGGCTAGGGATCAGGGACTTGAAAAAGCCATAGGCGGGGAGAAGGTGTACTAGTAGTGGGGAAAAGTATATTTTATTATTATTATTATTATTATTTTCCCTTTTGAATTAGGAACCAACTACAAAGCAACCCCATTTTGATAATGATGCTAAAAAGTAAAAACAATAGAGAGAATTCAAATTTTCAAAACACATGGAATTAGAAGAAGTAGAATGATTATTGAAACAGACTCTGTTTTAGTAGTAAACTGGTTTAAATAGGGAACCTCCTTCAAAAGTTTTTGAACAATGGCATGATATCCTCACCTTTCATTCACTCATACATTTTGAAATTGTTCATAAACTAGCTAACCTGGGAGCAGCTGTGCACAAATTTATCCTTTTGATCATCCATAAACAGCTACCCTCATATATGGCTGTTGGGCAAATACAACTTGGATAGGATGGGAATGCCTTGATTTCGATTGATGATGGGCATATAAAAGGTTATGCTGTTATGCATATTGAGTCCAGCTTTCAGTTTTGGACTCTGTCAAATTAATTAATGCGACATATTTTAAATGATTTTATATGTCATTACTTCAGTGAAAAGCTAGTTAAAATGTGATACACAATGGCATATCCGAGATTTTAATTCGATGGATGCAAAAATAAATTGATGGCGTTATGCTTTTCAAAGGAAAATTTTACTTCCATATATAGAAAAAATAAACCATTATTTAACCTAGAATGAATGATAAAATCCAATGTATTTTAGAGAAGCCAAAACGCTTTGGGGACCGATAAAGCATTGATTTCTCAAGTTTTTTCAAAACTCTTATTAAGCTAAAGACACGATCAGATACTTGGGTTTAGAAGCATAACTCAAATGGCATTTTTACTTCTTCTTCAGCTTGGCATGATCAGTTTATTTGGAACTCTAATATTTAAATATGTGTGTATGAATATGTATATGAATATATATATATATATGTATGCATGCATGCATGCGTTTGTGTGCGCTTTGATTAGCTAGGTCTCATACGGCTGATCATGATGAATCAAAGCTGAAAGTTGTAAGTTTCATTGATAGACTTATTAATTAGGAAGTCTATTAATTAATTAAACCCGAAAGTTGTAAGTTCCATCAAAGCCGAAAGCTGAACTTTCCTATTGATCATTTGTTGCTTTTTCTTAATTATTTTTGTTTTTTTATAACTGTTTATACTTTTTGGATATTTTATATATGCATAGTACATGTCAGTTGTTCTGTAGGCCTTTATATATAGAGCTTATCTATTTGATACCTTCACTTGCCAACTATGTTATGCCAATCAGTCTATGCATTAAGTATATATACATAATATATATACATAATTATATATATATATATATATATTTGAGAATTAAGTATTGATGTTTATATATATGTGTCAGATTTTAAGGTATGGATGCGCAACCACATGGGACTCTGGAACAGGATTAGGATCCAACAATTACGTCCCCAGCATCGAGATCTAGACTCACTTCCAAAACACAAACTTCGTGTGTAAGTAGTCGATTTCCAGTCCCAGTAGACATAGAAGATGAGATACATTTAATGAGGAGGAAGAGATGACTATTGGGGATGAGCTGGATGTACCACCTCCATCCGTGAACCACAATCAAATAAAAAAATGTCGTGGACGTGGGAACATTTCACCAAGGTTGACGGTAATCCCGAGGAACCACAGATGAGTTGCAACCATTGTGGTACACAAGTTGAATGTCATTCAAAGAAACAATGCACCGCTTGTTTGATATCACATCTCAATGGTTGACATATATATAAGATAGCGATTGATTGGCAGCCAAAGATCAGAGCAAGCTTAGTTACGAAACTGCTACAGTGATTGATGGTATGCCACTTAAGAAAATGGTCATCCCTCAATACAGTGAGAAGATGTTGAGGGATGTGCTTGCAAAGATGATAATTGAAGATGAGATGCCTTTTACTATAGTCGACAAAAGTTTATCAAGCTGCTTGAGCCACGATTTCCATTGCCATCACGGAATACAGTAATGCAAGATTGTATGAAGAGACATTTAAAAGACATGCGAGATTTCCTACATGTGTATCATAGCACACTACATTGACAGCGTATGGAATTTAAAAAATTGGATTATTGGATTCAAAGAAATTATTGATCATAAGGGTGCATCCATTGGGGTGGAGATGGATGATTGCTTGAAGGACTAGGGAATTCAAAAGGTTTTATATATTACAATTGACAATGTCAGTGCCAATGATACTACAATTGAATGGTTCAAGAGGAATACGAGGGTGAGAGATGATGTCATTCGGGGCCATGAGTTTATCCATATTCGATGTTGTGCTTATATAATCAACCTGATTGTTACTGAGAGATTAAAAGAGGTTGACAATTCCATTACAAAAGTTCGCAACATTGTGCAATGTGTGACGACTTCCCCCCAAAGGCTTAAAAAGTTCAGGGCAATAGAAGAACAGCTTAAGATAAAACATTCACGGACGCTGTGCTTCGACGTTTTGACTTGATGGAACTCTACACACATGATGTTGGATGTGGCACAAAAGTACCAATAAGTGTTTGAGCGGATGAAGGTGGACGATGGGGGCCTTAAGTATGCTTTGTTGAAGCCTATAGGAAAGGGGCTCGGTTTGCCGGACACACATGATTGGACGAGTGTGGATTTTTTTATCACATTTTTGTAGATTTTTTATGACATTACTATGCAGATATTTGGATCCGCATATATGACTGCAAACTTGTGGTTTAGTCATATCTCGACGCTACACAATTACTTGGAAGATGGTTGTGATGACCCTAGTAGACTGTTATTTGGTATGACTCAGAGGATGCTTACCAAATATAATAAATATTGGGGCCAAGTTGAGAAGATAAATAGATTACTCTTTGTGGCTATGATCCTTGACCTCTGATACAAGTTGGTTATTATAGAATATTGGGTAAATTCCATCCTCTGGGCAATGAAGGCTGCGTCGTTTATTACAGCGCTTAAAATTGATCTCAATGACTTATAAACCCAATACAAAAATAGTGGCCATCCTTCATCCACAGTGGGTACCTCACACTCGACTCCGACACCTCCCTCTTATGACCTTAGCCCAGATGGAGCATTGCGTCGACACCATCAGAATTACAACGTTATGAATGAGTATCATCAGCTCGTTGCATTGAAGAATATTATGGGGTGTACTTTGGAGGTTGAACGGTATTTTATAGAAGAGGTTGAGGCACCTAGTGCTGTATTTGAGATATTAATTTGGTGGAAGACTAATTCTACCAAGTATCCAATCATTTCTCATATTGCTCGAGATGTGCTAGCCATTCCTATCACTACGGCTACATCTGAGTCAACGTTTAGTACTGGAGGTCAAGTGTTGGATGCTTTCCGGAGTATATTGTCACCGTCAACTGTGGATGCCTTGTTTACACACAGAACTGGATCAGTGATATGCTCCTTGGACTAGATAGCATTGGCATTAATGATGAGAGCTATAGGCTTGAAGAGGGTAACCTTATTTTACTTGTTTTTTTATTATTGATTATTTAATTCTTTTTATGATTTCATAAATCTATTTAACTTCTACTTCTTATCATTTCACAATTGTAATTGTGAACCCTAGTATAGTTGCCGATAACTGATGGAGTATGGATAAGGATAAGTTGATAACAGAACTAACTTAATCTTTATTGGTATTAATGGTAATTAAATTCTACTTTTACTGTATTCAATTTTCTGAATCAATTTTGGTTTCTTTTATTGATTGAAGACTTTTTTATCTTAATTTAAGGTACTCCGAATGACCAAGTACAGTGCGGTAGATGATGTTTTTCCTTTTAGTTGAATCAATATGTTTATTCTTATGGACTGTTTAATTTAACTTTGAAATAGATTGTTATTTCTATTATCAATTGTTTAGGACTTTCTAAATTATGTATTTACATTAATTATATTTATTATTATTTATTTAGTGTTCGGAATGGGCCCATTTAGAAGTCGGAGTTCTGATCGGATGTCGGAATTCTGACCACAATCAGATGTTGGAAATCTGATCGGAAGTTGGAACTATTCCTTTCAAAATTGGATTCGGAATACAATTTGGACTCCGACTCACATCGAAGTCAGAAGTGGAAAGGCACTGTTCCGACTTCGTCTGAGTCGAAGCACAGGCCTAATAGCAACGTAAAGCTTCAGCAACACCAAACGCACCGCTTCAATCTTCTTCAAAATGCAGCCTCCATTTTCCTCAACGACATAAATAACACTTCAGCATCTTCACTTCGTAAGCTTGGATTTGATCATTCCTTTCCCTTTCTCTAGCTGGGTTCCTAATAAACCCCCCTCTTTAAGCACCTTGTCCTCAAGGTGCTGCAGTGCTTCGGCCTTCCAAGTCAATGGCTTCACTCTTGGAAACATGGAGGATAGCCTCAAACTTGAATTGTTCTTCACTGAGGAATGTTTCAATGCCAAGATAGAAGAGAATTATAGAAAGGATAAAAATATATTCAACAACGAGCATAGTAACATCAAAAAGCCATGATACCCCAAGGCATATAAGTAATAGAGTTGTAACTAACAATTCCCATCGCTTAGCATATGGGTGGATTGATAAAAATGCATCCTAGGTTTTCCATCCAAACCAGTCCACATGTGCTGGAAGCTCCTCATTTTCTATGTTACTGAATATACCCTTGTGCTTCTCCAATATCTTTATAGAGCCTTTAATTAAGGCAAATGGGTTGTTCCCTGGATTTATAAAAATTGTTCCCTGGATTCACCAATTTTCTGAATATGTCCACTCCATCCACTAATTGGTTTCCTAATACTGCTACTTCGACTCACTTTACCTCTGATTTTTCCAAACTTAACCTGGAGTCCACAGCTTATCAAGGGCCAGATCAAGTAACAATTAGAGATGGATCATCCCTTGCTATTCAAAACTCTGGCTCTAGCATACTTCCAACACCTTCTGGCAATTTTCTTCTCCGTCAATTACTTCATGTTCCTTTAATTTCTTGAAATTTATTATCTGTTAGACAATTTTGTTTGGATAATTCAATTTTCTTTGAATTTAATTCTTCTGGTTTTTTTGCGAAGGATTTACATTCCCAGGAAGTACTTCTTCAGGACCCTATTAAGAATGGCTTGTACGTCCTTCCAACTAATGATAAGGCTATCACTCTTCCTTCACAGCATGCTTTCATTGGTGAATGGACCTCATCAAATACATGGCATGCTCGTCTTGGTCACCCCTCTCCTTAGATCACCTCATTTATCATACGACATCACAATCTTCCAGTCACTATCACGTCCACTTCGTCACCCTACTCGGCATGTCTTCAAGCCAAGTCTCAAGCTCTCCCTCCCCCACTCTCACCCTCTCAATCACACTTTCCTTTTCAGTTGTTAGTTTTAGATGTCTAGGGACTTGCGCCTATGCTATCCTCTAGTGATTTTAGATTTTATTTTACTATTATTGATAATTTTACGCAGTATGTTTGGTTGTTTCCTTTATATGAAAAATCTGATGTTTCTCAAGTTTTTCTAAACTTCATTAAATTTGTTTGTAATACTTTTTCAAAAAATATTATAGATGTTCAATCTGATTGGGGTGGTGAGTTCTGTCCCTTTCATGCTATCTTTCAAAATCTTGGCATTTCCCATAGAATTTCCTGTCCATACTCTCATGCACAAAATGGTAGCATTGAACGGCATCATCGCCATATTGTTGAAACTAGGCTCTCCCTTTTAGCCCAGTCTTCGGCTCCTACCAAATATTGGGTTGATGCTTTTCAAACAGCAGTCTTTCTCATAAATAGAATGCCCACACCCATCCTTCATCATTTTTCTCCCTTTCAGTCTCTTTTTCATTCTTCGCCTGATTATAATTTTTTACGTTTTTAAGGCTTGCCCTGTTGGCCCAATCATCACCCTTTTAATCATCACAAATTAGACATGAGATCTAAGCTCTGTGTCTTTTTAGGATACACTCTTGATCACAAAGGGTATAATTGTTTGCATATTCCATCTAGTAGAATTTACATTTCATGTGATGTACGCTTTGATGAAACTCATTTCTCATTTCCCATTCGCATTTGCTGAACAATTACCTCCTCAGGCCCCTTCTTCAGCCCAGCTCGCCCCTCCAAATTCATTTTCTCCCTCATTATCAAATCGGGCCCCCTCCTCATATACTCAGCCTTTCGCCCAACCCAATCTGACCCAACCCATCTCTCCATCTCATCTCAATTCTAATAATTTAGCCCAAGAGCCCACCAACACGAACCCTACTTCATATTCTTCTCTTCCTCCTGAAAACATCTCCTCTAAGTCGTTTCCTTCAAATCCTTCCCCTGTGACATCCTCTTCAACCCAAACCTCCTCTCTACCAAATGATACTCCTTCGACCTCCATCAATATTCACCCCATGACTACTCGGTCCAAAGCCCTCATAACCCGTCCCCTTCATCAAAAAGATGGCACCATTTTATGGCCACCACTAAAACACAATGCGTCCCTCACCACATCTCCTTCTATCCCCGACGAGCCCACCTCTTACACGGAAGCTTCAAAATTTCTTGCCTGGCGTGCTACCATGGCCAATGAATTTGAAGCTCTCCTTTAAAACGAAACATGGTCTCTTATTCCTCCCCATCCCTCTCAAAATCTTCTTGGTTCAAAATGGGTCCTTAAGACCAAACGACTTGCTGATGGAACTATTGAGCGGCGCAAGGCTCACCTTGTTGCCAAAGGGTTCCATCAACAAGTTGGACTTGACTATTCAAAAACCTTTAGTCCGGTCGTTAAGCCTGTTACTATACATTTTTTGATCTCTATTGCAGTGTCTCGAAAATGGCCCCTTCATCAGTTGGATATACATAACGCATTATTGCACGGGGTCTTGGAAGAAGATGTCTTTATGTAGCAACCTACTGGGTTTGTTCATTCTAATTTTCCTCATTTTGTTTATAAATTAAAAAAAATCTATCTATGGCTTGAAACAAGCCCTAGGGCTTGGTTTGCAAAGCTTAGTTCAAAATTAATTTCACTCGGTTTTCATGCTTCCATTTCTAACTCATCCCTCTTTATATTTACATCTGCTACTGCCTCTATGTATGTTCTAATTTACATTGATGACATTGTTGTTACTACCTCTAATTCTTCTCTCATTACTGATTTTATATCATCTCTGCCTGCATCTTTCCCTATCAAAGACCTAGGTTCACTTCATTTCATTTTAGGAATCCATGTCTGTCGCATGGCTAAAGGTCTCTTTTTATCTCAATCTCGTTACATCTCAAACCTTTTAAAGAAGACTAATATGCATGAGTCTAAAACTTTGTCAACACTGATGTCAACATCTGCTAAACTTTCAACCCTTGATGGGTCCGCTTTTGAGGATCCTCAGCTTTATCGAGGTGTCGTTGGCAGTCTCCAGTATCTTTCCTTCACTTGTTCAGGAATCTCGTTTGTAGTCAATAAAGTCTGTCAATACATGCACTGTCCCCGCCATTCTCACTGGTAAGCTGTTAAACGCATACTGCGTTATCTCAAACTCACCATCTCTCTTGGCCTATTTTTTTCCTATGTCTCTCCCCTTAAGCTAATAGCATTTTCAGATGCTGATTAGGCTGGTTGCCTGAATGATCAAAAATCGACTAATGGTTTTTGTGTCTATTTTGGGTCTCACTTAATGTCTTGGAGTTCCAAGAAACAACCAACAATAGCTCGATCCTCGATTGAAGTAGAATATAAATAAGCTGTAAATACTACTTGTGAACTTATGTGGATACAAGCATTGTTAAACGAATTGGAAATTTTTATTTCTGAAGCACCCCACTTGTTATGTGATCAGGTGCTAATCTTGTTTTACACTCACGGACTAAACATGTGGATCTTGATTATCATTTTGTACGTGATCGTGTTGCTAACAAAACTTCACTGTCTCCTTTGTCTCAAGTAAAGAACAAATTGCAGATATTTTCACTAAGCCACTCTCCTCAATGTGATTTGCACTCCTACGTTCAAGCCTCACCATCCTACCGGTGCCCCTTGAATCGTGGGGGTATCTTAGAGCATGTGTACCAGCCTTAGAGGATAACACCTCACAAGCCACGTCCACTGCATCTGCTGCATGCCCACAATAGAATGCCACCACCATTTCATCTGCTGATCATTCTCAACAGCATGATATAACTGACTCTGCTCTATATGGAATATTATAGATCCTTCTGGATTGATTCTCTTGTAAATGATACATTTCTGATATAAATATGAGTGCTACTTTACTAAGGAAAACAATATAGATGAGGAATCCTTTTATTCAAATACAATCTTTCTTTGATGCATTCTTACAAACTCATATCCTACACTTATTTTCCTACTGGTTTCAACAAAATCCGACACAAAAGAAATTCACAGGGATTGCTTGGTGTAATTGAGTGCACCCACCTTGCTTAAAGGTTCCAAATCATTCAAATCTCCATGTATAACAGCCTCACTAATAAACAAAGGGACCATCTAGCCCCCTTGAGAGAAGGATGAGAGAGATCGTGGAAAATGGTTTATATAGGAGGATCCCCTTTGGGATAGTGGTTGAATCTGGCTTGTGAAAAAAAAGAGAGTGTGAATACCTAGATCAAAGATTCACAATCCAGCACAAGAAACCTGAGTATTTCAGAAAAAAAATCCCTATGGGAAGATCTCGATGGACATCACCCTCGGCTTCACGCTTAATAATTTCCCCATTAGGAAGCAGCCGCGATGCTCAAACTCCTAAGGAAAGATGGAAGAGAGATTTCTTTTGAAATAGCTTCTGTGGGCATCGCAGCAAACTCCTCCTTATGCCCTCCTCCACACCTTAGTCTTCCCAGGCCAAGCACTCTTACATGGACACCTCCACTGGCTCTTTCATCTCTACTGCACTTTCTTTTTCTTCCTATGCAGTTTGGTCATCATCCGTTGTTCTATTTTCTTCAGGTACTACTGATTGTTGTGTTTCTTCGGTTGAATCCATACTCCCAAGGTCTCTTCGGTGGCTTCCTAGTCTTCAACAACTACTAGCTTTTGCTTCCTAACCTTTAATCTCACTAATTTTAAAATAACATCATACCGATTAGATATATTGTTCTGCTTTACCACCTAATGAAGCATCATATCTATCAAGTCGTTCAAGCTGTTATTAACACCCTGAAGACTCCTTTCATTAGCGTCTACCCGCCGCTGTAAGGCCTCCATGGATTGTCAACTCTAGATACCACTTGCTAGGACCTTATGGGTTATGCTACTGTGAATTGGAATGTAATAAGGGATACGGGTAATGGAAACTGAGACGTTGCAGGAGTGAAATCAGAATTGCATGTGAGATGTTTGTGATAATGCCTCATAAGGCCATACGTTAACTGATATGGGAAACTTCGAGGGTTGCCAAACCTCTTTACAATATTTAAGCTAAAATCTAGATTCTAAGATAACTCCCATTTGGGTAATGATACCCTTCACTCCTATTTACAATTTGTTTACAATTAGATGACATGGCAACTTTTTTTCCTTTTAAAATCACTTCTCAACAACAAAATCTATCAAGATATTTCAAATTCAAAAGTAAAATTTAGTCCCCGTCGCACTCTTCCCCCCTGCATCCTCTCTTTAGCAACTCCATCCATTAACACCGTTCGGCACCACCATCTCAGGTGACTCTCTCTCCCTCCATCTATTCTCTGCCCCTCCCCAACTCTCTCCCTCCCTTTCTCTCTCTCTACGATTTTGACCAAAAATGGTTAACGTTTACTAGTTACAACCTACATTGCTACCATACACACTACCTAAGACACCCTTCTCACACCTCTAGGTAAGTCCCAAATCGTTCTTCCCTTTGCTTTGGTCAAGCTCAGTTCCGATTCAGTCAATATAGGTCCATTTTTTCCCTAATTTGGTTGTGCTTATCGCATATTTGGTGGCCGATTGGGATTGCTAAGTATTCTTCTCCCTGAGTTGATTGCGCATTTGGCCCTCAACCTCTTCACAATTGAAGCTTTCAACAGAATCCATTTCCACAAATAAATCTAACTGACCAAATAAACTATAGCTTTGGATTAAGCTATGTATAAAAAAAGGACATAGAGATATTTGAAATGGAAGAACGAAAGGATCTAAGAATTTAATCAAAACCCAACAATATTTGGGCCTGAATTTTATTTGGGGAGGTGAGATTGATGTCTCCTATTTTTTCTCCAAATTTTCATGGGGCAGGGTTGTTGACCACCTCATAAATGAAAAATTACCTCTATATCTGTTCATACAAACACACACATATGTATATGAATATTTGGCCCAAAACATATATGCACATCAGTGTCACAAAGAATTCTTCAAAAACCACAAACCTTTTTCTTTGCATTGTGCACTTGCCCGTGTTCTTGACTCTGCCTGAACATTTTTTTTAGTGGATATTAATCAAAATTCGTACTTGTCTTGATACTCTTGGGGTTTTATTTTTCTTTGAGGTTTTATCAAAGACCTTTATTTGTTGAGTTCTTCAAGCAAAATGTGAAATATTAGTTATTCATCCTCGTCCAGTGCTTGGCTTGAAATATGTTTATAAATCCATTTTGATGCAGGTTTGAGATTTCAGCACCATTGGAGGGATGCTTGGATTATGTCACATTTTTTCAGTTTTTGGTTGAATTGTAATGTGTTATAGATAAGCACAAAATTAGTTTTTGGTCATGTTATAATGTGTACCCTTTTTTTCAAGGTTGAAAATTAGTTGTATGTAATAGATAAGTGAATAAATATTAGTAAGGCATACAATTTTTGGCAGAGTTGTAATGTTTACTATTTAGTTGTAAAATGTACTCCAATTATATTGAAAAAGTATCGTATTGAAAATTAGATGTTTTGAATTGATGACGTAAAATTGTTGTCATGGAAGTTGCATAGACCAGAAAGCATTTTGATCAGCTTAAGCCTTTTAAGGTCAATCTTTCGGCCTATCTGGCATCTTTGGCACCATGCAAACCCTCATATTTGTGTTATGGGCTAAAAGTGTTCATAGATGGCTCTTGGAATGGCACTAAAAAGAGAGTGGTGAGATAAGTGGTGTATACCTGATCTTCACATGAAAGTATGACATTTTGATTGAGTTTTCCTCAATTTTTCTAAATTTTTTTACTTAAGATATGAAGGAAATTAATCAACTTATGTCTATCTACATGTGTAATGAAAATAAGCAACAAATAAATCTAACCAGAGGTGTAGTGCAAGCACAACGTTCACCTGCAATTAACGAGCAAATATTCACATTAAGTGAGAGGAAAATATCATTGGCTTATTTACAACATGAAAAGCTTTAGTGGAAGCTCCATTAATTGCTTTTAGTTTTAATTTAAATTAATTGATGGGTCATACGTACAAGTTGAAAAAAATTCATGGCACTCAAAGTGTGATCCCATGCATTCTATGGATCAATATTTTGCTCCTACTCGTTTTGTTTTCAAGTTCAACTCGGTGCTGAACAACTTTTGGTTCCCTCATTGTCCTATGCTTGGATATATTGTGTTCATCCATTAAAGGACTTTGAGCAGCTTCAGCCACCACCTGCTCATTCAGTTCCCTGTCTATCATGCTTGGACCATATTCAGGGACTTTTGGATTTACCCAAGTAAAAAATTCGAAGACGATTTATCCAAGACGGACCATATTCGAAGTGCATGAAATAAAAGAATAAATAATATATTAGAGAAATGAAAAAAGAAAGAGTGGTGTTACGAAAATATGGCATGAGCTACCATAAGTGAAGCATGAATCTGTGACAGATATATGCCACTTCCATAAATTAATGCTTTCAAAGGCTCTTGAGTTGGTGACTTCTCATCAGAAAGCACATCAGCTAGCACATCAGCTGATGCATTAATTGATTCCTCCAAAAAATCATAACTGACACTATGTGGCCATGCAAAATAATTCCTAATTTTTTTGATGGGTGAAGTGAATCAACAAATGCATGTAGGGAGCTATGCAAGTGGTGGAGGTGTGATTCATCTAAACATTCATCTATGACAAGCAACTGGTGCAGAGATTCTTAAATTGGAGATTAGAATAAAACGGAAAAAACAAAGTTCTCTCTATACAAAATTGGAAAAACAAAATTACCTGAAGGATCATGAATCAAGAATCAATCTCTACAAACAATTCAATCCCAAACTGACTCCACTTATGAAAATGACAAGAAGTGCCTTGAGTTTGCAGGAAAAATCAATGTATATTACCTAAATAATCTCAACAAAAAAGAGAAAACAAACCTATGATATTAAACTAGAAAATGGATCTTATTCTAGGCCTCCCATTTTGCTTGAAGAATTTAAAAAATAAAGGTCTTTGATCAACGAAAACCTCAAAGAAAGATAAAACCCCAAAGATGATAAGACAAGTACTAATTTTATTAAATTTTGATTAATATCCACTCAAAAAAAAATGTCCAGGCAGCATCAAGAACACGAGCAAGTGCACAACAATCTCACCTCCCCAAATAAAATTCAGGCCCAAACATTGCTGGGTTATTCCTAGATCTTTTAGCTTTTTCCATTTCAAATAGCATATCCTTTTTTTTTTTTTCTTTTGTAGACATAGGTTAGTCCAAATCTGTAGTTTTCTTGGTCAGTTAGATTTATCTGTGGAAAGGGATTTCGTTGAAAGCTTCAATTGTGAATAGGTAGAGGGCCAAATAACCAACCAACTCAGGGAGAAAAATGCATAGCAATCACAACCAAATCTGGAATAAATGGACATATACTGAATGAATCGGAACCGAGCTTGACCAAAACAAGGGGGGAGAACAACGACTTGGGGCTTACCTGGAGGCGTGAGAAGGGTGTCTTAGGCAGTGTGTATGGCAGCAATGAAGGCTGTAACCAGTAAACGTTAACCATTTTTGGTCAAAATTGTAGAGAGAGAGAGAGAGGGAGGGAGAGAGTCGGGGAGGGGCGGAGAATAGATGGAGGGAGAGAGAGTCACCTGAAATGATGGTGCCGAACGATGTTAATGGACGGAGCTGCTAGAGAGAGGATGGAGCGGGAGAGAGTGCGAGTGGACGAAATTTTGTTTTTGAATTTCAAATATTTTGATGGATTTTGTTGGTGAGAAGTGATTTTAAAAGCTTTAAAAGGAAAACAAAAATAAGCTGCCACGTCATCCGATCGTAAACGAATTCTCTCTCCTGCTCACGTATGTTCGTACCGAAAAATTTAATTATAAATATAATTATGTATTAATATATATATTAATTTAATATGATTTATTAAAAAATATATTTTATTAAAAATAATATGAATTTAAATTTTAAATATAAATAAATTAAAATTAATATAACGTGATTTTATTTATACATAACAAAACTTTATTCCCACGCCTTAGAGCATCCACATTGGCTTGGCCAAATGAGGTGTTTGGCTAAATTTGGAGTAATTTGATCCAAAAATTCATCATATTGAATTGGGCAAATTCAAAACATTTTGGACTTCTGCTACGGTCCTTAGCTAAATATGGAAGATGGTTTTCATTGTCCAAATAATAAACAATGAATTTCTCACTCCAACTTGACCAAGCCGATTTATGTAAGTGCAGTTTTTTTTTTTTTTTGGTATGAATTCTCACGTTTTGCACTTAGATATTTGGTTAAGATAGTAAAAAAAATTTTGATAGAATTTTGTTAGGATTAAATGACCACCTGAAAATGTGTTTTTATAATATTAATTTAATTACAGTATAATATTGCTTAATATTAAATTGGTAGAATTAAAAAATCTGATAAAAATAATTTTTTATAAAAAATTATTAATTTAATAATATTTTATTATTATATAGAGAATGAATGGCTAATCCAATGTGGTGATTGAATTTAGAAAGAATAGATAAATATATTTTCAAGTTGATATTGGCTAAATTTGAACATGCATTTGGCTAAGCCAATGCTAATGCCCTTACCTCAATACAGTTTACTCTTCACAGATTTGCAAAAAGGATAAAATGACAAGCTAATACTCTGGCTACATGACAGTCACTTGAAACGTAGAACATAACTAACTGGGCGCTGCTACATACAGTCCCCTTTAGGGGACTGTATTGCAGTCCCAGCATGGGAAATGTCCATATTATCCCCACTTTTAAGCATAAATTTACAATATTACCCTTACAAAGTTCTTTTATAGTATTCAGAACTTCTTTTACAAAGTTCTTGGGATAGGGGAACAAAACTAACCGGCCTTGAAACGGATTATGTTCGGGTGCCGGAGCGATTTGTGGTTGATAATTTCTCTCGCCACATTCTCATCAATCTGAAATTCAAGAGAGAGAATATAGATCCAGTGATCATGTTAGAAAGGAGCCTTTTAATACTGTTTTGTTTCTGGGAAACGGAAGGAAAAAAAAAAAGGCTTCATCCAAATTCAAGTACAAAATATTACAGTTGAGTGCATTTTACTTGAATATATCTTTTCTGGGTCCTCTAAAGTATGAAACATCTAAGATTCCAAAACTGGGAATTTCTTTTGCTTCCTTGGTACTGAACCTTAGAAATTTTCCCATTTTTGGGAATTCACAGAAGCCAGTCCTCCATTCATTTCAGAAAAACACACCCTCCTAAATGTATAAATTCCTAGTAATTAATATCCGCTCTTCGGAACCAACAACACCAAAAGTAAAGCGTACTTAGAAAAATCAAAATTTTAATATCATTTCCCAAATTTTCTCGGCAACCAAACAGAAAAGCCTGAAAAACCTTGTGGCCACCCCGAAATTTCCAGCTCCCAAATCCTTCACCAACTCGTACTTTTCCATCTTCTTGGAGTATCTCTCTCTTGCTGCTACAACTATATTATGTGAAAGATGATCTTACAATGAATCGCTATGCATGCGACTAGTTTTACAGCCTAGTTCTTGCATGAAGATAGGCACGAAAACTGAAATTATATACGAGTTGTTTGCTATCGGATCTCTAAAATTTTGGAAATAAGAGACTGAGAAGAAGTAGAAGGAATGCTAGGGGGGGTCCGTGTGTTTTCTTTCTTAAGTGAAACGGTGAGTTTCATTTAATATAAATGAAACGCACCGTTTCATTTAAGGCCTGCAATCCAGTCCCGCATACGGGGCTTGCAACTAGAATTATTCTAACTAAAAACGCACAGCATAATAACAACACACGCACACAGTAGCTTAAACGCATCACTTCATGGTCCCAAAACGAACAGCTCCAGTAATAGCTAAATGCACAGTTTCGGCAATAGCAACGTAAAGCTTCAGTGCATGTTTGGGATTGTGGTAGGAAATATAGTTTATAACTTTAGGGCTTATAGCTTATAACTTAAATAATAAGCTCTACTATTAAAAAGTCATTTATTGTTTGGTAACATGTCTCTAAAGTACTTTTAAAGTTAGTTATATTAATTTTTTTAAAATATACAGTTATCTGCAGGAGCTTTTCGATAAAAGCTTCAATTTGGTGCTTTTTAAAAAAGTAGATTTTCAGCTTTTTTAGATAATTAAAGCACTTTTTATAAATTTACCAAATATATCATTTTTTCTTTAAAAGAGCTTTTAAACAATTAAAAGTACTTTTTAAGCTTTCAAACACAATCCCAAACAGGCTCTCAATAACATAAAGCCAAACGCACCGCTTCAATCTTCTTCAAAACGCAGCCTCCATTTTGCTCGACGACATAAATAACAGTTCGGCATCTTCACTTCGTAAACTTGGATTCCATCATCCCTTTCCCTTTCTCTAGCTGGGTTCCTAATAGATCACCTCCACGCCTTAACCTCCACTTCCACCACCACCTTAAGCACACCCGACGGAAAGACACCTGCACCTTCAAAGCTGTGGCCTGGCGAGACCACCACCACAGCAAAACCAACACCACATGAGCTCGGCCACGAGTCACCAGTTGCACCACCACAGCCAAGTTTTCCTCCACCTTTTCATCCACACCACATGGCAACAGCTCTGTTTTCTCATTCCAAAACAGAGCAAAAGTTTCACGTTCTAACCGCCACCCTCAGCCAAGCTCGGATTAGCCACGCATCCCTCCACCCTCAGTTCCTCTCGGCAAGCAGAATCTACGGCACTCACCAATATCGAAGGCCCTGTTTTCAAGCACTGAAACAGAGGAATGAGTTCCCCACGTCGGTGAAGCCTAGCGACTTTGCAGCCCTTCATACCGCAATACAACGGAAGGCACTTTTCCCAGAGATCGCCAGAAAGTCAAAAAATGGCCGCCAAATATCAATCGTAGTGGTTTTAAACTCACTGTAGTTTCTCCGGTACCATTCCTCCACTTTTGATACATTGCGGTGGAAGTTAAAAATTGCCGAGGATTTCCCGGCAATTTATCATCGTCGCCATCGAGATAAAAGACAAGATACTCAATCGCAGCGATTAAAAAATCGTTGGCAAAACCTTTCCCAGTTATTTTCTAATTGCTAAACTAGAGCTCTCACTTGTTTTAAGATTACATAGGCTCATATAAGTCTTTCGATATCTATATTTACTTATTTTAAAATATCTAAGTTCTATCTTATAATTCTCTCTTTCAATGGTAAATCACTAAATCAAAATAATCTAATTAATGGACAGTCAATTAGAAGCAATAAACTTAAAATAAATCAAAAAAACATGAAAAAAAATTACTTCAAATTAATATAGAAAAGCAAGCATAGTTTGAAACTAGATTACATCGTTTTCCTAAAATAAAGAAAATTAGTGTATGCTAAACATTAAATTCAACATAATCAAATTCACCATAATTTTTTTGAGAGAAATTGAAGAAATTGAACACTGAAAAATATCCTCGCCGTCCGTCCCAGCCTCTTGTCGCAGTTTCCTTCTCTGGAATGAAAGAAATTATTTGTCGTTCTATCTCATCAGTGTGTCCAAGAGCCAAGACAGACTATGCCTCGTTTGTTTTCAGAGATGAGATAAGATAAGATAAAAATATTTGAAATATGTTAAGATGAGATAAGATGAGATTAGATGAAATATGTGTTTGTTTTCAGAGATGAGATGTGATTAGTTTGAATGGAGGATTTGGTAATATGATGGGACCCACAATTACTTGTGGTACTTTTTACTCTATTTTATTTGTTTATTTATTTACCAATAGTGCACTCTTTTATTTTTGCTGCTTCGTTTTTTTAACATAAAAACCTTTGGTCAAAACTTTTTTTGTTTTTTTTTCACTGCTTCATTTGTTTATTTATTTACAAATGGTGCAATTTTTTTTTTGCTACTTCCTTTTTTTTGGCAAAAAAAAATCATTTTGTCAATTTTTTTTTCCTTTTTTTTTCTACTTTATTTATTTATTTATTTACCAATGCTTCAAAGGAGCGAAGTGTCGAGCGAAGATCAAGCGACACATTCTGTCTGAGTTCGCTCGAGCGTTCAACTCTGTCTGAGTTCGCTCGAGCGCCATGTTGAGCGAGTGTCGAGCAAAGACATATGTTTTGACCAATAATGAGCACACTTCAAGCCTTTTCACTTCAACACTTGTTATAACACTATTTTACACAGGTTTTCACAAGAATATGCCAATCAACTTATTTTTCCCTCAACAAAGTGAAGCCTCAAATTACAATGTACTATTTATTTTGAAATAATTGCAATGTACCATTCGGTCAAAAAAATTTTTTTTTTCGCTGCTTCCTTTGTTTATTTATTTATTAATGGTGCAATTTTTTTTTGTTGCTTCCTTTATTTATTTACCTTATGTATAAATATTTTTATTTTTAATCAAATATTTTGTTGCACATTTAGTACAGATTTTACTTTTTTTATAGTGTGTATTCATGTCAATATACTGTTTATTTAAAATATGTTATTGGAGAAAATAATATTGAAATAAGGTGAGATGAAATGAGATGAAAACTTGAGAAGAAACTTGAGATATTTTGAGATAAAAACTAGTAGATCAAAATGTGTGTTTGTTTTTGTAAAACCTCTCATAGTACGAAAACTTTTCAAAACTTTTCAAAGTTTTAGTTTTCAGTTGCGAAAACAAACAAGGCCTAAAGCTGCCTTTTTTTCTCTTGCGTTCGTAACTCTCCTTTTCGTCAATAGAGTCCAGCCCAACGTGAAACTCTTTTCCGCATCAAACTCGGATGCCAGCTTCTCTTGCATCCTGCATGAAATCCTTTTGGCCAAGTCAAACCTAGCTACTCCAAATTAAAAGAGTTTTACTACGTACAAGAAAAGTCACGTACTAATCTGTACCCCAATACCGATTCTTTCATATTCAAAATTTAAATTGAAACTGTTTGTAATAAAATCTACTTTTTAATCAATTGATGCACATATTAATGTGCAGTTGTGTTTGCAGCTAAATATTTTCAAACCGAAAATGCGGCTTAATTACGTCCATTTCGTGCGTCCTAAAATCCCAACAACCCCCAGTGTCCAAGTTTAAACCAAAAGAAAGCCCAGCGTTGCATGCCCCCAAGTCAAACCGCTGCTAAGTTCAAAGCTCGCGATTTTCGTTCAACCTTCAAAAATCCAAACCACCAGCTTTCCACGTCTTTTCTTTTTGAATTTGATGAATACTTTTTCTTTTTTCCTCCCCTGGTAGTTAGACACCAATTGAGTAAATTCAAATCACTTCCTTTTAAATTTGATGAATACTTCTTTGCTAATGTCTCTTCCTTTTAAATTTGAGAATCTTCTTCTATCTTTAACATCTTCAAAATTTTAACGTAATTTTTATTCCCAAATAACACTGGTGATCAACTCTTATATTTAAATAAATGTTCATTTAAATCTGAGAATCCTAATTAGATGATATACTTTTAAAATTTAGATATTCTTTTTCTTCAAATCTGAAATAAATTCAAATGATCATAATGAAGTCTAAAATTAACAAAAATAAATAAAATTAGATTAAAGAGTAAAGTTAAGAAGTAATAAAATATAGGAAATTATGCAAGTCATCAGATTCTAAATCCCAGAATCAAAAGGAATTCTAAAATTTTACCATGTTTTGCATATAATTATTCAATGCCAAAAAAATCACAAATGTCAAATAGTTTTCAATGGTATTTTATTTTCAACAATTCCTCCATGCCAGATCCTAGATTTGTCTCAATTTTTCCAATAAATATCTCAAATATTTATAGCATTATATACGCATACACATGATGACAAAATACATATAGCCAAAGCTTACCGAAAGTTTACTAATGGGAAACCAAAAAAATCAGCTACTCTTTTCAAAGCTACCTTCAATTTCACTATGTTTGCCTTATCCTTGAGCTTATTTCCAAGTTTATCAAAGGATTCTCCAAAAATCCCTTTTTGATGGAGTGCTTCCAATGGATCTACATAGTAAAAAAATTAGTAGAACATTTTGTTTAATTGTTTCCTTGCAACAAAAGAATCTTCAATAACTCATGTAAGTACCATCTAAATTCTGCTTAGTTTTTAGAGAGTATAATGATAGAAATCATTGACCCTTCAATAGTTTTGAAAAGTAACGGTGAAATTTCCTCTCCTCTTCAAGATTGTTGTCTATATAAATATTGATTCCCCTTTGATCAAAAGTTTGATATAGATGGGAAATAAAGTTATGGCGAACATCTTCACCTCTACAGCTCAAGAATATATCATGATTCCATGGACGAATGGAAGGAGATGAAGAGGATGAAGAAGAGGAAGAAGCTCCTGATTGAAAGGCCATAGAAGAAGAAGTCATGCTCGTAGTACATATGCACGATTACAATTTAGCAAGAGGTCAATTATGGAGCAGTACTTATTGCAAATAAATAAGAAAATTATTAATCATCCCATGAGGTGGTATTAAATGATAAATTTACAAGTAAAACATAATAAATAATCTCAAATCATCTAATGATACATTATTAAAGAATAATAAGATGATCAAAAAATGAATAATAAGTAACATTAGTCAATAAATAATTATAGAGAGCAAGTGGGTAAGATAAAGGAGAAACTTTACTACTTGGTAACAATGTCGACCATGCATGCCAGCTAATTGCGGAACTTTCAACCTTCAAAGTTGTATTAATTGATCTATTTGGTCCCACAGCAATCGACTTTACTCTATTTTAGCATAGATGTCGTTCCCACAGTGATCGTGATCGGCCCCACAGACTCACACCACTCACCATAAACCACACCAGCCCCATGCACACAACCCATTCTTTCCTACAGTAACTTCATCCCTAGAATTACAATGCCTTTTCTTATTATTAATTTTATTTTTATAAAATAATATTAATCATCTTTCTTTTAATATTTTTCAAAATATAAAAATAATAAAGAAATTATTTTTTTCATCTATTTAAAGTCATGCAAAAATTATAATAATATGAGAAAATATGAATAAACTTTTGGGTTGGGCTTAAGCCTAGGCCTGGGGTGCGGAGGGGGCTGGGCCGCACCCTGTGCCTAAAACAACCCCCCTTCGAGGCACTGCTAGGTGCTTTCCCTTTGGGCAGGGCCCCCATCCCATGCGGGATTGCCCGCGCCACCCACGCAAGGCCAAGGCGGTGGAGGCATGGGGGTGGGGGGCAGTGCCCCGCCATCCACCCCTAATGTTTAGCTAGCATAATCCCTTACCCTTGTTTTTAGTAATACAGTATAATCCTTCAAACTACAAATAGAATGCTTTCACTAGTAATTTATAATTTTTTTGTGAAGAAATACATGTAGTCTCTTTACATTTCCTAAGCTATGTCATCTGTATCTATGGCATTCAAAGTATTTAAAAATCACTAAAAGTCATATACTTCCATGGAAGTGCAGCTTCCTTGTGACAAAATAAATTGGCTGGAAAAAATGAAACGGAAGTGACTCACAAGTAAATGGCAAATCTTCTTCAGATAATTTTCCTATTGAAAAATGTTGTTGACACCTAAAAGAACCCAAAGTATAGGAGTGCTTATATCCATTTAGTAACTCAATTTACACTCAGCATCTTTTATGCTTTTCTTTTCTTTTTAAGAATCTGCATCACTAGGAAACTCATTCTACCATACTCTGTATCAGATACATGTCCATTCCCTCCCTCCCTTCGACATATCATCATATTTGTATGATGTCTATACGTACCCTTTGTGTACTGATGCTTCCGAGACAAACCCCATAAAGCCCTTTAAAATTTTATAAACAACAATTACAAACATTGATCACAAATTTCTCCCCATTCTCAATTTACATTGTAGTCGTCCTTTGCCCACATGTCTACTATACAAACAAGCAAGATGAGAGAGATTCCCACTGAATCGTCCACTCACCCCTCCCATTATTATTAAAACATTCTAACAAAGAAATCAAAATTCTCTCTTTTCTCCTCTCTATCCCACTTTATCCTCTCCCCTCCAAACTCCCAAACAAAGTGCAAGGGGAACAATCTTCAAAACCCCCGAAGAATTGAGAATTTATCATAACCTTGGGTCATGAATATCACAATGAACGATTGCAGTACAAAATATAAAAAATTTCACAAAGTCTATTAATTTCCATGCCATTTTTAGCCCACTTCCCTCATTGATATTCATACCAGAGACATATCTTGTAAAATAGTACATGTATCAACAATGTCCAAACATGCACCACATTTCCAACATATAGAACCTCCAACAACAAATCCACGAAGTTGACAATTGCTAAGTGAAAAAAATCTCTTAGCAAACCAGCATCTCGGCTAAGACAAAAAAAAAAATACAGCTTTTTCGTCTTCATCTAAAAAATTCAAAATGCTTTGCTGCTTGACTTCAGCTCTATTCTATTGGGATGATACAGATTTCTATGGAGCCCACCCTGCACATTTGTTTTGCAGTGTTAACATTATTCTCCACTCAAGTCTTAATTTAAAAATTTTAGTTCTTCTAAATATAAACTAAAATTAAACCCTCCTGTAAATGCTCCATGAAATCTTCGTCGCTCTTCTTCATTTGTAACCTGGAGAAAAAATAAGAGTACAAGGAATCAACATCAGTACGAAAAGAGCATTATCAAAGACGTCATCTCTTTTTTCTTATGAAATCCTAAACAAAACACTTGAGAAATCTTTTATTAGCTTTTACTTAAAGCAATCCAATGATCTGCAAACCATATAGTAGATATGGTTGCAGAGCAAAGAGAGCCCTCGCAGTGGTTAACATTAAAACAAATTTTAAATATTTAAAAATATTAAAAAATATTTTTAAAAAAATTACAATTGCAGTCATCGGTTGGGACCATTGGATGTGGTATATATCATTGAAAACTATTTATTATATTTTACTTCTAAATTATTTTTTCTTTTATTTTTTTCTTTTAACAAATATGTAATGTAAGGATGATGAGTATAATAACTTTATCTTAAAAAATGACAAGGTGATTTTGGGCCTTTTATACCTTCCGTGACACATCACTAATCCATTATAGTTATCGTGACTCTGCTTACATGTTATAATTGCTCTTTTGCTGTAAAGAGGCCCATGAGGAAAATGTTTATCAGTTGGGAGTCCAACTATTTTATTGTAGGATCGGTCCATTATTTTAAGAGAAAATATATTTGCAACCGTGAATTATGCAACAACTGTGCAATCGCTTTAAAAAAAAGTGAATAAAATATGGGATATATATGAAAAAAAATTAATTATTTAATAATAGACCTTATTTTTTTTTAAACTAATTATGTGACGTTTTACGCACTTAATGATTGTATGTAGAATTAGGGCTGTGCATAAAAGGGCTTGGCCCGATTAATCCGAAAGGCCCGACTTGGGCCCACCCGACTTTAGTCGAGTTTAGTGGCTCAAACCCTTTACCGGGTTAATACACGTCGAAACCGAATCAACCGATCAACCCGTGACTCGAGATCACGAGGAAAAAGAATTGACGCCTCACAAAGTTCAATCCCTAACAAGGCTAACGTCTCTCAGAATCAGTCCAAAATCTCCTGCTCCAGCCACTCCCCTGGACATGATCAAGAGCTCCTACTGGACATCATGGCAGTTGCGGTGGCCACAGAGTTGTTGTTGTTTACAGAGTCGTCGAACTGTATCGCAACATTGTTGTTGTCATCAGGGTTAAGTGGCGCCGTATCCCCAGAGAGGTTTCTTGGCTTGAGGTCCCAGACGCTTGGCAGTGTTGAGGTTGGACTAGTATCTATGATTGTTGTTGGTGGTGGTCATGAAGGTCTTGGACAGAGATTTGAAGTGGGTTTAAGGGAGAGATTTGAGATGGGTTTAATGAAATAAACACTTTCTTGATGAAGGGGGAGGGGAGAATCGCAACCAGACTCGACGGCACTAGTACCTGAACCGAAATCTAGTACCTGATGACGATAGGAGGAGTATAGACGTGAAAAATCAGACTCGACGGCACCGAAACCGAGTTCTTTGAAGGAATCGCACTGCATGGTTCGGAGCCCTGTTTCGTAGCGAAGGCAATCACAGATTTCAGACCACAGGGTTGATCTTGGAAATGGCGGAGTAGAAGAAGAGGAAGTGGAAGAGGAGGGAGGGGAGATGAAGGGGGAGGGGAGAATTGAAACCAGAGTAAGGAGAACGGGTTCGACCCGATCCGCAAGTTACGGGTCGGGTCGGTTCAAATTGGTGTGTGGTTTCCTATCGGCCGGGTCGGGTCGGATCCAAAATTTGATTTGGACGGATCAGTGTGCAGCCCTATGTAGAATTACTCGTTACATGTTTTTTGTTAATTAGTCTAATTTGTTATTCCTAAAGAGCATAAGAGAAGGGAAAAGGGTGTCGAAGATTATTATGAATTATCGTGTAAGAACTTGGTTCATCTGAAGGTTGGGATTTGCCTTGAATTACTTCCCAGTTATCAATATATTTCCAAGTTTCTCAATTTTCCATTTGCAGTTCATTTTATATAATTTGTGGGGTTCATAAAAATTGCTATCTAGAGCCACTGATTCTTCATGGACGAGGTAAGCTTCAAGAACGAGCAAGAAAATTTCCTGTTGATGGAAAAAATTCTTGAATCGCTTCTAAATCTCACAGATTTAGTCGACCGATACCATGAAAATTACAAGGTTTCAAAGCAATCCCTCGTGGAGTGGCAAGACTAGGAGGACAAAGAAGACTTTGCAGCTACGAATTCAAACGAAGAAACAAAAAAATCGGTAGTGCAGGAAGAAAATAGAACGACGGATAAAGATAAAGTCACAAAGGAAGACATAGAAAAGCCAGTAGCGGTGGAGGAGAGTGTGGCGGTGTCCACGGAAGTTACTCCCAAAGAAATCACTCCATCTAAACTCTCAGATTTCCTTATCCGAATTCATTTTCCTCCATTTCTTCTCATAATTGACTTCTTCCTCCCTTCCCTTTGGGTTGTCCCTAGCAAAATCAATACACTAACTGTAAAGGGACGAGCCCTAGCCATCAGTATTCCTCCTAAACCTCCACCACCTACTAAGAGTGGGGTTTCTCTTCTGCAACAAGAAAACCCAAACAAGGGGAAACCCATTTCCAATGTGGTGAACTAACTGAAAAACTTAGATGGCCATCTTTTGAATGGCTTATCCTTAATTTGTCTAAGCTTGCAGACAAAGCACTAGTTGGCCACTATTTCAAACCAATGTTGGGTGGTGTCCTTGTAATTCCAACAAGCCTAGAGAGGAAAAGGCTCACCTCACGAGCAGAAGCCACATGCTCCACAAGATGGCCACGCGATTACCTTAGTTTGTGGAGCTCGACCTCTCTTAGTCCACTTACTGCTCCTTTTTTTCTAGCATTATCGAATCCAATCTCTCTATTATTGTTCATGGATTTAGGTGCTTCAGAGTGCTCAATTTGTAGATCTCCATGACAACCCAAACCGAGAAGACCATTGCACTAGAGATTTAGACCTCCGACCAATAGCGTCTTCGCCAAAAGGCAACTTGAAGAGGGCCACACCCAAGCCATGACGCAGCGGTATGGGGTGGAGTCATTGGTGGCTATAGATCAGTAGACCAATAGAGAAATGATGTCGTTACACGAGGAATTCCTAGATTCACCCTATCTGGCTTTCAATTTCTACGAGGGTGAGAAACAAAGCCAATTTCTCCCGATAGTATGAGAAAAATGTTTGCAGTTTTTTTTGTGGGGGGGGGGGGGGGGGGGGGGGGGGGGGGGGGGGGGGGGGGGGGGGGGGGGGGGGGGGCTATGACAACTTCATGCATCAAAGGAAAATTAGCAAGTATTTGATGAGAAAATTGTTTGCAAGAAACAAGCGACAAATTAGCCGCAGTCGAAGCAGGAGTTGCAGTCTCACCTCTTGTCTTGTTGGAGCGCTACATTTGGCAAGGTACAGAAGAATCCAGCACAACTAGAAAAGCCGATCAACAGCCACCTCTCATTGCCTCCAATAATGGCTTAACATCCAACCATCTTTCTGTTGATTATGCCGCGAGCCAAGGTATGCATGGTTGTACAAATTTTGCATTCAACTTGTTTGATAAAATGCGTATGAGATTTCTTTGTGCTGAGATGGGAATGCAGAAACGATCTATGAAAATTGGGGTTTTCTTAACCTTAAGGGAAATGCCCAAATTGAAGGAAGAATATGTGGTTGGGGTATCATGACTTTTTGATGTTACTACTCTCGTTGTTGGATATATTTTTATCTTTTCTCTAGTTCTCTTCTATCTTGGCATTGTTGCGTTGAGTTGATACACTAAGGGTGAGCATTTGGGGAGATTCTATGGTATTGCTTCTAGAGCAGAGATATTTTCATCTCTCTTCAGGCAGGTTTTGGTAGCAATAAGCCATTCGATGACCATGATAAAGGTTGATTTTCTTCTTTTCATTGAACTTGGACTATTTCCTTTGATGTGTGGAAGGTGGATAGATATCAATTCTATAAGGATGTTTGGGAAGTCTCTAGCTTAAAGAGTTAAATTCTTCTCAGCTTCTCCTTTAGCAAGCTCATTGGTTCATTGGGTTGTTGGAATTGTTTACATGCTACAAATAAGCATATTCGTCCGCCTCTTCAGAGGGGTTTTGCACAATAGAGTGTTGTACTTTCTTTGTGATCCTGCTGATCCAAGCTACGATCCATTATGTGATTTGATTGATGACCCCATGCACAAGCATGCTTGCAGGGTTCTGCTATCAGTTGCTGTTTGTGGGAGTTTTGATTGTCGTGATGGTGTTTTTACCAATTAAACTTGCCACGCAGATGGTTTCAACCATTTTTCCACTTGATATTACAACTATGTTTATCCTACTTGGGTTGGAAATGATTTCACTATTTCCTTCCTTTACAACAGTTGTGGTTGTATGTAATGAAACTTCCATGATGGCAAATGTATCTATAGGTGAAAAGAATATACCTGTTTTTGGCCTTGGTGGTTAGACAATTGATATTAGTATCTTGACAATGGATAATGGTTTTTCACTTCTATACTTTTCTCTTGGAGTGTGGGGGACAATTGCACCAATGCTATAAACCTTGTGGACAAGGTTCTTTGAGTGGGAGAGCTTGTAACGAGGCCCATGAGAAAAATGTTTATCAGTTGGGAGTCCAAGTATTTTATTGCAGGATCTTCCCATTACCTTAAACCTTGGAGTCAAAACATAGCATGGAAAGCGATAAGGATAAGTGACGTGTTGAGAGAATGGAACGTTGTGTTTCATCTTTTACAATTGGGTTTGGATGTTGAGAAGTGTTGATATATGTTGTGAATTATAGTGAAAAAGTAGATGAAAAGTAATAATTTTGAATATGAATAGTAGTAAAAAGTAGGTAAAAAGTAATGAATAGTAGTGGAGTATGTTGAGAAGTGTTGAGGTATTTTCAGTACCCAAACACGTGTTCTAAAAGCTAGTAGTTATTTTCAAATATTACTTAATTACCAGTTTACCCTTTTGTAATTTAGTATTTTACAATACACGTATCTTTTGTTATTTCTGAAGAGCATAAGAGAAGAGAAAAGGGTGGGAAAGATTATTATGAATTATCTTGCAAGAGCTTGGTTCATATGGAGGTTGGGATTTGCCTCAAACCATTTCCTAGTTATCAATATATTTTCTATTTGCAGTTCGTTCTATATAATTTGTGGGGTTCATAACGTTTGTTTTCTTTATGAGTTTGTTTCTCCCTCTCTTTTGGAATTCACTCCAAAGTTTTAAATACCATTCTGGTGACCGTATCAGTGTATCATTTCGGGATAGTCTATACATGACTAAATTAATTATATATATATAACTATATTCCAAAATAACAACAATATAAGTCATAAACTCAATAATACTTCTCAATACAATTCTTAACAACGCACGTACTTGCAAAATTTAATAATACTTCTAAGTTTCTAATCCAACTATTAAAAAAAGAAAATTACTCATTTTGACGACAACACAATCGTGGCCCTAATTTCCCTTTTTTTTCTTACTTAAAAAGAACATATCATATGCATGAATTCTAAGGTTCTCATGGTCCTACTGATCATCTTTGGAATATATAAAACAAAGTCATCTACCTTGTTAATATTAATTTCTTTAATCAAGTGGGGTGTTGATACACATGTCCACTGCTAACTTTTTCATAATTTTTCTTAAAGAAGAACAGTACCATGCTCCTTTACCGTCGACAATCATCATCCTACTATAAACGCCGACGTTTAACTTGCACAAAACCCTATGTAGAACTCATATTTCTTCCCTTAATTTTTCTTTTTTTTCTTACTTTAAATTACTACGTTAATAAATTAATAAGACAAAACATATGCAAAGTGACAAACTAAAAGGTTGGATGTATCAAGTACTGCATTGTAGAAAGAAAAATATAGAGAAAGAAGAAGAAGAAGAAGAAGAGTTTGATGTCATAGATCTTGATGCTTACCGTATTACACAGAGAAAATATAAGGCACACAGATGACAACTAATAATGCTATAACTCATAGATAATCACAAAAATGACGGTGAATGATTGAAGACATTTTGGGATTCATGAAAAATATTATTCATGATCGTGACGAGCTAGGACTCGTTATGTCTACTCAAGTTCTCGAAGATTTGAGCCAGTGATTGGAGGTTGCAACGCTTGATCTGGGTCTGGGTAGCACTAGGGAGAAACATATGGAGAAGAAGGGAAAGGCCCTTATTTTGAGTTTAATTTTACAAAAAAGCCCTTGCCTTTTCACTTTAATTACAAAATCGCACAGCCCTGGTATTGACATACCGGTTGAGACACTAAAACAAGTCGGTATTGACCGAAACACTTCGAAATGGCCAGTATTTGACCGGATACGAAATGCAGACTTCACTCGTGCTGGTTACTGTTCCGACACGGTAAATTCCAATCGGTATGGTACGATATTCAAAACTTCGGTTCACTCTCTCTAGCCCAATTGTGCTATCACCCTGATTATATCAATTTCCATCCTTTAATGGCCAATACTCCCTAGACATCCTAAAACTATTGCAACCATTTGATAGAAATCCACAAAAGGAAAAATTTTCAAAACATTGATTACAATAATTTTCAATGGATTTATACAAACAGATATACAACCTGCACTGTGATGGGGGAAAAGGGAATTGAGAAAAAAGAATATTCGAGGCAATCTAGAACTTCACTCTATATTTTTGCAGTCCAATGAGAAAGAGTATGATGGTATAGGTTGCTCTTCTATCTTGGTTCTTCTGCAATTTGTGATGCCAGAGCCTTATGAAGCCATTGACTATGGATGTACTTGGCCGAAGAACTTGAGAACTGGTTTAGATCTTGTGAAGGGCAACTTACCAATAGTGATAAATGTCATATCTAGTTCAACTTGAGAGAGAGAGAGAGAGAGAGAGAGAGAGAGACCTAGGACTAAGGGGGATCTCCAATTTTGGCTTCAAGAGAGAGAAAAAGAGAGTGGCAAGGGCATGAGATTTGACTTGCTATCGAGGGAGGGAGAATGGAGAGAGAGAGAGAGAGAGAGAGAGAGAGAGAGAGAGAGAGAGAGATTGAATTGAGTGAAAGAGAGGGAGACGTTTTGATGTGTCGTTCCTATTGTAAATTGACTATGCTTAACACATGTCACCCTCCTATCGGAGGGTGTAAATCCAAAAATAACACCGCATCTGGTCTGGAGGGGATCTCATAGAAAATATCTATTTTTAAGTCACTGTGTTGAGCACACTATTCACACCATTTTAATGATAAATTTGATTTGTAAGATTTGATGATATACTTTACATACCAACTTAAGAATAGAATAAGTCAAAATTAAAAATCAGGCATAGCCATATAACACTTTCCAATCAATGGCATTCGCATATAAGCATTTTCATCAAAAGTAAAATATATTCACACACAATTAAAATTATTATTTAAAAAATACAAATGAAAAAAGAAAGCAGCAGGCCACCAAGGGAGGTGATCCAACTACCCTACTACTCTAAGGGGTTAGCTGGTCGACCTTTAGGAAGTTCTATGGCTACCCCGTATGGGGTGGCCACGAAATACTTGGTCAGTTAATGGTTTGAGAGAATCCCAGCATGGGGTGGCCCAAAGGACCCTTTGATCCTACTGGATCGAACTAGATCCATGGATCTTGCTTGATCTGACATATCTTGCCTACCAGCAATTCCCAACAAGAGATGATCGCTTGCCACTCCTCCCTAGAGTAATTTTCCATACTCTCTCAAGATGGTCAATGGAAGGTTCCACCCTAGGGACAATTTCTCAAAAGTGACTGGCAATAGTAAAAAATGGCTTAGTGTTAAGGTAAGGGTTATATTTTAGGGTTTTAGAATATTAAAAATTACAGTGTGTGGCTTAACTTTTATTAAGAAACACATAACCTTTTTTTTTTAACCAATTTACAATATTTTATTGATCATAAGATAGGAAAGAGCCTAAGTACAAACATATATAAGAGCAACGTATAGGCATAATGTTCTAGTAATACAAGAAATTCATGAATGTTCGTACTATTAAAATCAATTACAATTGACTAATAGAACAAATTATTAAAAAATAAAGCACTAAGTTCATCCATTTACTGCTCCCGATCTTCAAAACTTCACTCATTCATCTCTCCAAAGATGCCACCATAGGCATATCATAACCATCTTCCAAATTGAGCAATTGAGAAGTGCCTTGAAGTATTCTCCATGAAGCTAAGAGATCGATCACAAGGCGGCATCATCCAAGCTACATCCACCCTAACAAATAAGTCATTCCACAAGATCGTGATCGTCTCACAATGTATTGGTAGATGATCAACGGACTCTCTACTCTTTTTACACGAATAACACTAATCCAAGACTATGATCGGTGTTTCCGTAAGTTGTCTATTGCAAGGAAATTCCCAAGGAGACCTCCCAAGGAAACAAATGTTGCCTTTATGGGGCATTTGTCTTATAAATACTTCTCCACGGAAATAAATTTGCATTTTCCATATTCATGGATTGGTAAAAGGAGGGGACAATGAAATTTCCTTTTGTTGAGAGGCACCAAAAAAGTTTGTTAACTCCCTATCATAGCAACAACGTATACTAGATTATAGAGCTCAGAAAATGAGTCAACTTCCCAATCTTGAGACACTCTAAAAAAATGTGATATTCCATTGGGGAGTGCATTGGATTGATCTAAGAGGTCCACAATCAAGATGCCATTCATTCTCACTATACCCTACAATTATAGATAACCTTCCTTGAGTGTCTTTTCGCCATATGATAAATCATTCCATAATTGACTATGGACCTATAAGCTATTTTAAAATAGATATAACTAAAGTATGTAGTCCATCTTCTTCTAATGTGCTTCCAAAGCCCCACCTCATATGGCCTACTTAGCTTGTTCGAGCACCAACATTCCCCATGCTTTACCATTCTTTGAATCTATGATGGTTCTCCACAAGGCTCCCCATTCTAGATGATATCTCCATAGCCTAGTAAAGCCCTACTAAAAATCTACAAATTTCAAATACCAAGACCTCCTTCTGAAATTGAAAAACAAACTGTGGCCTATTTTGCCAAATGAAATTAAAAAATAATTCATACACCTTAGAAAATCTCATTGAAGTTTCTCCATACGGGAAGTCATCTTGGAAGTAAGCGGAAATAATGATACAAAGTAGGTCAATACATTGAGGAGGGTCATTTTAATAAGTGTGAATCTCCCACCTTTAAATAAGTACGTCATCCTCCAAACTAGAGAGTTCCCGCTCCCTTTTTTCTATCATATAATCCAAAATTGATATCGATTTCTATGGAGAACCCAACAAGGCCAAGAGGTTTCATTGGCAAATAAGATATCTCACATCCTGCAATGGAAGCTATAATTTCTACATAATGAGCATGTCCCACCGAAAATGTAGTTTCGTTTTGGCCAAGATTATCTTCATCCATAAGCAACTTCAAAACATTGAAGAAGAGCCCGTAATGCTCGAATATGGTCTTGGCATCACAAAATATCGGGGCATCGTTGGTGAATATGAAAAATAAGATATATTGAGAGAACCATCATTTGCTTCCCCCCCATTAAGAAGCTGAATAAGAAACCACCATTCATAACATCTGAGATAAGTTTGCTAAAGGTTCCAACTACAAAAACAAATAATAATGGGGATAGAGAATCACCATGTCTCAAAACCTCGGAGTGTTGGAAGAAACCTCTTGGTGTGCTATTAACCAAGATAGAGAAACATGCCTAGCCATGGAAGTGCTATAGAAGTAGAACAAGGAGTTGAAGCAAGGCTTTGAATGGAAAGACGTTGGCTCGAAAAGGGGTGAAGATTTCAGGCGTGATTGGTATGAATGAGGTTTTAAGGGAAAATGAGTTTTGGGATTTTATAAGGGAAAATGAGCAAGTGAAGGTGTTAGCAAGAAACAAGGGAGGTTAACCACATGTGAGGGAGAAAGCAAAGAAAACACAACCAACCAAGAGTTTATGAGAGATCTCACCGATAAGCTCAATTGTTTTTTTTTTAATTTTTTTATACATTGTTTTTATACTCTTAAATATTTAAAAACACAACCTCATTAAAAAATACTTCCTCAATTATAAAGTAAAAAATAGAAAAAGAAAAATTCAATCGGTAGTCACTATGGGTGACTTTTGTCGGTAGATAATTAAATAAAGTTGTATTCAAAGTTTTTAGGTAATTGTTAGGTTTGGTAAGTAAGATAAAACATAAAATTCTTATTTTATCTCATCATTACAATTTTTTCAAATTCTCACACAAAATATAATAAACGACTCAACTTTTTCAAATCTCAAAACAATAATAATATTAAAAAATAATATTTTAAACTTTTATCTAAAACTAAAAATTCTCATCTCACTTACCAACTCATATGGCATCTTTTGTAAAGCATAATAACATATGTCTTAGAATACATCACACACAGAAACATTTTAAAGCAAAAAATTGTAGATGATTCTGCATAATGGATCATGATCAGTATCTACTATCCTCTAAAACACAATACCTGGTTGCTTTCTACATTTTGGATGGATTATAAATGAATAAATTGTATAGTTCAAAAACAAAGAAAAAAATAGATAAATGAGAATTTCGTTGATTCCATTTATCTATTAAATTTGATAGATTATAAATGAATAAACTGTATAGTGCCAGAGGCCATTATTATGTCCTGTGGCAGGGTCAAAGGTCACTATTATGTCTCGTGACAGGGCCAGAAGTCACTATTATCACCCATGGCAGAGCCATATATCAAAGCAAAATAAAATCAGAATCTTCAGATAATGACCAGAAACAGAATCAAATACAGAATCAGAAAATCATGTCAAAAGTTTTTCAGATGCTACACCATATCAAAACAAAGTACTGAACAATTTCATATCATTTTCACGTATTCAAAATAGATTCAGAGCATCTTCAAATAACATGTACAAATTTTCAAATTTCATATTCGCTCTTTTTGCATAGTCAGAAACAGAATACCAAAAATTTGCTTATGTCTACACCAGTCATAACAGAAATACTTTTCTCTTTTATACAAATTTCATGAGTAATGCAGAACAAATAACTGATATCGTTTCAAATTTCTTTTCATAATGAAGCATGCATATTTTTTCAAAATCAATCTCAGTTCATTTCTTTTATGCAAAGTCTAGCATGGAAACCCCGCTTACCTGGACTTCTTTATCTTTTCTGAATTTTTTGACAACAATGCTGCTCAAATCTCAATCGTCACCTATAAAAAAACATGTAACTAACTTAAAATCTTTAATTAAACACGTATGACAGAAAACGTAGTGAAGGGAGGTGTTCTATTCGGCTTGTATCCATGGATCTAGCCCCTCCCTCTATTTACATGCAGACCGGGTTTTTGCACTAGAGCTGAGGGCTATGCTCAAAGGTCCCATAATGCTAGAGCTGAGGGTTGTGCTCAAAGTTCACTCTCCCATGTCACGTGTGTTTGTATTTTTCCTAATATAATGAGACAAGTCCATTCCCCATTTACCAAAACTCTAAGGACATCTTATAATAAGGTTTGAGTTCTCTCTCGGCCTGTAAGGCATGAGACGTTGGCTGGACTCATGCCAATATATTCACATGGGTGGAAATTCCTAGATATCTAGTCATCAAATTTGGTTAATTTCTTATGCATAATTTTAGTTTTTGTGATTTATGGTCCCTAACTCCCTATGCTGAGAATGAGATAGTTTTCTTATGTAAAGTACAATAGATCTCCGTGGTTAATTTGCAGGAATGATGGAATGAAGTACTGTTTTTGTTTGAAACACTTGACTTGTTGGGGTGTTTTCTTTTCCAAAAAAAAAAAAACAAAAAGTAATCAAACACAACAATATCCCATTAAAGAACAATCTTAAAGAATGTGAACCAAGCAAAAGGGGGTTAATACTTTGGTGTTTTCTGTTTTATTATTATTTATTATTATTTTATTTTTCATTTCAGTTTTTTTATATGGTCTCTATATAAGATGAGAATGACGGTTTGGGGTTTATACTTTGGTGTTTTCTGTTTAGTAGCATCGAGGCTGTAAGTGGGACTTTGTGAAACTAATTATTGGACCATATCCATGCTGTAACTTATAAAGATAGGCTATTGTCTCCTTGCCCTATGTGATAACTTATAAAGATAGGCTTCTTGGACCATATCCAGGCTGTAAGATTTTCAGAAATATTCATGAAAATTGAGCCAATATTTATATTGGTTGATGCAATTTAATTTTCAATATAAGTGGGACTTTGTGAAAAGAAGAGAGAATTAAAGATTAATGGTAGGCAAAGATATGAAAATTTGGAAGTGGCAAGCACCATTGCACAGAACCCAGAAAGATCAGGACCAGGTTTTGGCACCATACCTTTTTATTATACCATCAACTAATACCCAGAAGAAGAATCAACAGATGGGTGTTTTTTCAAGAATTTCATATATCAAACGGATTGTTATGATCCACCTGCTGTGGCTTGAACACAGTAGAAAAGAATGAACTAAAACTAATTGTGTTGGAGACAGCCACCAAAGAGATCTAAATACTAGTCCTCTAGATCATGAGATAATGAAACCAGAAGTTTCCAGCAAAAGATTGGGGATGTCTCTCTGAAAATAACATAAAACTGTTGTTAGATAAAATGGTCGGTGGAGATTTCCAGGTTAGCGGATATGTCCATCACACATTTCTATTTTCTAGCTACAACTTTAGTTAGTTTGGTAATTTGGGCAGATTGTAATTCCTTGAATAATTTTGTAATTTACTAGTCCCCATTTGCCTGTTACAAATAAATGCCTGTCACTTATTGAGTATGTTAGTTTGCTTTGCCTGTTACAAATAAATGCCTGTCACCTATTGAGTATGTTAGTTTGCCTTCTCAAAACTCTCACTTTTCAAAAAGTAATGCACGACAATACTGATAGTTTGGAAACATGAGGCTCTCATCAAATCTGGTTAGAATGTGGTAAATAAGCAATCAAATTGAAAATGCTACCATTTTTTGTATTTGTTCATTTCTTTTTCTTTTTATTTCTTTTTGAGCCTGCCGATTCTAGTGTTTCATATAGATTTCCAATTCCCACATTATTCCTTTAGTATGCTTAAAAAAAACTCTATGTTTTGGTTCCTTTGGCAGTTAAGTTTATGCATTAAGAATTTTTTATTGATGTTTATATATATATTTGAGAATTGTTTATTGATGTTTATATATATGTGTTAGATTTCAAGGTATGGATGCACAACCATATGGGACTCCAGAACAGGATCAGGATGCTACGATTCCATCCCCAGCACCTAGATCTAGACCCACTTCCAGAACACAATTTTTTTTTTTTAAGGTGAAATTCCATTCATCCATGAAAACGGACAATTACAACTTTTAACTTGCAAAATACAAGTTAAATACTAACATTTTCTCGCTCTCTAGTCCACAAATTTCTTTGCGACTGACAGGGTCTTGTCCAAGGCCTCCAGACTAACCATTTGAGAGACTAAACTCTATCTTAGACTACCGTCTAAGATAGTCCATACAACTCCCCCTCCCAAGGAGTGGAGTACAAACTCTACGGACACTCTGTCCTAGAGACTATGTTTCCTACTGCTAACTAAAACAAATAAAAAACAAAAACAACAAAAGACCACTTAAAGAACACCTTGGGCCCAGCCCAAACAAAACACAGCCCATCCCAACCAAAATGTTGGGTTTCAGCCCAACAAAAATAGCCCAGCCTGCGTACAAATCCATTTAGGGTTTCATCTCTAACTTCTGCTGCTACTCCCTCACCGTGCGGTGCCCCTCCCTCCAAACAGGTGCAGATCAACACCATGTGCAGGGAAAGCACTCCTCCAAGCTCATGGCTCCAAGCTTCTCCTTGCCATCTGAAAACAAGGGTTGCTCATGGCTCCAAGTTCCTCCACATAGTCTGAAAACACCGGATGCATGCATTCTCTCCAACGGTCCTCCGCAGGCCATAGAAAAGCTCTGCTCTCCGGTATCTCGGCAGAGAAAACTACAGGGCATTCCAGAACACAAACTATATGTGCAAGTAGTCGATTTCCACTCCCATTAGACATAGAAGAGGAGGATACATTTAATGAAGAGAGGAGATGGGGATTGGGGATGAGTCGGATGTACCACCTTCATCTGTGAGGCCACCACTACCACGATCAAATAAAAAAAGGTCGTGGACATGGGAATATTTCACCAAGGTTGACAGTAATCCAGAGGAAACACAGGCTGCTTGCAACCATTCTGGCCATTTGTTTCATGTTCTTTCTATTTACGTGGGAATAAGCACGTAAATAGAAAGAACATGAAATAAATAAAATGCATCTTCTTTTTTTTTTTTTTCTTTTTGCCATTTGTGTTTTTTGATGAATATATGAATTAAATATATAGAGGAATATATGAAATTTTGTCCATCAAATAACTCTTCAATGATAGTTGGAAAAAAAAATAATTAAGAAAAAGGGTGGGAATTGTTTATTATTTGGGTTATATAAAGAATAAGATTTGGGAATCATTTAAATAAGTAGTGCTTTTTAGTTTCAATTTGTTTCTAAATATAAAGTTTGTTAATAAATACATGAAAGGAATAAAAATGTAAGTCTAAAGATGGCACAAGGGCATGACAAATTAATGCACAATCTAGTATTGAAATATTTAGATTTAAGAAAGGAAAATGTATGCTTTGACATCATAACATACTGCTGTCACTTTTGTGGAGAAAAAAAATGAAAAACTCTATATACTTTTAACTCAATCATATTCAGATGTCATTTACCTTACAATGCCTAAATTTTTCTTCTCTTTTTTATTGATAGGGATGAGTCAGAATTTATCCAAAATATCATTCGCTGGGTGGACTCAAGAATAGTAAACCAAACACTTGTAAGTGTTGCCAAGTATCCAATTGAAATAGAGTCTCATATACGAGATATTTATCAGCATTTAAGTATTAGAATGAATGATATTATATGCGTGGTAGGGATATTTGGAACCGGTAGAATTAGCAAGACAATTATTTCAAAATATATTTATAACATGATTTCTTCTCAATTTGGAAGAAGTTGTTTTTTAAGAAATATTAGGAAAACTTCAAAAGAAGTGGGAGGTCTAGTTCAACTGCAAAATACACTTCTTTCCAAGATCTTAGGAACAATATCGAATATTAAAGATGTTGATAGAGGAGTCAATGTGATTCATGATAGACTTCGCTCAAAAGGGGTTCTACTAGTTCTTGATGATGTGGATGAGTTGGTTCAACTAGAAAAACTAGTTGGAGATCGTGCTTGGTTTGGTTTAAGAAGTAGAATTCTCATAACAACAAGAGATCAACAATGATTAGAAGTCTTTGAAGTTAATACAAAATACTAGGTGATGATTTTGAATGACATTGAAGCTCTTTGGCTCTTTATAGCTATTACCGATTTTGGGTCTAGTTACCAGCCCACTATAGCTATTATGGATGGTGGGCAGGTGTGAGTGCACCCAAGCTCATACTCATTCCAAGACACTACTGAGCTCTCCTAGCTTTGCCGCCTGATGCATCTTGTAGTGATGGGCTTCAATATGGGTCAAGAAGTTTGGAGTGACACCAACTGTTTTGAGCTCACTAAACAAACAAATGATGGGCTAGACTCAGCTATTAGTACCTGTATATGGATTTGTACTCCAATGAGTTTGTGTAGCACAACCCACTGTTTGGGAGGATGCCGCCGGTTCCAGACACGGGTAGCGTTGCATTTGGTTTGGGTTCTTCATCTCCCTACTACTATTAAATAAATCCCCCCATTTTGATTTTTCAAACTGTCTATTCAACATTGAGGTATGTTTTCCTTGATTCGGTATTTGTTTTCTCTTGGGGGCAAACATAGGCAGATGCTTGGAAAAGAATAACCACACTAATATTGGAAAGGAAAGAGATTCTTGGATTTCAATATTGAACAACATAATATATTTTCTTTGATGGGTGGATGCATAAGATTATGAGGTTTCTTTTCTATGTTTGGAGAAATCAAACCAAGTATCGAGTATAGGAATTGAGTACTCATGATACACAACATTTTAATAGGTTCAAATATCATACCAAGCTACAGTAACTAAAAAAACTTATAAATTCATGACCTTTCGAAGGTCAAACTAATTTAGCATTAACTAGACAGATTTTTTTAAAAAAAAACTAATGTGTACTTTTTATTTGTATATTACTAAAATAATATAAACATATTTTAAGATACAAATATATTTATCAATAAAGGAATATATTACTCAACAATTTTTTTTTTTTTCAAAGAAGAGGATTGTACCCAATTTTATTGATTATCTCCATAAAGACATAGATATGTTAAGAATTATCTTCATTTCCTATAAAATAACTAAAGACTATATATAAAAACTGAAAACATTGACCTTAAGAATTAACATAGATATGTTAGCGCCGAATAGAAGGAGTTGAAGAAAGATAAAAAACTAAAATAATAATTGGGTGATTGTGCTATTTAACCGTCAATGATGGTCATATGGTGCAATGGACAAATTCTAGTAGTTTCAGGCAGAAAGTACAAAGTTACCGATTATCATATTTAATAGGATGATGGATGTTTTTTGTTTTTAATTAAATAAACTTGCACCGTATTGGAATTTTTGATTTTTCTTGTGCTAAAACAGAGTAAAGTCAATTGTTGTGGGACCAAATTGATCATTTTAAACAATTTTGAAAGTTTAAAGTTCTATCTTTGTGGGATATTCTTCAGTTTTTTTACAACAAAGTCATCATTTCAAAATAGAAAGAAAGAGGGCTGGAGAAGTTTTGACTCTGGAAAAAGGAAAAGAGAGAAGAAAAGAGAGAAAGAAGGAGAAGGGAAAACAGGGGAAAAGAGAAAGAAAGGAGGAGAAGGGGAAAAATCGAGGAATAGATAAGAAAAGAGAGAGAAAAGATGGGGAGAAGAAGAGAGAAAATGGTGAGTTGAAAACTTTCTTAAAAATTAGGAAGTTTCCTATCTTATTTTCATGACCAGTTTGTTACCAACATCATGCATTAGAGAATCAGTAGTACTACTAAGTTGTATTCAGGCTTAATTACGTGCGTACTCTGTGACTTCTTCCATGGCCTTGCAAGGAGCTTTTTCTTCCTTTTCCTTTCTTTCTGTCACCGGCATACGATATCTTGAATGAGAATATCTTGACGCAGGTTGAACCGATTTATTGTCTTTTTAACATTACTCAATTTATTCAATTTATATGTGTCGTCTGCCACATATAGTGTGCATAGCACATAGTGGTGTGTAAGAACATTGTAAGATGTTGCTTGACTTATATTGTTTAGGCACTGATAGGTCCCAAACTCAGATGTTTGCCAATTCGTATCAACTAGAGAGACATTAAACATTTGCATTTTGTCGACTATTGTTCCAACACTTTATTGACACCCAGGTTACCCAATGTAAGATACCAACACACCCCTCCCACCAAGTCTGCAGCCAAGGTCGAATGCAATATTGCACCGAATAGAAGAAACACAAAAAACTAAAATAATAATTGGGTGATTGTGAATAAATGAAATATGAAAATAACTCAGATAAGTACTGCAAGTTTTTGAATAACAATTGATTTCTTAATCGAAAACATTGGCTGCTTAAATAAGCAAAGCCACGCACAAGAATGCCGAAATAAATGACACCTGCAACCGCTAATTGCTAGTAACTGGAAACCCATTACAAACACAAAGACACTTGACAACAGAAAAACAGAGCATACTGAAATAACGTGCAGAAAACGGAAATAACAAGCATTCCGAAAATAAACATCAAGTAACGTAAACTCCCTACTACAAGCAACCCAGTCGACGCATGCGAAATCTTCTCGTTAACTGCTAATGACCCAGTCAATTCATGCGAGATGATCCTTCACGTGTTAACGACCCAGTACTTCCCCTGCATCTCCACGTCTCTTACTAATGGCCCAGTATTCTGGTCTTTCACGTCCACTCTCCCGACATTGTGGCCTATCAGGCACATTCTATGTAATATCTGTTGGTACCTTAGTTGACTCATCATGAGCACTAAGGGAAAAAAGCACTACTCAATAGCTTTCTATGCATATATATATGTAATAACTCTAAATGAAAGCAGTATATATTGGGCAACACAGTTAGACAAATAAGTATTTTGGATCTTTTTCAACTGAAATGATTTTGAGGAGGAAGTAATGAAAATACCCATGATTTGTGTTGTCAAAATAAACATCACTTGGTTAAAAATATGACTTTCAGGTTTCTTTTTTTGCAGTGCACTTTATCATAATTGTTTCTTTTCCTATACCTGGAGATATTTTGAATTAATTGGATGTTAGCGCCGAATAGAAGAAAGACAAAAAACTAAAATAATAATTGGGTGATTGTGCTATTTAACCGTCAGTGATGGTCATAAGTTGCAATGCACGAATCCTAGTAGTTTACGGTAGAAAGTACAAAGTCACCAATTATCATATTTAAATAACCGTCAGTGATTGTGCTGTTTTTTTTCCCTATACCTGGAGATATTTTGAATTGGTTGTTTATTTAACAATATGAGGATGTGACTTTTATTTTTTTATTTTTTTTTATTTGGAGAGGGGGATCGAATCCAGGACCTCTCTTATGGAGGCTGGATCTCATGCCATCTGAGCCACATGCTCTTGGCGATACGTGACTTTTATTAATTGTCCTTTTAATATTACTCAATTTATTTAATATTATTCAATTTGTAACCGCGAGATTGATGGATTTAGATCATTTTTTTAGCATTCATAAGATCATAGTCAGCTTATCAAACAGCCAGGGAGAATGGTGTGGAGCTTTTGAGCAATGATATGATCGAGGATTATAAGAATGTTTGGACTGAAGATCGACAGGACCAAAAGGTTGTGAAATTTCCTATTTATCTGAGAATCGGAAGAGTAGGGAAAAAGTTAGTCGAATGACTAGCATGGATCAATAGATTATAGTGACACATTTATAGGAATGATGAATCCATCTACCCTGGAAATAACCAATTGTTTCTTGTCACTCTCCCATTTTTTGCAACAAAATTCTGCTTTTGAATGCTATAGCAATTCGCAGTGAAGAAGAAGTGGGAGGTATGCAAGAGATGTCTTCACTCGGTATGTTGTCTAGTCATAGAAGTGTGAGAAAACAGAAGGAAATATAAATTTGGGACTTCTCTTATCCATATCCTTTGAAGTTTGCATGGGGAAACTGAGACCACCTAAATATGGTGGAGAACTTTCATATCTTTCATAAATTGATGGGGGAATAGAGTTTAGACTAAAACAAAGACAACCAAATAGACCTCAGTGCCAATGTTTTTAGCTGGGAGTTGTCAAAGAAATAAGGAATTCAGAAGAGTGATGCTACAGGTACCGAAGATTTCACCCAAAAATGTGTCCCGAACAGTGTATTTTGTTTTATGCATTTTTTTAATTGTGGAAGAACAAGTCAACATGACCAGTTCAACTGAAAATTCAAAAGTTTAAAACTTCTGCAACAAACCTCTTATCTACAAAATCTATTAGTTAGGCATGTAATATATTTTTGAATTCAAATCAGATGATGTATAGGCTACTGAGTTAAAAGTAGTTATTCTGTAACAGAACTAGTTGATCTGAACTCTATTTAAATACTTTGTAATTCACAAATGAATTATCAAGAGTTTTCCAAAACAGAGCATTATTCTACACGGTATCAGTGAGCCCGAAAAAGACCAACGTCTGATCCTCCTTCTCCCTTTTTTTTTGCTTCTCTTGACATCTGATGGCCTCCTCTCCCCCTATTCCCTCTCTCTCAAATTTCCCTCTTGCCCTCAGTGTCAAACTCAACCACTCTAATTATCCTGTTTGGAAAGCTCAGGCCTTACCATATTTCCGTGGTCAAGCTGTCTTTGGCTATCTTGATGGCACTATCCAACCCCCTCCACAAGAAATCGATGCCCCTCATCCCACCACAGGTGCCATTACTAAAATACCCAATCCTCAATATGACCATTGGCTTCGTCGGGATTCTTTAATCCTTGCCACCATCAGTACTTCTCTTACTGAGGATGTTCTCTCTCAAGTCATGTTCGATACCACCTCTCGTGATGTATGGTAGAAAGTACAAAGTTACCAATTATCATATTTAAATAACCGTCAGTGATTGTGCTATTTTTTTTTTCCTATACCTAGAGATATTTTGAATTGGATTACTCAATTTATTTAACAATAGGATTACTAGTCTTTTATTGTCTTTTTAATATTACTCAATTTATTTAATTGTAAGAAGAGATCATGCATGCAGAAATATGTTATTCTACCAATCACAAATAATGAAAGACAATTATGAGTTCAAGTCTTCCCAATCTGAAACCGTAATGGGTGTGAGATATTAATGGGTGTGAGACTAAGAAAATCTCAAAAGTCTTGAGTTCATACAGGAAATTAATGGGTGTGAGACTAAGAAAATCTCAAAAGTCTTGAGTTCACACAGAGAATTAATGGGTGTGAGATCTAGACGTTTGTTTTGTCGTAAGACTTGAATCTCAAACCTTGTGAAGGGATGCAAGTAGACTTGAAGGCAGTCTTATTCTACCAATCACAAATAATGAAAGACAATTATGAGTTCAAAAGTCTTCTCAATCTGAAACCGTAATGGGTGTGAGACTTATAAAATCTCAAAAGTCTTGAGTTCACACAGAAAATTAATGGTTGTGCGTTTGTTCTACGTCGTAAGACTTGAATTTGAAACCGTGTGAAGGGATGCAATTAGACTTAAAGGCAGTTTGTCATTTTTATATATTCTTGACTAGTCTAACCAAGTTGGTCCACGAGGAGTACTTGTTAAATGGGAAAATGCGAAAATTGACTAGTCTGAGCGAGGGATGGGAATTTGAAGAGGAAAGATGGAGAGGGGAAACAATACTGAAAGTGAAAGGTCAGTGTTTGATGACGCAACGCACGCGGCATTGTTTTGCCCATTAATCCCCGGATATAATTTGGCCGCAAAAGGCATAGTTTCTTGTAGTCCCTACTGATCATCAGCCTAATTTCATACACTGTAACTTCTTCCATGGCCTTGCAACCGGCTCTTTCATGGGTTTATGATGTGTTCTTGAGTTTTAGAGGTGAAGATGTTCGACATAACTTTATTTCTCACCTATATGATGCTTTGCATAGAAGGGGAATCAATACTTACATTGATGAGCACCTTGAAAGAGGAAAGGAAATTTCACCGGCATTTCTCAAAGCTATTGAGGAGTCAAGGATTTCGATTATCGTTCTTTCTAAAAACTATGCATCATCCACGTGGTGTTTGGAGGAGTTGATGAAGATTCTCGAGTGCAGAGAAATGAAACAACAAATAGTTCTACCGGTGTTTTACAAAGTGCGTCCATCGATAGTACGAAGACAAAAGAAAAATTATGGAGAGGCATTGGCCAACTACAAAGACAAGTTGAATGATGATACGAAGGTGGATAGCTGGAAGGCTGCGCTAACGGAAGTGGCCAATTTGTTTGGTTTCCATTTAAAGAAGGATGGGTATTTGATTTTTGAATATTTATTTCATATCCTCGTACATTTTAGATGCATACACATGCGTGAATATTTATGTTTGTGTGTGTGTGTGTATATATATGCATGTATGTATGTATATTAATTGATCTAATACTCCTATTGTTTTTTAATCTCTTTGATCTCGATCTGCTTATTTTTGTGCCTTTTTCTTATGTCCTTATAAAATGGTAATTAATTAATTCTATTAAAAGGATCGTGTTAGTGAAATAATGTTTTACTTGATTATTAGTAATGGTTCTAATGATATTAATTAACGCTTCTATGTTTAATAATGTCGTAATAAGTATAACCGTTAATAATTATTCTCTCTTGAATTGATAGGAATGAATCTGAATTTATCCATAGCATCATTCAACTGGTGGACTCAAAAATAATAAATCAAACATACTTTGAGGTTGCTAATCATCCAGTTGGAGTGGCATCTTGTGTGTAGCGTGTATATTCCCTTTTAAGCATCGGAGACAATGATATTGTACATATGGTAGGGATCTTTGGAGTTGGGGGAATTGGAAAGACAACTATTGCCAAAGCAATATATAATATAATTTCTTCTAAATTTGAAGGTAGCTGTTTCTTGAAAAACATTAGAGAAATTTCAAAGAGCGAGTATGGTCTAGTCCAATTGCAAGAGACTCTTCTTTCTGATATCCTAGGAGCATCTTCGGTTTGTAATATTGGCCACGTCAACAGAGGAATCAATGTGATAAAGAATAAACTTTGTTATAAAAGAATTCTTCTAATTCTTGATGATGTGGATGATTGGGAACAATTGAAAGCTTTGGCCGGAAATCGTGATTGGTTTGGTTCTAGAAGTAGAATCATTATAACAACAAGGGATAAAAATCTACTGAGTAACTATGAAGTTGATGCAACATATAAAGTGGAGGAATTGAACCATTATGAAGCTCTAGAGCTATTTAGTTTGTGTGCCTTTAAAAGAAAGAAACCGCTTGATAACTACGTGGAACTTACACAACGTATAATACGTTATGCTGGGGGCCTTCCTCTAGCTTTGGAAGTGCTTGGTTTGGATCTACACGGTAGAAGTATACATGAATGGGAAAGTGCTTTGGAAGAGTACAAAAGAATTCCTCACGAGAAGATTCAAAAAATACTTAGAATGAGCTATGATGGTTTGCGTGAAAGTGAGAGGAAGATTTTTCTTGACATTGCATGTTTCTTTAAGGGAGAGAATGTAGATTATGTTGTGAAAATATTTGATAGTTGTGGTTTAAGTCCAAATATTGGAATAAAAAAACTAATGGATAAGTGTCTCATTACCATTGATGATTGTAATAAATTTGAGATGCATGACTTGCTACAAGATATGGGTAGAGAAATTGTTCGAGAAGAATCACCAAAAGAGCCCGGTGGACGCAGTAGATTGTGGTATCATGAAGATATTCGCCATGTAATTGAAGAAAATACGGTAAGAATAACTTTCAAAAATGATTTTAGTTTACTCATGTTTGGTAATTTACAAGAAAATACGATATTTTTGCGACCAAAAACTTTGTCCACAAAAGTCATTTATGTTGCAATGGAACAATTAGAACAATGTAGATTTTTCTTATAACTATTTTCGAGTAAATGGTGATGAAGAAATTCATTTGTAAGTGCATATATGTACTGGCTGTCCATTGAACTATATATTATAATTCTAGCAATTACCAAACTATTATATAGAGGATTTAATGCTTTACTGTATTGTCTCACCATGCAGGGAACAAACCAAATTGAAGGCATATTGATAGATTTACCTAAAAAAGACATGATATGCTTGAGTTCAGAGGCATTCATGAAGATGAAAAACCTAAGATATTTCATAAATCGTAATGCACGCTTCTCTAGAAGTCCTAATTATCTTTCTAACGAGTTAAGAGTGCTTCATTGGGTGGAATATCCTTCACAATCGTTGCCATATAATTTCCATGGAAGAAAGCTGGTTGATCTTAGAATAAGTGATAGCCTCTTGAAGGAATTGGGAGTGGGATTCCAGGTACAACCACTACTATAAATATTTGCTTCTCCTTTAAATTATGTTGTAACCATATTTGAAGTGAACTTTTATCTCCAATTTTGCTTTACAGAATTTCCAGAACTTGGCCAGGATGGACTTCTCTCATTGTGAATTTTTGACAAAAATCCCCGATCTTTCTCGGATTCTAAATTTAGAGTGGTTGGATGTGTCTTATTGCACTAAGCTTACCAATTTGCCAACAAAGCTCAAGTTTAGGTATCTTAAATGCCTCCAGGTTGAAGGTTGCTCAAGCCTTCAAAATTTCCCTGAAATCGAGTTCGAAAGGGAATGTTTAAGGAATCTTAGTTTAGCAAACACAGATATAAAAGAATTTCCTTTATCCATTGGGCATCTCTCTGGGATTGAAGTATTAAATCTAAGAGGCTGCAAAAATCTTCTGCATCTCCCTATTGGAATTCTTCGATTTCGACGTCTGAAGGGTCTTCGTCTAGTTGGCTGTTCAAAAGTTGTTTTTATTCCAAATATCTTGAAGGATGATTGTTGCTCAATAGACCTTCCAGCGCTAGAATGTTTGGATCTTGAAAATTGTCACCTGCCAGACCTTGATATCCTGATGAGATTCAACCACTATTTTACTCTGATTCATTTAATTCTATCAGGGAGTGATATAATTAGGCTTCCAGAAAGCATTACCATGTTTTTTGAATTGAGGATCCTTGAGTTGATAGATTGCAAGAAACTTCAAGAAATTCCTGCACTGCCCCCAAATATACAAATCGTAGATATAACTGGATGCATGTTATTGGAAAGATTTCCAGATGGATTAAAAGTGCCACACCTCTTGACAAGTCAAACGCGAGACCAACAATGGATTGACTCGTCCTTATGCCTCAAAATTCGTATGAATATAGATGGGTTTTGGGTATCTATCTTGCTCATTCGTCTCTTTCTTACTCATGCTTGTGTGAGCTTTGGTTTCTTGGTTGTTTTGTTGAAATTTATTGATATATTTTTGTTTTACAGGAATACTTCAGAAACCATTCTGGCAACATTATATTTCCGGGGAATAGAATTCCAGAATGGTTTAGCCATACAAAGCAAAATTCCAAAAATTGGATTCCAGACCAATTCGACGATCTTGAGTCGCCTCCAGCAAATATGAATCAAGATTGCAGAGATTTTAAGCAGATTCTAGATGTTGTTTTCTGTTGAATAACAATAAATGGGCTTAAAACTTTGGAAAATATAAGAGGAGTTGCTATATGTGTCATTCTCGAACCCAATATGAAGATCTACCCCCAAAAAGGTACTACTCTTATGGTCGATACTAGAAGGGATGTTTTCCCTTATATTGAGTATTTGTCGAGACAACATGTTTATTTAAGGGGTTCAGATGCTCATGTATGGTTGAATTACACCATTTTAGATGATCATATGAACCCATTAGCGGAGTTCTTCAAAAGCTGCGGAGTCCATCTGATATTCAAGAATGAAAAGGAAGGGGAAGATCATCCAGTTTTTTGCATTTAATGGATGGTATTGGAGGTTCAAAGAGGAGGCATGTCGATGATGACTGCTACTTGGAATCCACTTCGTGCCCACAACCAAACAAGGGTTCCTCAACCTTGGCCATCAATTTTGAATTTCGAGGATACTCTGAACAGTTTGGAGGAGGAACTTACAAATAATTTGCATCTTGGATTGTCCCCTTAATTGCATCAGGTTTTCTTGTTTAGGAACTGATCATCGCAATTTGGTGCGAATGACAGACGACGTTCCATGTGTGAAGGTGGGGGACAGAGCCCTTGAATCTACAGCAGCACCTTAGCATTCCAACCCATTTTCCCTACAGTTTGGTGTAGGGCAAGACAACCACCTGTTTGAGATATGATCATCAAGTCGAGATATTTGAGGAGTGTCTCCATCTCTCTCTCTCCTACGAGAACCTTTGGTCAGAGAAGCTAGGGTACAAATTTATAGAGTCGTCTGAAAAAGGTGAAGTACATGGGAAGAATTTAAAGTTTCAATGAATCGAATATCTAAACCAATCAAAATCTATTCAATTTCTGCAGTAAAGTAGTGCCTTGTAATGTTTGTTAGTTTTCTTTTGGTTTGACTGTCTCCAGTATATGAATCTTATCATCCCATTTCTGATGTTAGGTTTTTTTTTTTAATTTTTTTTTTAATTTTTAATTTTTATCTTTCTTTGGTTTCCAATTTCCTAGGCCGTGACCCACAGCTCTCACCAACTCTGCCTCTCTCGCCCTATATTTTTCTTTGCTCTTCCTTATCGTTCGCCATAAACCACGTGAATCTTTCTTCTCCTCTGTTTTTCTCTCCCTACAACTCTCACCAACTCTGCCTCTCTCGCCCTATATTGTTTCTCCTGCATATAGAAGTGTTGCAACCTGGTGAACCATTTTCTCTGCATAACTACCATCAGCCATTTCCCCACTAACCACCCAGATCATGTTAGGACCTTGTGGGTTATGCTACTGTTAATTGGAATGTAATAAGGGATACGGGTAATGGAATCTGAGACATTGCAAGAGTGAAATCAGAATTGCATATGAGATGTTTGTGATAATGCCGCATAGGGCCATATGTTTACTGATGAGGGAGACTTCAAGGGTTGCCAAATCTCCTTACAATATTCAAGCTAAAATCCAGATTCTAAGATAACTCCCATTTTCTTTCCTACTCCCCTATATTCCCATGCCTCACCTCACAATACAATTCACTCTAACAAAATTACAAAAAGGATAAAATGACAAGCTAATACTCGGGCTACATGAAAGTCACTTGAACGCATAACATAACTAAACACACAGTTTCGGCAATAGCAAGTGCAAAATTTCGACCCCTCCGATTCTGATCGATTCCGACTCAGATGGCATCGGAGTGTTCGGAAATCAGGGTCGGAATTACTCCTAATTCCGACTCCGACTTCTGACTTTTTAAAAATAAATCCAGATGCAAAATGACACCGTTTTGTATCTGGATTTTTTCTAACTGAGTACTGGAATGATGTTGTTCCATTTAAATAGGAACGATGTCGTTTTGCATATGACTAGCCTGGTATGTTCTTCTTCCTTATTCATTCGTTCCTTCTTCCCTTCATTTCTCAGTTCCTCACTCCTCAGTTTCTCTCACGCTGCACGACGCCACGGCCCACGACCAAGCACGATTCTGCCATTTACGTCACTCCGACGTAGATTGCTTCACGCCGCCGTCACCGCAATACCTTCTTCCTGCCATTTTTGCCAATTGGTAATTTTAATTTTTAGGCTTTTAAATTTAGGAATTTGCTCTGAATTCTAGTTTATTATTTCTTATTCAAATTGGAAATTGGATTGTGTAGATTATATAATTGTGTGAATGAATGTATTGAGGAAAAGGTTGTTATGTTTCTTTTGTTAAAGTTCTTGATTTTGGATTGTGAATGTAAGGTGTTTGTGGAAATGTCACAAACAAAAAGTAATTGTGTTTGTCTCTTTATAATTCCCCTCACACATGGATACTTTAAAAACAAATTAGATGAGGGTGATGGGAGATCTGATCCTTATTACTGGGGTCATTGGTTGATCTAGCCATCCTAGTGTGAAAAAAAGTGTTTCTTGAATTATGGTTCCTTGATTATTGGTGGGGCTAGGGATCAGGGACTTGAAAAAGCCATGGGTGGGGAGAAGGTGTAGTAGTAGTGGGGAAAAGTATATTTTATTATTATTATTATTATTATTATTATTATTATTATTATTTTCCCTTGTGGATTAGGAACCATCTACAAAGCAACCCCATTTTGATAATGATGCTAAAAAGTAAAAACAATAGAGAGAATTCAAATTTTCAAAACACATGGAATTAGAAGAAGTAGAATGATTATTGAAACAGACTCTGTTTTAGTAGTAAACTGGTTTAAATAGGGAACCTCCTTCAAAAGTTTTTGAACAATGGCATGATATCCTCACCTTTCATTCACTCATACATTTTGAAATTGTTCATAAACTAGCTAACCTGGGAGCAGCTGTGCACAAATTTATCCTTTTGATCATCCATAAACAGCTACCCTTATATATGGCTGTTGGGCATATACAACTTGGATAGGATGGGAATGCCTTGATTTCGATTGATGATGGGCATATAAAAGGTTATGCTGTTATGCATATTGAGTCCAGCTTTCAGATTTGGACTGTCAAATTAATTAATGTGACATATTTTAAATGATTTTATATGTCATTACTTCAATGAAAAGCTAGTTAAAATGTGATACACAGTGGCATATCCGAGATCTTAATTTGATGGATGCAAAAATAAATTGATGGCGTTATGCTTTTAAAAGGAAAATTTTACTTCCATATATAGAAAAAATAAACCATTATTTAACCTATAAAGGGACCGATAAAGCATTGATTTCTCAAGTTTTTTCAAAACTCTTATTAAGCTAAAGACAGGATCAGATACTTGGGTTTAGAAGCATAACTCAAATGGCATTTTTACTTCTTCTTCAGCTTGGCATGATCAGTTTATTTGGAACTCTAATATTTAAATATGTGTGTATGAATATGTATATGAATATATATATGTATGCATGCATGCATGCGTTTGTGTGCGCTTTGATTAGCTAGGTCTCATACGGCTGATCATGATGAATCAAAGCTGAAAGTTGTAAGTTTCATTGATAGACTTATTAATTAGTAAGTCTATTAATAAGTCTATTAATTAATTAAAGCCGAAAGTTGTAAGTTCCATCAAAGCCAAAAGCTGAACTTTCCTATTAATCATTTGTTGCTTTTTCTTAATTATTTTTGTTTTTTTATAACTGTTTATACTTTTTGGATATTTTATATATGCATAGTACATGTAAGTTGTTCTGTAGGCCTTTATATATAGAGCTTATCTATTTGATACCTTCACTTGCCAACTATGTTATGCCAATCAGTCTATGCATTAAGTATATATACATAATATATATATACATAATTATATATATATATATTTGAGAATTAAGTATTGATGTTTATATATGTGTCATATTTCAAGGTATGGATGCGCAACCACATGGGACTCCAGAAAAGGATAAGGATGCAACAATTATGTCCCCAGCACCGAGATTTAGACTCACTTCCGAAACACAAACTTCGTGTGTAAGTAGTCGATTTCCAGTCCCAATAGACATAGAAGATGAGATACATTTAATGAGGATGAGGAGATGGCTATTGGGGATGAGCTGGATGTACCACCTCCATCCGTGAGGCCACCACAACCACGATCAAAAAAAAAAATGTCGTGGACGTGGGAACATTTCATCAAGGTTGACGGTAATCCCAAGGAACCATAGATGAGTTGCAACCATTGTGGTACACAAGTTGGATGTCATTCAAATAAACAATGCACTGCTTGTTTGATATCACATCTTAATGGTTGACAGATGTATAAGATAGCGATTGATTGGCAGCCAAAGATCAAAGCAAGCTTAGTTATGAAACTACTACAGTGATTGATGGTACGCCACTTAAGAAAATGGTCATTTCTCAATACAGTGAATGGTCATCTCTTAATACAGTGAGAAGATGTTGAGGAATGATGCAAAGATGATAATTGAAGATGGGATGCTTTTTACTATAGTCGACAAAAGTTTATCAAGATGCTTGAGTCACGATTTCCATTGCCATCAAGGAATACAGTGATGCGAGATTGTATGAAGAGACATTTAAAAGACATGCGAGATTTCCTACATGTGTATCATAGCACACTACATTGACAGCGAATGGAATTTAAAAAATTGGATTATTGGATTCAAAGAAATCATTGATCATAAGGGTGCATCCATTGGGGTGGAGATGGATGATTGCTTGAAGGACTGAGGAATTGAAAAAGTTTTATATATTACAATTGACAATGTCAGTGCCAATGATACTACAATTGAATGGTTCAAGAGGAATACGAGGGTGAGAGATGATGTCATTCGGGGCCATGAGTTTATCCATATTCGATGTTGTGCTCATATAATCAACCTGATTGTTACTGAGGGGTTAAAAGAGATTGACAATTCCATTACAAAAATTCGCAACATTGTGCAATATGTGACCGCTTCCCCCCAAAAGCTTAAAAAGTTCATGGCAATAGAAGAACAACTTAGGATAAAACATTCACTGTGACGCCCCCAACTCCCACGTACGGACACGTGGAAATCGAGATGTCGGGATGATGACAACACGGGTCACACATCCTGTGACGCCCCCAAATTCCGCTTGGGATTGAACGGACATTTGAAGCGTCGAGACATGCAACACAAGGTTACCTGCCCCCGTTCATGACATATAAGATGCAATGTTCCTAACATGCATCTAACATTATGCAATATTCGCAGCGGATAATCTTTTTCTTTAGCAATACTATGCACCAACTAAATATATCCCAAATACTTGAAACATAATTCATACATAAAGGCATACTAAAAAGCCGTGATCACCACACTAGTCTAAAATGGTTGTGATCAAAAGAATACTTGAGATACAACTCCAAAAGTACAAGTATTAACCTAAGTTAAATACTATACCATCATCAACATCGCACCGTGGCCTAGTCGACCGTATTCAGTTGGTCAGATTCCAATTCTCCTTTGGGTCCTGTAACAAGATCTACCATTCGGGGGGAATGGTAGTTGGGACTACCACAGTGAGATTTGATTACAAATCTCAGTAAGTTAACATAAAACTTATACACAGGTTAAAAATGCATGCATGGCAGTAAAAGCATAAATGCATAATTATAGTCATACATAAACATAGTATAACTTGACATATAGCATGACTTAACCAGAACTTAAGCGTGAACTGAACTTGACTTAACATGGCATGAACTTAAGCTTAAAACATAACATGAACAATCAACATAACATGAACGTGAAACATAACATGGACATGAACATAACATAACATGAACGTGAGCTTGAACGTATCATAAACGTGAACATAACATGATGTGAACATGAACTTGGAACATAACATGAACATGAACATAACATGTACGTGAGCATAACATAACATGAACTTGATCTGAAACTTGACTTAACATAAACTTGGAATCTTATTTAATTGTCTTGATTAATAACGTGCATTAATACGTACTCCACAGTTGTTGTGGCCCCACGTATTCAAGTAACATAAAACATAATACGTACTCCACAGTTGTTGTGGCCCCACGTATTCTACATGTCACAATTGCTGTGTCTCATGTAGTGTATGCTCCACAGTTGTTGTGGCCCCATACTTCATGCTCCACAGTTGTTGTGGCCCCATGAATTCACATAACATAAAATATAATACGTACTCCACAGTTGTTGTGGCCCCACGTATTCTACATGTCACAATTGCTGTGTCTCATGTAGTGTATGCTCCACAGTTGTTGTGGCCCCATACTTCATGTAACATAAAATATAATACGTACTCCACAGTTGTTGTGGCCCCACGCATTATAAGTAACATAAATATAATACGTACTCCACAGTTGTTGTGGCCCCACGCATTATAAGTAACATAACATTAAATATAATACGTACTCCACAGTTGTTGTGGCCCCACGCATTATAAATAACATAAAATATAATACGTACTCCACAGTTGTTGTGGCCCCACGCATTATAAATAACATAAAATATAATACGTACTCCACAGTTGTTGTGGCCCCACGCATTATAAATAACATAAAATATAATACGTACTCCACAGTTGTTGTGGCCCCACGCATTATAAATAACATAACATAAATATAATACGTACTCCACAGTTGTTGTGGCCCCACGCATTATAAGTAACATAAATATAATACGTACTCCACAGTTGTTGTGGCCCCACGCATTATAAGTAACATAAAATATAATACGTACTCCACAGTTGTTGTGGCCCCACGCATTATAAATAACATAAAATATAATACGTACTCCACAGTTGTTGTGGCCCCACGCATTATAAATAACATAAATATAATACGTACTCCACAGTTGTTGTGGCCCCACGCATTATTATAACATAACATGTCTTATCTTTCTTAATGCATGTGATATTATTTAATATCATATACTTTTCTAACATGGCGTATACTTGTAAATGGCATAATATGATTTAATCATAAACATTTCATGGCATACATGTATCATATGGCATACTTAACATGGCATACTTATAACATACATCATTGTATGGCAGAAAAGATTATTTAACAGATAATTATTCATGAGAGATTAAATCATACGTAACAGATAAACATGTAATGACATAGCATGACATGGCATATACGATAACATACATACATAAATTGTAGTTCTCTTACCCATCACACATACACAATAAACTGATAGTAAGTTAGAGGCTAACTTACCTCGATCGTCGCGTTCTATGAGAATAGAGCGCGAGACACGAGGAACTGCACAACAGCTGGAAGAGGAACACTCGAGTCCTTAAGATTTTCACTTCTGAACTCAATTGCCATATTGTAAGCACTTGCAACACCACGGCCAACTTGAGGTTTCACTATACTCGGAAGAGATAAATTGACTTCAGAAAGCCTTTGCACTAAAACAAGTTCATTAAAATTATCAATAACAACCAAACAAACAACTCATTTCTCAATCCATATACTCTTAGCCATAGTCAACCACAAGATGACACCAGTCATCCCGGACTATAATCCATATCATCACTGCTTCGGGACACTGTCATACAGTTTCCCAACATTACACCATACGCTCCACACTTCTCTGCTACGCCATTCAACCCTTCGTGACACGCCATCCGATGTATCACGACTTAATACAGAGTACACTCACGTGAACTCTCTTCCATCCACACTACAATACCCATCACTGCGATACACGTCTCACGGTGCATCGCTACGCGACACGGAGTACGCGCTACGCGTACTTCCTTCGCTACAACACTCATCAACACGATGCACATCACACGATGCATCGCCATACAACACGGAGTACACTACATGCGTACTCCCTTCCTTCTACGACACACATCACTACAGCGCACGTCGCGCGGCGCGTCGCTGCATTACACAGAATACGCTACACGCGTATTCTCTTCACACAACCCGCCGTATCACATCTACGGCATCCATCTCACGCCTATACTTCACAGCACAGTCCACAAAATACACAATCAAACTCAACACTTCACAACCACACTTCGCTTCACAACTACGCAACGAACTCCACAAATACAACTACACAATCCACAAACCAACCAACTAACTATTTTAAACGTAAAATAACTAGAGATAGAAGGTTATACCATCGACGGGATAACCCGTGCGTCGCTCGTTGTTCGTCACGAACATGCGTCGGAGGAACGTACGTGGCGGTAACACCGCGTACGGTGGCTGTCCACCACATAAAGTGGTAGTTTGGAACCGAGAAAAGCTAAGCGTGGCCTTGGAAGGTTCATGGTCGCCTTGTGATGGTCAAAGGTGGCGGAGCACGGCGGCATCACGCCGTGAACAGTAAATCCGAACGGTGAGCGGAAACGCGAGGTAGCGAAAATTCATAGAACTTCATGGCAAGCTAGGGATAGGTAGATGAACATGTGGTGGAGCTGTGGTAGCGAGGTGGTGGTCGGACGGTGGCTAACGGCGGCGGATCGGCCGTTTGAAACCATTTTTGGCCTTGGAGAGTGTAGGAGAGTGAGGGCTCTACGAAGCTCCGTTGGTCATGAAATTTCTTGGGGAGGTTCATGAGGATGAGAGGAACAAGATGGTGGTGGTGAAACACCACGGGTGGCCGTGTACGGCGGCGCACGGTGGTGAAACCGAACGGGTGTTTTTAAGAAACCCATATGAGAAAAGTGAGAGTTTGGGAAAAAGAAAGACATGGGGAGGAAGCCCTTGATGAGGTGAGTCCAATGGTGGTGCTTGGTGGTTGATTTGGCCGTGTATGGTGGTCCAAAAATGTGAAAAACCCCTAGAGACCCATATCTTTGAAGGGAGAAAGAGAGAGAATGAGAGGTCGGTTTAGTACACCACCGGCGTGGTTGTGCTCGCCGGAGGGAGAGGATGAGGCCGGAGTGGGAGGTGGGGTCCGGCGGCCGGAGGTGGCGCCGGCTGGGACCTTGAAACCGAACGGCCATGGTGGCTTCCTTCATTCCGTCGACCAAGAGAGAGAGAGGGAGAGAAAAAAGAAAATAAAAAGAAAAAGAGAAAAAGTGAAGAGAAAAAAGGTAGGGCCAGAGTATATCGCTTCAATTCTACATTTCGGGATCCTCAAATAAACCAACAGTGAGTTAAAACACTGATTAAAAACGCGTAAATGTTTTATTTTAAATAAAACACTTTAAATAAAACACTACGATGAATTAAGGTAGAATATTATTTTATAAACTAAAATTTATAAAATAATATTTCCTCATCATTATATAAAAATGATAAAGTACCGTTAATTAATCGAAGAGGATAAAATCATTTAAATTAATAAAACACTTAATTACTACACTGAGAGGAATTAAGATAGAATATTATTTTATAAACTAAGGTTTATAAAATAATATTTTCTTCATCATTATATAAAATGATAAAGTATCATTAATTAATCAAAGTGTATAAAACACTTAAATTTAAATAAGAATTTTAAACGTAAAATTAAACCTCTTAATATCTTAAAACAAATAAAATATTTAATCTAAATAATTATCCACAATTATAATATTTTCAGAGCTCATTAAATTATTATAATTGTGCTATTTTAAAAACAAGTTTATCTAATACTTTGAAATTCGGTGGATAAGATCCGGAAAAACGCCATCGAGGTACAACGCTTAGGATAAAACTGTTCATGATTATACAGTTGTCGGTGAAGAACAAATTACGTGATTTACGGAAAAGATAATCTATGCGCGTGATTCCAGATGAGGGTAAAGACGAGAGAGATGTGATTGCTGTCGGAAAAGAATCCAAAACTGATAATTTTAGCGGGCTGTTACACATCCCATCGCCAAGTGCCAAGTGTGTGTACATGTAACATGTGTACAAATAAATAACATAGTGGATAATAAATGTCTTACAACTAAGTACTAGAATTTTTGTTTAAATACAAACTCGTTTAAAATACACATAATAAAATATTACAACTCAACACTATCTCAAATCCAAATACATAACATAAAAACAAATACAGATAATGTTCAAAGATAGACAACTCCAAGTCAAAACTATGGCGGAGCCGCCTCCTCAGGCTTAGCCTCCTCCTCGTCGTCAACCTCTGCATCAAAGTCTACAGTACCAAAAATGGTGCCGCAGGTAAGTAATAATCCAAACGCCACAAGATAAAAATATATTACACTCAACAATATGCATGAAAAGATGCCAAATGCACGTGTCCTAGAAACCCACATTTTACCACAAGCGCCAAATTCTCATTTTGGCCCAAAATATTTCCTTTAAATCTTTCCTTACCATTATCCCAGATAATGGCCCAAATCAAGAAACCACCATTTTCCCAGAAAATGGATCACAATATCCTCATACCAAAACCTCGTCATTTTTCAAGAAAATGACCCATATCCAATATCCAAACCAATTCCAATTAATGCATGCACCATGATCTCCCCTAGGGATCATCCGCACACTCTGGCTACTATGTCACACCGCAGGTAACGACTACGCATGTGACATCTAAACGAGCGATCTCAGTCTCGCGCCCAGCGCGTACCTGGACCAGGCATCCTCTAGTCCCCGCCAGCCAAGGGACCACGGAGTCGACACGACAGCATTACTGTATCGTGCGATCCGGTCGTCGCCCAGTGACAACTCAGGCGATGTCACTCAATATTATCCACTCCCGAGTGACCAAAGGAGCTCCACCAAGATAATACCCCATCTCGGCTTGGGGTCGTGATACACACGCACCCGAAAATTCATTTAACTCGTGAAAACCCAGTTTTCAATATATAACACATGCATATGCATGCACAATGCAATGCAAATGATGCGACACCAATTAACCAACAATTCTCAAACATCCATAACAAATAAACAAGAAACTCTGTCCTCAAATCCATCCGACCCCCGACTCCTCGGACTCAGTCCGGAATAACCAACCAGTCACAAATAATTATTGTAAAAGTAATAATATATTTAAATCTAAAATGAAGTTTGGAAAATACTTACAGCGCTATATAATAATTTTTGATGGATCAACGAGCAGCAAACGACGAAGAGAAAGTAACGTAACAGTGTAAATACACTGTGGCCGTGGGTTGTAAAATATCCACTTTTGATTAGGGACAAACTAAGACTCAGAATTGATAGGGAATGACTTAGAGGTATTTATGAAGCTAATGGAAGTGAAGGTTGGCCATGGGTGGCGGCGAAAACAGCGATAAAAGGCCGAAATACCCAAATCGGAAAGCTAGCTCGTGGGGGCTGCTCCGGAGACGGAACGGAGCCGAAAATGGGTGGTTTAGGACGGCAAGGAGTCAATGATGAAGTGGTGAAGAGGTGGTGGCCGGAGGTGGAGCGATGGCGGCAGATCGGCACAAAAGTCGTTCGGCTTGGAGTGGAGATTCCGGCTAAACGGCGGCTCGGATGGCGGTCGAAATTGGTGGGGTGGTTCATCGGTTGGAGGGGAAGAGAATGATGGGGATGGTGTGCCGCACGGTGGAAGGTCTGGGTGGCACGACGAAAACGACGGGGAGGGGAGAGAGAGAGAGTTCGAACGGGTGAGGGGGAAAACCAAGAAGAAAGAAAGAAAAAGAAGGAAAAGAAGAAAAGAAAGAAAGAAAAAGGAAAAAAGTGAAAAAGAAAATATGGAGAAAAGAAATGAGGTCCAATCTGCACCTCTGGAATCCAAAAACTGATCCAAGGAAAACAACTTTAAAAGCAATAAAACCAAGAAAATAATTTAAACACAACATAAAGCTAAAATATAATAAATAACTAGTAAAAACTAACAACTTAATTCTAAATCCAAAGACCAGCTAAAATAAATTAAACAGCAATTTAAACTCAAACAACAAATAAAATACAATTAAAATCCAATAATTTAAAATAAAACAACTAATATTTTAATTAAATTAAAATACCCCTTCAGTGAAAATACACGTAAAAACAGGGTATCACATTCACGGACATTGTGCTTTGACGTTTTGACTTGATGGAACTCTACATACATGATGTTGGATGTGGCACAAAAGTACCAAAAAGTGTTTGAGCGGATGAAGGTGGAGGATGGGGGCCTTAAGTATGCTTTGTTGGAGCCTACAGGAAAGGGGCTCGGTTTGCCAAACACACATGATTGGACGAGTGTGGATTTTTTTGTCACATTTTTGTAGATTTTTTATGACATTACTATGCAGATATTTGGATCCGCATATATGACTGCAAACTTGTGGTTTAGTCATATCTCGACACTACACAATTACTTGGAAGATGGTTGTGATGACCCTAGTAGACTATTATTTGGTATGACTCAGAGGATGCTTACCAAATATAATAAATATTGGGGCCAAGTTGAGAAGATAAAAAGATTACTCTTTGTGGCTGTGATCCTTGACCTCTGATACAAGTTGGTTGTTATAGAATATTGGGTAAATTCCATCCTCTGGGCAATGAAGGCTGCGTCGTTGATTATAGCGCTTAAAATTGATCTCGATGACTTATAAACCCAATACAAAAATAGTGGCCATCCTTCATCTGCAGTGGGTACCTCACACTCGACTCCAACACCTCCCTTCGATTACCTTAGCCCAGATGGAGCATTGCGTCGACACCATCGGAATTACGACATTATGAATGAGTATCATCAGCTCGTTGCATTGAAGAATTTTATGGGGTGTACTTTGGAAGTTGAATGGTATTTTATAGAAGAGGTTGAGGCACCTAGTGCTGTATTTGAGATATTAATTTGGTGGAAAGCTAATTCCACCAAGTATCCAATCCTTTCTCATATTACCCGAGATGTGCTAGCCATTCCTATTACTACGGCTGCATCTGAGTCGACGTTTAGTACTGGAGGTCGAGTGTTGGATGCTTTCTGGAGTATATTGTCACCTTCAACCGTGGATGCCTTGTTTACACACAGAAATGGATCAGTGATATGCTCCTTGGACTAGATAGCATTGGCATTAATGATGAGAGCTATAGGCTTGAAGAGGGTAACCTTATTTTACTTGTTTTTTTATTATTGATTATTTAATTCTTTTTATGATTTCATAAATCTATTTAACTTCTACTTCTTATCATTTCACATATGTAATTGTGAACCCTAGTATAGTTGCCGATGACTGATGAAGTATGGATAAGGATAAGTTGATAACAAAACTAACTTAATCTTTATTGGCATTAATGGTAATTAAATTCTACTTTTATTGTATTCAATTTTTTGAATCAATTTTGGTTTCTTTTATTGATTGAAGACTTTTTTTATCTTAATTTCAGGTACTCCGAATGACCAAGTACAGTGCTGTAGATGATGTTTTTCCTTTTAGTTGAATCAATATGTTTATTCTTATGGACTGTTTAATCAAACTTTGAAATGGACTGTTATATGTATTTACATTAATTATATTTAATATGATTTATTTAGTGTTCGGAATGGGCCCATTTAGAAGTCGGAGTTCTGATCGGATGTCGAAATTCTGACCACAATCAGCTGTTGGAAATATGATCGGAAGTTGGAACTATTCCTTTCAAAATTGGATTTGGAATACGATTTGGACTCCGACTTACGTCGGAGTTGAAAGTGGAAAGGCACTGTTCCGACTTCGTCTGAGTCGAAGCACAGGCCTAATAGCAACGTAAAGCTTCAGCAACACCAAACGCACCTCTTCAATCTTCTTCAAAATGCAGCTTCCATTTTCCTCAACGACATAAATAACACTTCAGCATCTTCACTTCGTAAGCTTGGATTCGATCATTCCTTTCCTTTTCTCTAGCTGGGTTCCTAACAAACCCCCCTCTTCAAGCACCTTGCCCTCAAGGTGCTGCAGTGCTTCGGCCTTCCAAGTCAGTGGCTTCTCTCTTGGAAACATGGAGGATAGCCTCAAACTTGAATTGTTCTTCACTGAGGAATGTTTCATAGCCAAGTAGTCTTCCCAAACATTAGTAAGGCTCTTATAGATTGCATCATACTCTCTTGAAATTGCATAAACTTGCTCTACAAGCCCACTTAGAGGGCTCAACTCCTCCCTATCAGAAGTAAAAGAATCGTAGCCTTTCACTAGAAGTTCAAACTTGGCCTCTTCAATACAGTTTGGTCTCTTACCAAGACCAAAATGACTGTTGGAACCACTATCAATTACTAATGTTCCACTATTTGAATCCCTTGAAATCCCATACAAGTGACTCTGATTATCTTAACTAGGGAATGTGGCATTTTCCATTATCTTCAAACACATCAATAGCTGCATCAAACTTTGTAGATTCGGTCCATTCTTGACTTGTTGAGTGACTGAACCATGTTCATTCCAATTTAACTTGTCTAGCTCTAATGCATTGCATCAACATGCTCCTTTAACCAATCTCTTAAAGCTGGATCACTATAGCCAGCTGGTAGGTAATAAATTGTCTCCATAAATTCTTCTCTACCCCTATCAAAGGGCCATTGAGGTGGCATTATATCGAGTAACTGAAGAGCAAAATTATTATCTACTAAATCTTGCAAACTTATTAGCCTTTTCCATTGCCTTGCTCCTTCAATTTCATTCCATCCAACTAGGAAAGTGCCACAATCTTCACTTGTTCCACTAGAGAATAATAGTCTGCTTCCATCAGCACTAGAGAGCATTCTAGTGCACCATTGTCCGAGTGCATCATAGTCACCCCTATAGCCCATATGTTCGTCCAACCAAGCATTAATTTTTCCGTCAATAGTAGTTGGAAATATATATTGAATATTTTCTTTTTGGAGAAGACAAATGGAATAAACATGTGCTTCATGACCTTCAAAGTTAAAAAATCTTCTTCCAGACAAATCCCAAAACTTTAGTAGTTTATCAATTCTACAAGTTACCACACACATCAAAGGAAACACTCCAAGTCTAGTGACAAGAAGAAAAGCAACCTTTATCATGGTCATCAAATGCCTTATTGCTGCCAAAAATTACCTGAAGAGAGATGGAAATATCTCTACTATAGAATCAATACCAGAGAATCTCCCAATAGTCAAAGGCTCACCCTTATTGTACCGACTCAATGCCACAATGCCAAGATAGAAGAGAATTATAGAAAGGATAAAAATATATTCAACAACGAGCGTAGTAACATCAAAAAGCCGTGATACCCCAAGGCATATAAGTAATAGAGTTGTAACTAACAATTCCCATCGCTTAGCATATGGGTGGATTGATAAAAACGCATCCCAGGTTTTCCATCCAAACCAATCCACATGTGCTGGAAGCTCCTCATTTTCTATGTTACTAAATATACCCTTGTGCTTCTCCAATATCTTTATAGAGCCTTTAATTAAGGCAAATGGGTTGTTCCCTGGATTTATAAAAATTGTTCCCTGGATCTTACAATTCATCCCCACGAGATTCATTTCTCTTCCTCTATCAAAGGGCCAAAAAACAACCCTAAGGGGCAAAACATCAAGCAACCAGGGAGCAAAAAATTTCTTACCCACAAGTTTCTCAGCAAACTTAACCACGCGACCTACTTCATCAATCTTCCTCGATCCACATGCAGTGGCATGCTTTTCAACCATGCGAAGTGCAGCCACAAATAGCCCCAAATACTGTCTTACGGAATCAACTTGCCAAAGAGCACCGTCATCTCTATTGCCAGAAACATAATCTTCAGGGGCAAACACATTGATAGAATGCTAAAAAATAAAGGTAACCTCTTCACCCATTTGTCGCACATGAACAAAAAAATTGTAATTTATGTGGTTGGCAATAAGAAGATGGTGACGCTGAACTTTATCTACATTAATTTTGTAGAATGGAGTTAGAACTTCTCCAATTTGTGAAACTCATGTATGTTCAAGGACGTGGTCAATTTTCATGAACCATTGCTCGAGTTCTTCCTAGTGAAGCTGGAATTCTTGGTTTCCCTTCCCTTCAAATCTATTAGAGCATGTGTACCTACCTTAGAGGATAACACCTCACAAGCCACATCTGCTGCATGCCCTCAATAGAATGCCACCTCCATTTCATATGCTGATCATTCTCAACAGCATGATATAACCGACTCTACTCCATATAGAATATTATAGATCCTTCTAGATTGATTGTCTTGTAAATTATACATTTCTGCAATAAATATGAGTGCTACTGTACTGAGGAAAACAATATAGACGAGGAATACTTTTATTCAAATATTTCTTTGATGCATTCTTACAAACTCCTGTCCTACACTTATTTCCTACTAGTTTCAACATGGTATTGAGAGCCTAATAGGGCCAACGCCCACTTTTTCTTTCTCCGATCATCATGGCACCACCCAATCCCCCTTCCTCAAATCCCTCCATGACCAATTCAGCCGCACAACTCATCACCATCAAACTTTCTATAGAAAAATATCTACTCTGGCATGCCCAAATCACCACTTTCCTCCACGGAAACCAACTATTTGCCTATGTCGACGGATCCACTCCCATGCCTTCCTCCATCAATGACAATGTTCCCAACCCAAACTATACCTACTGGCTTACTCAAGATCAACTCATCATGTCGGCAATTTACTTGTCCCTCACTGAGATAGTCCTCTCTCATGTTCTTGATTGCTCCACTTCCCAACAAATATGGGAAACTCTCCAAAATCTTTACTCTGCTCAGTCCACAGCCCACCTCATGCACTCAAAATTTCAGCTTGCAACTCTCAAAAAAAGATCTGATTCAATCTTTACCTATTTTCACAAAGCCAAGGCACTCTATGCATCTCTCAATGCCGCAAGCCATCCTCTCCCTTAGTACAAGTTCATCATCTATTTTTTAACTGGTTTAGGATCTGATTTCAAGTTTGTAGTGCCTTCCATCACTACGCATCCCGATCCTCTCTCCATTTCTCAAATCTATAGTTTTCTTGTAAATCATGAATCACGTCTTGCACATCAAACATTGTCTCTTGTTTCCAACAATTCCTTCACTGTCAACTCTGTAATCGCGTTGGTCACACGTTATTTCCTGTTATCATCAGTTTGATCATGCATATCAGTCTCCTCCTCCTCCTCTCTCAGCTAATTTCACCAATTTTCTGAATATGTCCACTCCATCCACTAATTGGTTTCCTAATACTGCTACTTCGACTCACTTCACCTCTGATTTTTCCAAACTTAACCTGGAGTCCACAGCTTATCAAGGGCCAGATCAAGTAACAATTAGAGATGGATCATCCCTTGCTATTCAAAACTCTGGCTCTAGCTTACTTCCAACACCTTCTGGCAGTTTTCTTCTCCGTCAATTACTTCATGTTCCTTTAATTTCTTGAAATTTATTATCTGTTAGACAATTTTGTTTGGATAATTCAGTTTTCTTTGAATTTAATTCTTCTGGTTTTTTTGAAGGATTTACATTCCCAGGAAGTACTTCTTCAGGCCCTATTAAGAATGGCTTGTAGTCCTTCCAACTAATGATAAGGCTATACTCTTCCTTCAGGCATGCTTTCATTGGTGAAGGGACCTCATCAAATACATGGCATGCTCGTCTTGGTCACCCCTCTCCTAGATCACCTCTTTATCATACGACATCACAATCTTCCAGTCACTATCACGTCCACTTCTCACCCTACTCGACATGTCTTCAAGCCAAGTCTCATGCTCTCCCTCCCCCACTCTCACCCTCTCAATCACACTTTCCTTTTCAGTTGTTATTTTTAGATGTCTAGGGACCTGCGCCTGTGCTATCCTCCAGTGATTTTAGATTTTATTTTTCTATTATTGATAATTTTACGAAGTATGTTTGGTTCTTTCCTTTATATGCAAAATCTGATGTTTCTCAAGTTTTTCTAAACTTCATTAAATTTGTTTGTAATACTTTTTCAAAAAATATTATAGATGTTCAATCTGACTGGGGTGGTGAGTTATGTCCCTTTCATGCTATCTTTCAAAATCTTGGCATTTCCCATAGAATTTATTGTCCATACTCTTATGCACAAAATGGTAGCATTGAATGGCATCATCACCATATTGTTGAAACTAGGCTCTCCCTTTTAGCCCAATCTTCGGCTCCTACCAAATATTGGGTTGATGCTTTTCAAACAGTAGTCTTTCTCATAAATAGAATGCCCACACCTGTCCTTCATCATTTTTCTCCCTTTTAGTCTCTTTTTCATTCTTCACCTGATTATAATTTTTTACATTTTTTAGGCTTGCCCTATTGGCCCAATCATCACCCTTTTAATCATCACAAATTAGACATGAGATCTAAGCTCTGTGTCTTTTTAGGATACACTCCTGATCACAAAGGGTATAATTGTCTGCATATTCCATCTAGTAGAATTTACATTTCACGTGATGTACGCTTTGATGAAACTCATTTCTCATTTCCCATTCGCATTTGCTGAACAATTACCTCCTCAGGCCCTTTCTTCAGCCCAGCCCGCCCCTCCAAATTCATTTTCTCCCTCATTATTAAATCGGGCCCCCTCCTCATATACTCAACCTTTCGTCCAGCCCAATCTGACCCAACCCATCTCTCCATCTCGTCTCAATTCTAATAATTTAGCCCAAGAGCCCACCAACACGAACCCTACTTCATATTCTTCTCTTCCTCCTGAAAACATCTCCTCTAAGTCGTTTCCTTCAAATCCTTCCCTTGTAACATCCTCTTCAACCCAGACCTCCTCTCTACCAAATGATACTCCTTCGACCTCCATCAATATTCACCCCATGACTACTCGGTCCAAAGCCCTCATAACCCGTCCCCTTCATCGAAAAGATGACACCATTTTATGGCCACCACTAAAACACAATGCTTCCCTCACCACATCTCCTTCTGTCCCCGACGAGCCCACCTCTTACACGGAAGCTTCAAAATTTCTTGCCTAGCGTGCTACCATGGCCAGTGAATTTGAAGCTCTCCTCTAAAACGAAACATGGTCTCTTATTCATCCCCATCCCTCTCAAAATCTTCTTGGTTCAAAATGGGTCATTAAGACCAAATGACTTGCCGATGGAACTATTGAGCGGCGCAAGGCTCGCCTTGTTGCCAAAGGGTTCCATCAACAAGTTGGACTTGACTATTCAAAGACCTTTAGTCTGGTCGTTCAGCCTGTTACTATACATCTTTTGATCTCTATTGCAGTGTCTCGGAAATGGCCCCTCATCAGTTGGATATACAGAACGCATTCTTGCACGAGGACTTGGAAGAAGATGTCTTTATGCAGCAACCTACTGGGTTTGTTCATTCTAATTTTCCTCATTTTGTTTGTAAATTAAAAAAATCTATCTATGGCTTGAAACAAGCCCCTAGGGCTTGGTTTGCAAAGCTTAGTTCAAAATTAATTTCACTCGGTTTTCATGCTTCCATTTCTGACTTATCCCTCTTTATATTTACATCTGCTACTGCTTCTATGTATGTTCTAATTTACGTTGATGACATTGTTGTTACTACCTCTGATTCTTCTCTCATTACTGATTTTATATCATCTCTGGCCGCATCTTTCCCTATCAAAGACCTAGGTTCACTTCATTTCATTTTAGGAATCCATGTCTGTCGCACGGCTAAAGGTCTCTTTTTATCTCAGTCTCGTTACATCTCTAACCTTTTAAAGAAGACTAATATGCATGAGTCTAAAACTTTGTCAACACTGATGTCAACATCTGCTAAACTTTCAACCCTTGATGGGTCCGCTTTTGAGGATCCTTAGCTTTATCGAAGTGTCGTTGGCAGTCTCCAGTATCTTTCCTTCACTTGTTTAGGAATCTCGTTTGTAGTCAATAAAGTCTGTCAATACATGCACTGTCCCCGCCATTCTCACTGGCAAGTTGTTAAACGCATACTTCGTTATCTCAACTCACCATCTCTCTTGGCCTATTTTTTTCCTATGTCTCTCCCCTTAAACTAATAACATTTTCAAATGCTGATTGGGCTAGTTGCCTGAATGATAAAAAATCGACTGATGGTTTTTGTGTCTATTTTGGGTCTCACTTAGTGTCTTGGAGTTCCAAGAAACAACCAACAATAGCTCGATCCTCGATTGAAGTAGAATATAAATAAGCTGTAAATATTGCTTGTGAACTTATGTGGATACAAGCATTGTTAAATGAATTGGAAATTTTTATTTCTGAAGCACCCCACTTGTTATGTGATCATATTGGTGCCACCTATCTTTCGGCTAATCTTGTTTTACACTCACGGACTAAACATGTGGATCTTGATTATCATTTTGTACGTGATCGTGTTGCTAACAAAACTTCACTGTCTCCTTTGTCTCAAGTAAAGAACAAATTGTAGATATTTTCACTAAGCCACTCTCCTCGATGTGATTTGCACTCCTACGTTCAAGCCTCACCATCCTACCGGCGTCACTTGAATCGTGGGGGTATCTTAGAGCATGTGTACCAGCCTTAGAGTATAGCACCTCACAAGCCACGTCCACTGCATCTGCTGCATGCCCACAATAGAATGCCACCTCCATTTCATCTGCTGATCATTCTCAACAGCATGATATAACTGACTCTGCTCCATATGGAATATTATAGATCCTTCTAGATTGATTCTCTTGTAAATGATACATTTCTGATATAAATATGAGTGCTACTTTACTAAGGAAAACAATATAGATGAGGAATCCTTTTATTCAAATACAATCTTTCTTTGATATATTCTTACAAACTCCTATCCTACACTTATTTTCCTACTGGTTTCAACAAAATCCGACACAAAAGAAATTCACAGGGATTGCCTTGGTGTAATTGAGTGCACCCATCTTGCTTAAAGGTTCCAAATCATTCAAATCTCCATGTATAACAGCCTAACTAATAAACGAGGGGACCATCTAGCCCCCTTGAGAGAAGGATGAGAGAGATTGTGGAAAATGGTTTGTATAGGAGGATCCCCTTGGGATAGTGGTTGAATCTGGCTTGTGAAAAAAATGAGAGTGTGAATACCTAGATCAAAGATTCACAATCCAGCACAAGAAACTGGAGTATTTTAGAAAAAAAAAATCCCTATGGGAAGATCTCGATGGACATCACCCCTGGCTTGACGCTTAATAATTTCCCCATTAGGAAGCAGCCGCAATGCTCAATCTTTTGAGAGTTGAAAAATTAATTTTGGTTCTAGACTTCTAAAGAAAGATGGAAGAGAGATTTTTTTTGAAATAGCTTCTGTGGGCATCGCAGCAAACTCCTCCACCTTCGCTTCCCTTTTTATGCCCTCCTCCACACCTTGGTCTTCCCAGGCCAAGCACTCTTCCATGGATACCTCCACTGGCTCTTTCATCTCTGCTGCACTTTCTTTTTCTTCCTATGCAGTTTGGTCGTCATCCGTTGAATGCATACTCCCAAGTTCTCTACGGTGGCTTCCTGGTCTTCAACAACTACAAGCTTTTGCTTCCTAACCTTTAATCTCACTAATTTTAAAATAACATCATACCGATTAGACATATTGTTCTGCTTTACCACCTAATAAAGCATCATATCTATCAAGTTGTTCAAGCTATTATTAACCCCCTGAAGACTCTTTTCATTAGTGTCTACCCGCCGCTGTAAGGCCTCCATGGATCATCAACTCTAGATACCACTTGTTAGGACCTTGTGGGTTATGCTATTGTGAATTGGAATGTAATAAGGGATACGAGTAATGGAAACTGAGACGTTGCAGGAGTGAAATCAAAATTGCATGTGAGATGTTTGTGATAATGCCTCATAAGGCCATACGTTAACTGATAAGGGAAACTTCAAGGGTTTCCAAACCTCTTTACAATATTTAAGCTAAAATACAGATTCTAAGATAACTCCCATTTGGGTAATGATACCCTTCACTCCTATTTACAATTTGTTTACAATTAGATGACGTGGCAACTTTTTTTCCTTTCAAAGCTTTTAAAATCACTTCTCAGCAACAAAATCTATCAAGATATTTCAAATTCAAAAGTAAAATTTAGTCCCCCTCGCACTCTTCCCCCTTGCATCCTCTCTTTAGCAGCTCTGTCCATTAACATCGTTCGGCACCACCATCTCAGGTGACTCTCTCTCCCTCCATCTATTCTCTGCCCCTCCCCAACTCTCTCCCTCCCTCTCTCTGTCTCTACGATTTTGACCAAAAATGGTTAAGGTTTACTGGTTACAACCTTCATTGCTGCCATACACACTGCCTAAGACACCCTTCTCACACCTCTAGGTAAGTCCCAAGTCGTTCTTCCCTTTGCTTTGGTCAAGCTCAGTTCCGACTCAGTCAATAGGTCCATTTTTTCCCTGATTTGGTTGTACTTATCGCATATTTGGTGGCTGATTGGGATTGCTAAGTATTATTCTCCTTGAGTTGATTGCGTATTTGGCCCTCAACCTCTTCAAAATTGAAGCTTTCAACAGATTCCATTTCCACAAATAAATCTAACTGACCAAATAAACTATAGCTTTGGATTAAGCTATGTATAAAAAAAGGACATAGAGATATTTGAAATGGAAGAACGAAAGGATCTAAGAATTTAGTCAAAACCCAACAATATTTGGGCCTGAATTTTATTTGGGGAGGTGAGATTGATGTCTCCTATTTTTCTCCAAATTTTCATGGCGCAGGGTCATTGACCACCTCATAAATGAAAAATTACCTCTATATCCGTTCATACAAACACACACATATGTATATGAATATTTGACCCAAAACATATATTCACATCAGTGTCACAAAGAATTCTTCAAAAACCACAAACCTTTTTCTTTGCATTGTGCACTTGCCTGTGTTCTTGACTCTGCCTGAACATTTTTTTTAGTGGATATTAATCAAAATTCGTACTTGTCTTGATACTCTTGGGGTTTTATTTTTCTTTAAGGTTTTATCAAAGACCTTTATTTGTTGAGTTCTTCAAGCAAAATGTGAAATATTAGTTGTTCATCCTCGTCCATTGCTTGGCTTGAAATATGTTTATAAATCCTTTTTAATGCAGGTTTGAGATTTCAGCACCATTGGAGGGATGCTTGGATTATGTCACAGTTTTTCAGTTTTTGGTTGAATTGTAATGTGTTATCTAGATAAGCACTAAATTAGTTTTTGGTCATGTTATAATGTGTACAGTTTTGTTCAAGGATTAAAATTAGTTTTTTAGCTAGGTTGAAAATTAGTTGTAACGTGTAGATTGGTTGAAAATTAGTTGTAATGTGTAGATTGGTTGAAAATTAGTTGTATGTAATAGATAAGTGAATAAATAGTAGTAATGGATACAATTTTTGGCCGAGTTGTAATGTTTACTATTTAGTTGTAAAATGTACTCCAATTATATTGAAAAAGTATCGTGTTGAAAATTAGATGTTTTGAATTGATGAAGTAAAATTGTTGTCATGGAAGTTGCACTAGACCAGAAAGCATTTTGATCAGCTTAAGCCTTTTAAGGTCAATCTTTTGGCCTATCTGGCATCTTTGGCACCATGCAAACCCTCATATTTGTGTTATGGGCTAAAAGTGTTCATAGATGGCTCTTGGAATGGCACTAAAAAAAGAGTGGTGAGATAAGTGGTGTATACCTGATCTTCACATGAAAGTATGACATTTTGATTGAGTTTTCCTCAATTTTTCTAAATTTTTTTACTTAAGATATGAAGGAAATTAATCAACTTATGTCTATCTACATGTGTAATGAAAAAAAGCAACATGATAAGCTTTAGTGGAAGCTCCATTAATTGCTTTTAGGTTTAATTTAAATTAATTGATGGGTCATAAGTACAAGTTGAAAAAAAATCAATGGCACTCAAAGTGTAATCCCATGCATTCTATGGATCAATATTTTGCTCCTACTTGTTTTGTTTTCAAGTTCAACTCGGTGCTGAACAACTTTTGGTTCCCTCATCGTCCTATCCTTGGATATATCGTGTTCGTCCATTAAAGAACTTTGAGCAGCTTCAGCCACCACCTGCTCATTTAGTTCCCTATCTATCATGCTTGGACCATATTCAGGGACTTTTGGATTTACCCAAGTAAAAGATTCGAATGACAGACCATATTCAAAGTGCACGAAATAAAAGAATAAATAATATATTAGAGAAATGAAAAAAGAAAGAGTGGTGTTATGAAAATATGGCATGAGCTACCAAAAGTGAAGCATGAATCTGTAACAGATATATGCCATTTCCATAAATTAATGCTTTCAAAGGCTCTTGAGTTGGTGACTTCACATAAGAAAGCAAATCAGCTGATGCATTAATTGATTCCTCCAAAAAATCATAACTGACACTACGTGGCCATGCAAAATAATTCCTAATTTTTTTGGTGGGTGAAGTGAATCAACAAATGCACGTAGGGAGCTATGCAAGTGGTGGAGGTGTGCTTCATCTAAACATTCATCTAAGACAAGCAACTGGTGCAGAGATTCTTAAATTGGAGATTAGGATAAAATGGAAAAAACAAAGTTCTCTCTATGCAAAATTGGAAAAACAAAATTACCAGAAGGATCAGGAATCAAGAATCAATCTCTACAAACAATTCAATCCCAAACTGACTCCACTTATGAAAATGACAAGAAGTGCCATGAGTTTGCAGGCAAATCCAGTGTATATTACCTTCATAATCTCAACAAAAAAGAGAAAACAAACCTATGATATTAAACTACAAAATGGATCTTATTCTAGGCCTCCCATTTTGCTTGAAGAATTCAAAAACTAAAGGTCTTTGATCAACGAAAACCTCAAAGAAAGATAAAACCCCAAAGATGATAAGACAAGTACTAATTTTATTAAATTTTGATTAATATCCACTCAAAAAAAATGTCCAGGCAGCGTCAACAACACGATCAAGTGCACAACAATCTCACCTGCCCAAATAAAATTCAGGCCCAAACATTGCTGGGTTATGATTAAATCCCTAGATCCTTTAGCTTTGTCCATTTCAAATAGCCCTGTATCCTTTTTTTTTTTTTTTAGACATAGCTTAATCCAAATCTGTAGTTTTTTTGGTCAGTTAGATTTATCTGTGGAAAGGGATTTCGTTGAAAGCTTCAATTGTGAATAGGTAGAGTGCCAAATACCCAACCAACTCTGGGAGAAAAATGCACAGCAATCACAATCAGCCATCAAATATGCAGCAATCACAACCAATCTGGAATAAATGGACATATACCGAATGAATCGGAACAGAGCTTGACCAAAACAAGGGTGGAGAAAAACGACTTGGGGCTTACCTGGAGGCGTGAGAAGGGTGTCTTAGGCAGTGTGTATGGCAGCAATGAAGGCTGTAACTAGTAAACGTTAACCATTTTTGGTCAAAATTGTAGAGAGAGAGAGAGGGAAGGAGGGAGAGAGTCGGGGAGGGGCGGAGAATAGATTGAGGGAGAGAGAGTCACCTGAGATGATGGTGCCGAACGATGTTAATGGACGGAGCTGCTAGAGAGAGGATGGAGCGGGAGAGAGTGCGAGTGGACGAAATTTTGTTTTTGAATTTCAAATCTTTTGATGGATTTTGCTGCTGAGAAGTGATTTTAAAAGCTTTAAAAGGAAAACAAAAATAAGCTGCCACGTCATCCGATTGTAAACGAATTTTCTCTCCTGCTCCCCATTGATCGTACCGACAAATTTAATTATAAGTACAATTATCTATTAATATATATATGATTTATTAAAAAATATATTTTATTAAAAATAATATTAATTTAAATTTTAAATAATTAAATCAGTATTAATATATAAATTCATACATAATTTTAATTCTGCATAACAAAAAACTTTATTACCACGCCTTACCTCAGTACAGTTCACTCTTCACATATTTGCAAAAAGGATAAAATGACAAGCTAATACTCTGGCTACATGACAGTCACTTGAAACGTATAATAGCACCCCCATTCGGTTCCCCATATCTCCCCTATCCTCAAATTTTAGGGAAAATTTTAGGGTTTAGCTTAAAAACACTACTCCATCTGGTTCCCCATTATGCGGTTGCCGTTTACGATCTGTACAGTATATCCCCATTTTTGCGAATCTACTGTGCGTCCCCATCCCCAACAAACCCCAATCGGTTTCCCCTTCCCCCGCGTCTTCTTCTCCGTCGGTTGGTCCCCTTTTTCTGTTCGCATCTCCATCGGTACGGTTTCTCTCCAGGATTGTAAGTTTCCGTTTGGTTTATTTGTGGTTTCTGCTTCGATTATTTTTGTGGTTCTCTATTTGGGGTTTTCTGTTGAGATTGGCGACGACGCCATGACCGATTTCTCTTCTCCTCAAGTCTGTGAGGGATCTTCTTCGAATTGATGTTTAATTTTCATGATCTAGATCTTGGTCTGAATAGTATTTCGTGGGTTTGAATCTCGATCGATAGTTTGCATTTTTGGGATTTTTTGCTGCAATGTCCGAATAACACATGTGGTCCTCGGTCCGAATCCTTTGATCATGATTCTGTTTTTTTGAGGATTTATTTGATGGAATCGTTTATGCTCTCTATTTGAATCGTATTATTGTTCACTTATTGCCATTGAATACCTTGCGAAATGTAGAGGATGTTGTTGAAGTATCTCTGTGCATTTTCGATGTTCTTGTTTTGGTATCTCTGTGCATTTTCTCGGTTGATGTTTTGGTATCTCTGTGCACACTAATTGTCAACATTTTGGTTCACTGTAATTGTGAGATTGTGAGAAATTATTCACATACATTTGTTTGGGACTTTTCTGATTGTTGATTCGATTATTTCCAATATGCATGCTCTTTTAGAACACTGCTATGAACATTCTAGAAACTATATCAAATCTGTCAATGCTTTTTTGGTTAAGAAAAAACCACAAAATTATGTCCCCTATTAATTATATGAGTCTTGCCTGATTTCTATTTTGCATATTTCCCATTTTTATTGTAAATGTACAATAATCTCTTCAGCTATGGATGTGTAATGTGTTCTGTGAGGCTCCCCCGTGGTCCTTTTTTTCCCCTTTCATTGGTATTATTTTGGTGGATTGCCCAAATTATCAGCCATGAGACTGATTTGTGTTACAGGTCCCAAAGTCAAAACTGTAACTTGTTTGGTTATTAAAAAGAAATCTGTTATGTATTGTGATGTATAGACATTGAAAAAGGCAGAAAATTCTTTTGTTAAATTGTTCCATATCTATGATTTAATGATAGGCCCATATGCTATTCTGTTCTATATTTGTTTGTACTTTTTGGTTGGTATATACTCTGCCGATCAGCCATTTAACTTAATATAAAATACTGCAATTTGGTTAAAAAGTAGTATAACACATTGGGGCCCCATCTATCAATAATGTGTGCACTGCCTCTTGGGATGGTTTTCAAGTTTATATTATTTGTTATAAAAATGGAACTTTATGAGTTGGTCTAATCACATATTCATTGGTCTAACCTTTTGTCACTTTGCTATTACCATTTGTTGGTCATTGAGTAATTTCTTCTTTAGAATTGGGTCATTTGCAGTGTTTCGTGTCATTCGGGGGAAGGGGGGAATATAATTAGGCTGTGATGATGGGGTTAATTCTAAAGTGTAATTGGGGCCCCATCGATATGGCGGGGTAATCATTACTCGAATAGGCCAAGTTGCAGTTTGTGGTACTCTCCATAAACTGCAATCGGGGTTCGGGTGATGTTTTGCAGCCGATCGATGCTGGACTCCAAGATTACCCATGTTGAAGCTTGTTACACCATTCTGAGCCACTTCTACTGTCTTACTCAATATGGGGAACCGGATGGGAATGCTCTGCAATTTGTGGTTTGTGATTTGCATGCTGTTTGTTGTTGTTTTTTATTCTGTTGCGATAGATGTGTAATGTGTAAATTAAACCCCCTCGGCTGTGATGATGAAAATCGTATGTGAAGATTAGGGATATTTATGGCCATCTCCTCAATGGTTAGGTAACCCGAACGGCCAACATGTCATGGCAACCGGTCGTTGCTACCATGAGTGGGTGTCCATATTTCCATAATACTTCCATTCGGTTCCTGAGCCCCCACTGAAACCCATAATTCTTCGTGATGGGAATTTGATCGACTTTTTCATTATTTTTTTAGAGATGGATTCCCAAGACCCTGGACACATGTACTTCACCAATCTCCTTAGTCAAGATCCTCAACTCGACCCCACTTTGACCGGGCATAGTGGAACATCTCCATTAACCATTGATGACTCTCCACCCCTACCCCCTAACGAGCCTATCGGCAATAGGAAATCAGTGCGGGGTGCGAATTTCACCCCCGAAGAAGACAAGTTACTTGTCTCCGCATGGTTAAATTGTAGCCTAGATGCCGTTCAGGGAACAGATCAAAAATTCTCTCAACTTTGGGAAAAAATTTCTGAATACTTCCAACAATTTAAAGAAACCAGCCATGAGCGGACAATAAAGTCTTTAATTCATCGTTGGTCGGTTATCCAAAAGGCGACAAACAAGTTTTGTGCGAAACTAGCCCAAGTTGAAGGGTTAAATCAAAGTGGCATGACCGACCAAGACAAGGTACAATTTCCAAATCATTGTCTGTTTTACTCTAAAAATTCTTGTCACCTACATTGGTTTAACATTAGCTTTTTTTTTTTCCCATGCAAGTTTGAGAAGGCCAAGGTTATGTATCAAGCACTAGAAAAATCCTCCTTCCAGTTCGAGCATTGTTGGCACCTATTGAAGGACCAACCTAAGTGGATTTGGAGAGCCACAAATCCTGATCCAAAGCGAAGGAAGACGATGTCCCCATCCCCGACCCCAACTCGATGTTCTGGCGCTTCTGTTGATTCTGTTTTTGATATCGACGCGGATCAAATGCTAGAGAATGAAGTTATCGAGCCCGACCGACCAATTGGAAGGAAAGCTGAGAAAGGAAAACGAAAGGTCCAAGGCCAGCATGCAGAGGAGAACTTCCAACTCAGGAAGTTGAAGTATACTCTGTTGGAGGAGTCACGCGCTCAGGAGAAGGAGTTTTTTCGTCTTAAAGCCGAGAAGATGGCGCACGACAAGGAGACGGAGGCCAGAAAATTGAGTCAAGAGGACGAACGGCTGCGGTTGGAGGCTGAGAAAGTGGAGCTCGCGAAGAAGGAATCAGATCAGCGCATTATGATGATGGATGTGAGTGTCATGCCAGAATTGCAGCGGCAGTTTTTCCAGCAACTCCAGAGGGAGGTCATGGCGAGACGCAGTCGGTCCGACGATTTGAATTGATTATTTTGTATTTGATTTTTTGGACATATGTTTGTAACCTTTATATATGTGTAAAAATACATGTAATTCACCATTTTTGTATTTGATAATATGGAAGTATGATAGGGTTGTGCAATTAATGACTCAATGACATTTTCATAAACAAACTTGATTACCATTAATATATTCGGGAAATTGATAACAATAACGAAATACAAATGCAAATCAGATTAACTTAAACATAGTTCACCAATTACATTAAGGAAATAATAAAATCTAAAGCAACCCCGACTAATGTTGTGAATACCTAAGCCATTGATGTTCGATTAGATCTTCTTGAAGCTGATGATGTGCCGAGCTGTCTCTAATTTCATGATGACGCTGGATGAAGTCTTGAAGCTCAGTTGTATGATTGCGCGACAATTCGGGGAGATCATCATCAAGTTGATCATATTCAATGTTCAGACTCTCATTATCATCACGCTCGTCTTCAATTATCATATTATGTAGAATAACACATGCTTTCATTATATTTGTTAGTTCCTTCACTTTGAACATTCGAGAAGGTCCACGAATGATAGCAAATCGTTGTTGAAGTACCCCGAATGCACGCTCGACATCTTTTCTTGCGGATTCTTGTGCTTTCGCAAAATTTTTCTTCTTATTCCCACGTGGTGATGGAATCGTCTTCACAAAAGTTCGCCACTTGGGATAAATACCGTCCGCAAGGTAATAGCCCATCGTATAGTCGTTACCATTGATAGTGTAATTGACTTGAGGAGCACGCCCTTGGGCAAGTTCCGTAAAAATAAAAGATCTCTCTAGCACATTAATATCGTTATGTGAACCGGGCATACCAAAAAATGCATGCCATATCCAGAGATCATATGAAGCAACTGCTTCTAAAATAATAGTTGGTTCACGGATGTGGCCGGAGTACATACCTTTCCAAGCTGAGGGACAATTTTTCCACTTCCAATGCATGCAATCAATGCTTCCTAGCATTCCTGGGAATCCCCGTTGTTCACCAACCGCAAGCAATCGGGCTATATCATTAGCAGTTGGCGACCTTAGATATTCTTCTCCAAAAACACTTACTACTGTCTCAGTAAATTTTTTGAGGCTCTCCATTGCGGTGCTTTCACCAATACGTATGTATTCATCCATAAAATCTCCAGTAACTCCATACGCCAGCATTCTAAGTGCTGCGGTGATTTTTTGCATAGAAGATAAACCGAGTCGGCCGGCATTATCTCTTCTTTGGACGAAGTACGGCTCGTAAGACTCTACTTCATTTAGAATACGAAGAAATAGGGGACGACTCATCCGAAATCTCCTTCGAAATAGATTCGAGGGATATACTGGATTTTCAGCAAAATAATCACGAAATAGGCGCTCGTGTCCCTGAGTATGATCACGCCGAATAAACTTACGACGTTGGCTATTGCCACGTCGTCTGGATGACTGTCCATCCGCCTCCATGCTTTGAACATCGCTATCATCTTCAGAGGAAACGTATGTCAATAATTTGCGAAAGAAAGTACGAGCCATTTGATGAAAGGAGTAGGAGATCAAATGATACAATTTCTGTTTGGTTCTATGGAGGAAATGAGGCTTGAGTTTGCGTATTTATAAAGGAGTAAAAATATTACCGTTGGAGAGAAGACAAAAAAAGTTACCGTTGGAGAGAAGACAAAAAAAGTTACCGTTGGAGAAAAAACAAAAAATATTACCGTTTGAAAAAAGACAAAAAATATTACCGTTGGAGAAAAGACAGAAAATATTACCGTTTAATAAAATTAATAAATTTTATCATCAATACGTGAAATTACGGTTTTTCATTAGAGATATTGAGTATTCTTTTAATTAAATTTTCCATCACGTTACAAAATGCACTAATTAAAAAAAAATAGCTGATTTTTATAATTCGAATTTCAATTTAAATATAAAATATTGTATTGGATAGTCAAAATCTCCAATAAATATTTAGTAGAAAATGATATTTGAAAAAAAAGATAATAAGACAAAATAGTTAATAGTTAAGATTGTAAATGGAAGAGAGAGAAAGAAGTAATAAAAAAAGATTAGAGAAATATTATTTAAAAGAATAGAGATAGGGATGGGGAATGGGATGTAGGAGGTTTTTAGAAGATAAACAAATTTTAGGAAAAAATTTGAGAAAATGAATATTTGAGTTAAATTATAGGAATGGGGATGGGAAACCCAATGGGAATGCTCTAACATAACTAAAAACGCACGGCATAATAACAACACACGCACACAGTAGCTTAAACGCATCACTTCATGGTCCCAAAACGAACAGCTCCAGTAATAGCTAAAAGCACAGTTTCGGCAACAGCAACGTAAAGCTTCAGTAACATAAAGCCAAACGCACCGCTTCAATCTTCTTCAAAACGCAGCCTCCATTTTCCTCGACGACATAAATAACAGTTCGGCATCTTCACTTCGTAAGCTTGGATTCCATCATCCCTTTCCCTTTCTCTAGCTGGGTTCCTAACAGATCACCTCCACGCCTTAGCCTCCACTTCGCAAGCCGCCACCACCACCTTAAGCACACCCGACGGAAAGACACCTGCACCTTCAAAGCTGTGGCCTCGCGAGACCACCACCACAGCAAAACCAACACCACATGGGCTTGGCCACGAGTCACCAGTTGCACCACCACAGCCAAGTTTTCCTCCACCTTTTCATCCACACCACATGGCAACAGCTCTGTTTTCTCATTCCAAAACAGAGCAAAGTTTCACGTTCTAACCGCCACCCTCAGCCAAGCTCGGATCAGCCACGCATCCCTCCACCCTCAGTTCCTCTCGGCAAGCAGAATCTACGGCACTCACCAACATCGAAGGCCCTGTTTTCAAGCACTGAAACAGAGGAATGAGTTCCCCACGTCGGTGAAGCCTAGCGACTTTGCCAGCCCTCCATACCGCAATACAACGGAAGGCACTTTTCCCGGAGATCGCCGGAAAAGTAAAAAAATCCCCGCCAAATATCAATCGTAGCGATTTTAAACTCACTGTAGTTTCTCTGGTACTATTCCTCCATTTTGATGTAATGCGGTGGAAGTTAAAAATTGGCACTAAAAGCAAAGGATTTTCTAACGATTTTATTATCGCCACCGTCAAGATAAAAAACCGAAATCACATTTTCCAGCAATTAGAAAATCACTGAAAAAGATTTTGCCAGCAATTTTTTAATCACTGTGATTGAGTTTTTTATTAGTGAACTCAGTAGCAGCGCTTATTTAATCGCTGGCAAAACATTTTCCGGCGATTTCCTAACAGATAAACTAGACCTCCCACTTGTTTTAAGACTACATAGGCTCATATAAGTCTTTCAATCTTTATATTTATCTATGTTGAAATTTTCAAGTTCTATCTTGTAATTCTTTCTTTTAATAGCAAATCACAAGATCAAAATAATTTAATTAATGACCAGTTAATTAGAAGCAATAAGTTCAGAATAAATCTGACAAACATGAAAGAGAATTACTTCAAATTAATATAGAAAAGTAAGTATAGTTTGAAACTAAATTACATCGTTTTTCTATAATAAATAAAATTTAGTTCATGCTAAAAATTAAATTCAACATAATCAAATTTACCATAATTTTTCTGAGAGGAATTGAAAAAAATGAACACTGAAAAATATCCTCGCCGTCCGTCCCAGCCTCTCGTCGCAGCGTCCTTATCTGGAACGAAAGAAATTATGTGCCGTTCTATCTCATCAGTGCGTCCAAGAGCCAAGACAGACTAAAGCTGCCTTTTTTTCCCTTGCATTTGTAACTCTCCATTTCGTCAATAGAGTCCAGCCCAACGTGAAACTCTTTTCCGCATCAAACTCAGATGCCAGCTTCTCTTGCATCGCGCATGAAATCCTTTTGGCCAAGTCAAACCTAGCTACTCCAAATCAAAGAATTTTAATACGTATAAAAAAAGTTACGTACTAATCTGCGTATCAATATTGATTTCTTTACATTCAAAATTTAAATTAAAACTGTTTTCAATAAAATCTACTTTTTGACCAATCACATTAAATTAGTACACATATTTGTGCGTAATTATATTTGTAGCTAAATTTTTTCAAACCGAAAATGCAGCTTACGTCCATTTCGTGCGTCCTAAAATCCCAACAACCCCCAGTGTCCAAGTTTAAACCAAAAGAAAGCCCAGCGTTGCATGCCCCAAGTCAAACCGCTGCTAAGTTCAAAGCTCGTGATTTTCGTTCAACCTTCAAAAATCCAAACCACCAGCTTGCGTCTCACATCCAAGTCAAACCCAGCATGCCTTTTGCCAAGTAAAATCCATTTATTCCTATGCATGTCATACGAATACTTCTTCTTTTTCCTCCCTAGTTGTTAGACGCCAATAGAGTAAATTCAAATCACTTCCTTTTAAATTTGAGAATCTTCTTCTATCTTTAACATCTTCAAAAATTTAACTTGATTTTTATTCTCAAATAGCATTGGTGATCAACTCTTACATTTAAATAAATGTTCATTTAAATTTGAGAATCCTAATTAGATGATATACTTTTAAAATTTAGATATTCTTTTTCTTCAAATTTGAAATAAATTCAAATGATCACAATATAGAGTAAAGTTAAGAAGTAATAAAATATAAGAAATTATGCAAGTCGTCAGATACTAAATCCCAGAATCAAAAAGGAATTCTGAAATTTTACCATGTTTTGCATATAATTAGTCAATGCCAAAAAAACCACAAATGTCAAATAGTTTTCTATGGTATTTTGTTTTCAACAATTCCTCCATGCCAAATCCTGGATTTGTCTCAATTTTCCCAATAGATATCTCAAATATATATAGCATCATATACGCATACACATGATGACAAATTACATATAGGCAAAAGCTTAACGGAAGTTTGCTAATGGAAAACCAGACAAATCGGCTACTTTTTTCAAAGCTACCTTCAATTTCACTATCTTTGCGTTATCTTTAAGCTTATCTCCAAGTTTATCAAAAGATTCTCCAAAAATCCTTTTATGATGGCATACTTTCGATGGATATAGTAGTAAAAAATTAGTACAACAATTTGTTTAATTGTTTCCTTACAATCAAGAATTTTCAATAGCTTGTATAAGCACCATGCCCCCATCTACATTCTGCATAGTTTTTAGAAAGTACAATGATAGAAATCATTGACCCTTCAATCGTTTTGAAAAGTGCCGGTGAGATTTTCTCTCCTTTTTCAAGATTGTTGTCTATATAAATAGTGATTCCCCTTTCATCAAAAGCATGGTATAGATGGGAAATAAAGTTAAGGCAAGCATCTTCACCTCTAAAGCTCAAGAATATATCATGATTCCATGGACGAATGGAAGGAGATGAAGAGGAAGAAGAAGAGGAAAAAGCTCCTGATTGAAAGGTCGTAGAAGAAGAAGTCATGCTCTCAGTATGTATGCCCAATTACAATTTAGCAAGAGGTCCAATTATAAAGCAGTATTTATTGCAAATAAATAAAAAAAATCTATTTATCATCTATTTTTTTATCATTTATTTTGTTATGATCTTATGATGTAGCATTAAATGATAGGTTCATAATGAAACATAGTAAATAGTTTCTAATAATTTAATGTTATATTATGAAATGATAATAAGATAATAAAAAAATAGATGATAGAGTAGAATTAATCAATAGATAATTAGAGTTTTGCTACATATAAGCAAAGTCACTGTTAATTGGAGGGGCGCCCACGCGGGGCAGACCCCTCCTTTACTCTGCCTAACGCATGGCTTAAAGCTATGCGTTTCTGCCAAATTAATGGCAGATTAAGGCTAGCCTTTAAGGCCAGCCGTGTAGGAGGGCTATATAAAGCCCTCCTCTTTTGATTCTCGGAGATAATCTGAAAAAGCAAAAAGCTCTCTCTCTTTTGTTCTCTCTTAATATAGTATTTAGGCTGTGGATTGTTAAAGTGTTACTCTAGTTTTACACTACGTAGTACGCTTTACCACTAAGGAAAAACTCTTGAGATTTATCGATCTGGAGAAACTTGTGGAGCAACTTTATAAGCTGAGCTTGAGGTACTTTCCGCTGTGCTTTCTAACATTGGTATCAGAGAATTTATAATTGCTTCCAGTTTCTTTTAGCATATGCATGTAAACTGTGTTTTTTTTATTCCCGCACATGTGGTGCTGCAGTGTTTTCTTAAAAAAAAAAAAATTTCTTTTTGGCTGAACCGCTGTGAAGCGGTGCTGCGCTCACCACCCACACACGGTGGTGCAGCGAGCACCACCTCTGCTCTCGGTGGTGCAACGTTCACCACTTGTACGTGGGAGGTGCAGCGCGCACCGGAGGGTGCTGCGGGGCACCTCTGTGATGGTGCTGCGTGCACCACGGTGCCGCACGCACCAGCAGGTGCCCACGGTGCTCCATGCACCGTGGAGGCACCTGCAGCACCACCTCGGTGCTGTGCGCACCAGAGGGGTGCTGCCAGCACCACCTAGGTGCTGCGGCAGCACCCAGCTTCCTCTGGAAGAAGTTTCCAGCGATCGGAGTCATCGGTGACGTCCATAAACGGCAGATGAAAATTTTTTTTTCGAGTTACTGTTCACATGAACAGTACTTGCGGGAGGAAGAAGATGACTTGAGTCATCTACCCTCTGATGGACCGGGTTGGGCTTGGGCCCTTCGGCCCACTATGTTTTGGGTTTAAGAAGAAAAAAAAAAGGGGCTGGGCTCTTAAGCCCAGTGTTTTTTTTTTGTAAGTTTTTTTATTAAAAACCGAAAAAAAAAGTGGCACAATGGGTTTTGACCCAAGACCACCTACTAAAGTAAGGAGATAAGCGCACCACTGGGCTGCGAATATTCTTTGGTTTAGGTGGAGTTTTATTTTTTTTTTAAAAAGAAATAAAATAAAAATAAATAAAAATAAAAATAAATAAATAAAATTGCATGAATTAATATATGCTTAGATATATTGTTATATTACATGTGATCTTTTATTTAATGTTATAGATTATATGTGATAACATGTGAATATTTGTTTATTTTCATGCTATTTTTTTTCCATAATGTTATATTACATGTGATCTTTTATTTAATTTTTAGATTAAATGTGATAACATGTATGTGTGTATTGAACATATGGAAATATGATTATTTTATCATCTATGAATGTTAGACTTGAATGTTTAGACATTAGTCTTTATTTCTTTTAGTGATAAAATAGAAAATCCCACTAAGTAGTCTTAGTTAGAATTGTCAGTGTGAATGATAGGCTGAAAGAATTGCAGTGACCCCAGTAAGAACTGTAAATGCACTGTATAGCCAAAAGACCATGGTGACCCCACTAAGAACTGTAAATGCACTGCATAGCCAAAAAGACTACAGTGGCCCCAGTAAGAACTGTAAATGCACTGATGGAACAAGAAAAATGGACTGTAATGGTCTCATATGAACCATCTTTGTAGACTGGCCCAACAGGTTGCTATAGTCTGGCTGTCTTTGTAGACTGGCCCAACATGTTACTATGGTCTGGGTAGCTGTCCTTGTAGACTGGCCCAAAAGGTTACTGCGGTTTTAGTAGGTTATGTCTTTACATATGACTAGGACTAGAAGACTACTTAAGATAGTGGGAGTATGGTTGAGATTTATGATGATAAATTCTCTCATATTTTTTTTAATTTGCACGGGAATTAGGTTAGAAATTTAATAATTGGATATTGTGGCGCAAGAGATGATTATGAAGCTTAGCGATTTTTCGATCTTGCGACATGTCTAAATTATTCTTTTTCTATCTTCAAAGGACGCGGCAGATTTCTTAGGTGTGTGTATAATATCCCTTTTTTGCGTATTGTAGTAATATGACATCCAAGACTATAGTTGCCGACTTAAACAAGGGGGAGAAATTAGATGGGGAAAACTATGACATATGGCATCGCAAGATCCAATATGTCTTAGATGAGCAAGAGGTCTTGGAGGCCTTGTCTCACACCCTTACTGTGCCCGCGGAAGGGACCTCGGAACAACATAAAATAGATCAACAAGCCTATACTCAATGGGCTAAGAAAAATCGATGCGAGCGCATAATAATGTTAAGCAGCATGCGCAATGATCTAATGTGTGAGTTCGAGGTCTATGACACTGCCCAAAGCATGTGGGACGCTTTAAAATTGAAGTTTGGTGGAACTTCAGCCACTAGGTTGCGTGGATTAACCATGAGGTTCGACTCCTATAAGATGCGCTCTGACCACACGATGAAGCAGCATCTTAGGGCTATGTCAACTATGATCCGCGAACTTAGGTCGGTAGGAAACAACCTGACAGATGAACAGCAAATGCAGGCAGTGATAAGGTCACTACCAAATTCTTGGGAGAATATGAGCCAGAACCCGACGCATTACGAGAACATCAAAGACTTTGATGATGTCTCGCGTCACTTGGAATTGGAGGCTGAGCGCCTAGAGGCTGCTAAGCCCAATCATACAACCTATGTGGCTAATGCTGGTTCGCGCAAGGCATCAAGGCGCAAGAAGTCCAAGATTGGAGTAGCTGATGGACAAATTAAAAAAGTGTCAGGAACTTCTCAGCGCACCAAGAGGGGCAAGCGCGGGAAGAACAAGTCAAAATTAGAGTGCTTTAACTGCGGAAAGACTGGCCACTTCGCTCGTGACTGCACTGAGCCGAAGAAGGTACACTCTGACTTTTCTCGCATTCTTTTTGTAACTAGCCATGTGATGGTTGCTCACTCCTATCCTTTGTGGACTGTTGATTCAGGAGCGATCGAGCACATAGCGCGAGACAGAGTCAGATTTGTGGAGTATCGCCGGATTCCAACTGGGAGCCGTGATATCAAGGTGGGGAATGGAGCTAGCGTGGAGGTACTAGAACTTGGTACCTACAAGCTGGACTTGCGGGGTGGCCGCACTCTTTTCCTCCACAATGTGCTATACGCTCCCGAGATCCGACGAAACTTACTTTCAGTTGTTACTCTATTAAAACTTGGCTTTCGGATTGTTTTTGAAAACAATTATGTTTCCTTTTATTTGGGCCATGTGTTTTATGGCAAAGCTTTTCTGCAAGACGGTTTTATGATATTGGATTTGGTTTATTCTAATATAAATGAATCTATTGCTTTTCTTTCTTCATCTGTTGATAATTTGGATTCACATACATGGCATGCTAGGCATGGCCATATAGGATGAGATAGAATGACTCGGTTAGCTAGAGAAGGCCTAATAGGCAATCTCGCTAGGGTCATCTTGCCCACATGTGAACATTGTCTAATGGGAAAAGCTAAGAGAAAACCGTTTGGAAAAGCCACTAGGGCATCTTTTCCACTGCAATTAGTTCACTCAGACATCTGTGGTCCAATGAGTGTGAGGGCAAGACACGGAGGTGTCTACTTCATCACTTTTATAGATGATTTTTCATGTTATGGTCATGTCTACTTAATCTCCCATAAGTCTAAAGCATTGGAATGCTTTAGACGATATCTAAGAATGGTTGAGAATCAGTTAGACAAGAGTTTAAAAACTCTAAGAACTGACCGAAGACGAGAATATCTCTCTGAGCAATTTAAAAGGCTCTGTGATGAAAAAGGAATCAAAAGACAATTAACGATGCCAAGTACGCCGCAGCAAAATGGCGTGGCGGAAAAGAGAAATCGAACACTGCTTAAGATGGTTAGGTCAATGATGGCGCAAGCAAACCTACCAATTTCTTTTTGGGGGGATGCACTTTTGACTGCTGCCTACATTCTTAACCGAGTGCCCTCCAAATCAGTAACTTCCACCCCATATGAACTATGGACCGGCGAGAAACCCAATTTGAGTAACTTGCGGCCATGGGGTTCAACGGGTTTTGTTCATGATATTTCTCATAAGTATGGGAAATTAGGCCCTAGAGGGAAGAAGTGTATCTTCATAAGGTACTCAGAACACTCTAAAGGGTATGTGTTAATAGGTGAACAAACTGATGGAAGTGTGACTGAAATTGAATCACGAGATGTGGACTTCATTGAAAATGAATTTCCAAGTAGAGGTGAGGTTGATAGGAGTTTAGAACTTCATGAGATTATGGAACAAGAGGAAAGTGCTCCAAGGATTTTAGTTGAGAATAAGGAAGAAATTCTTCAAGCTCCTACAAATAAGGACTTAAATCTGAGTGGGAGCACACCGCTTGTCAATCAATCACAACAACCTCAGCCGCGTAGAAGTACACATGAAAGTATTCCCCGTCGTCGTTTTGAGATTGAAGGGGAAGCTTTTATGGTAGCTCCGCATGATGATGATGAGCCTAGGACAATTCATGAGGCTCTCTCATCTTCTACTAAAGATGAGTGGATGAAAGCTCTTAATGATGAAATTGAGTCTATGAAGACTAACCAGGTCTGGGATCTGGTTGATCTACCGACAGGGCGTAAGACTATTGGGAACAAATGGGTTCTTAAAGTCAAACGCAAGTCGGATGGATCGATAAATAAGTACAAAGCTCGCTTAGTGGCGAAAGGATATACCCAACAGGAGGGTATAGACTATGAAGAAACTTTTTCACCAGTCATGAGGTTTGCTTCAATTCGTCTGATTCTAGCTATAGTAGCAAACATGGATTTGGAACTCTACCAGATGGATGTTAAGACAACATTTCTCAATGGAGAACTAGATGAGGAGATCTATATGGATCAACCAACGGGTTTTGTGGTCAAAGGTCAAGAGCGCAAAGTGTGCAGGCTCAAACGATCTATATATGGCCTAAAACAATCATCTAGGCAATGGTACCTCAGATTCCATCGAGCTGTTCTTTCGAATGGGTCTACGATGATCACAGAGGACCATTGTGTCTATGTCAAAAGATCCAAGAAGAGTTTCATTATGTTGTCATTATATGTTGTCGACATACTACTAGCTGGAAATGATAAAGGGTTGATAGTCGCCACAAAAGAGTGGTTATCCTTCAATTTTGAGATGAAGGATATGGGTGAGGCAGAATACATTCTGGGAGTTAAGATCTACAGAGATCGCTCAAAGAGAATATTGTGTTTGTCCCAACAGACTTACATAAAGAAAGTTCTCGAACGCTTCCTAATGAGTGAATGTAAACCCATTGACACCCCTGTTACAAAAAGTGAGAACTTATCTAAAGAGTTGTGTCCTAAGACTCAAAGGGAAAAGGAAAAGATGGCCCGTGTACCTTATGCTAATGCTGTGGGTAGTCTAATGTACGCAATGATGTGTACTCGGCCTGACATATGCTATGCAGTTGGCTTAGTAAGTAGATTCCAATCTAACCCCGGACTGGCTCACTGGAAAGCAGTCAAGAGGATTATGTGATATCTGAAGGGAACTACAGACTATGTGCTGTGCTATCAAGGTTCAGATTTGCAGCTAAGAGGTTACAGCGATGCTGACTGGGGCAGTGACCTAGATGAGCGTAAATCAACCACCGGGTATGTCTTTCTGCTCAACAATGGCGCCATTACATGGAGCAGCAAGAAACAACCCTGTATAGCTTTATCCACCATGGAGGCAGAATACATAGCTTGTTCTGCAGCAGTTCAAGAAGCTGTTTGGTTACGGAGGTTCCTCAAGCATTTAGACATTGGCACGGATACTTCTGATCTGGTGACAATATTCTGCGATAGCACGGCTGCTCTAGCATATGCTAAGGACTCTAAGTACCATGGAAGAACCAAACACATAGATATCAGATATCACTACATCAGAGACATGGTAACGCAAAAGGAAGTGGTTCTGAAACACCTCTCTACAAGTCGCATGGTTGCTGATCCCTTAACGAAGCCCATAGCAAGAGATGTCTTTGAGGCTCATGTTAGGAATCTAGGACTGCGTAAACTGTAAATGTTTTTTGTGTTTCAAATGACATTCAGATGTAACATTTCCTTTGGGATATTAATACAATATGATTCAGTTATTATCTTTATCGTATTGTCTTTCTAATTCACACACAAGATATGTCAACAGGCTTAGATCGGCTCACTCACACGAGCGATCGCCTCTAGCGCTTGAGAAGCGAGTAGAGATGAGACATTGTGTTCTAAGATGCTTGTCCAAATGGATAAGTTAGTTGACACAAAGATATGTCGGTTTTAGTGGGAGCTAAGATCAGGTCCAATGAGAGGACTATGCATGGGTTACCCCACAACCTATGTAGCCTGTGGTTAGCCAGATGTGAGATCCTCTTTGACGCCTTGGAGGCGAGCAAATAGAGGAACTTAGGTTAGACGCTTAAGGAGCGGCTAGACTAAGATCTGTACGGTGTTGATATAGACATATGCTCTTTAAGAAAGAGAAATCCACCGTAGCATGTGTTTCATACATGTGCTTATTCGACCAAATGAGTAAGTGAGTAAATGGTTCCCCTCTTTCTCACTGTGTGAGTCTCATTTTTTAAGTGTCCTTTACTTTTGCTATGTCACAAGATGGAGGTTATGATGTCTGCTACTTTGGCATGTTGTCTATAGCCATGATCAATACGATCTAAAGAGGCATTGCTGGGAAAATGGTTTGACCAAAATTGAATGATATGAGTGCAAAGGGAAGATTCTTCGATCTCGCATCTTTGATAGTGTTTGCTGACGTCAAACTATGATGCTACATACTGGTAGCGACTAAGGTTGTGAACATATTGAAATGTTTTAGAGATAGTCAAGCATTGTTATGAGTTTTCTAGAACTCAAGAGGGTTTCGAAAATGCTTGAAATTGATGCGATCGAATGAGTCTAGGACATAACCAGACACTTTAGGGATGTTACTATGCTAGTCTTCTCTGTGAGAGATTTAGTGTATGTACTCCCATCTTTCTATAGATATGCTTGGTGGTCGCACGGCCTATTTCCTTGTATGAATAAGATTGAGAACATTAGAGAGATGCTGACCTGGGGTCATGCCCACTGTGTGCGAGTGGGAGATGTTAATTGGAGGGGAGCCCACACGGGGCAGACCCCTCCTTTACTCTGCCTAACGCATGGCTTTAAGTCATGCGTTATTTGCTTATAACGCATGGCTTAAAGCCATGCGTTTCTGCCAAATTAATGGCAGATTAAGGCTGGCCTTTAAGGCCAGCCGTGTAGGGGGTCTATATAAAGCCCCCCTCTTTTGATTCTCGGAGATAATCTGAAAAAGCAAAAAACTCTCTCTCTTTTGTTCTCTCTTAATATAGTATTTAGGCTGTGGATTGTTAAAGCGTTACTCTAGTTTTACACTACGTAGTACGCTTTACCACTAAGGGAAAACTCTTGAGATTTATCGATCTGGAGAAACTTGTGGAGCAACTTTATAAGCTGAGCTTGAGGTACTTTCCGCTATGCTTTCTAACAGTCACGTACTAATCTGCGTACTAATACTGATTTCTTCATACTTAAAATTTAAATTAACATTGTTTTCAATAAAATCTACTTTTTAACCAATCACATTAAATTAGTACAATATTGTGCTTGCAACTCGATTTTTTCAGATAATTATAGAGAGCAAGTGGGTAAGATAAAAGGAGAAACTTTACTACTTCTTGGTAACAACGTCAACCATGCATGCCAACTAATCGCGAAACTTTCAACCTTCAAATTCGTATTAAATAATTGGTCCCACAACAATAGAATTTACTCTGTTTTAGCACAGATTCCGTTCCCACATCGATCGTGATCTGCCCCCACAGACTCGCACCACTCACCATAAACCACACCAGCCCCATGCACACGACACATTCTTTTCTACAGTAACCTCATCCCTAGAATTACGATGCCTTTTCTTATTATTAATTATATTTTTATAAAATAATATTAATCATCTTTCTTTTAATATTTTTCAAAAAAAATATATTTTTTTTTGTAACAAAGGAATCAAAATTCTCTCTTTTCTCCTCTCTATCCCACTTTATCCTCTCCCCTCCAAACTCCCAAAAAAAGTGCAACCTCCAAACTCCCAAACAAAGTGCAAGGGGGAAAATCTTCAAAACCCCCAAAGAATTGAGAATTTTTCATAACCTTGGGTCATGAATATTGCAATGAAGGATTGCAATACAAAATAAAAAAATTTCACAAAGTCTATTAATTTCCATGCCATTTTTAGCGCACTTCCCTCATTGATATTCATACCAGAGACATATATCTTGTAAAATAGTACATGTATCAACAATGTCCAAAGATGCACCACATTTCCAACATATAGAACCTCCAATAGCAAATCCACGAAGTTGACAATTGCTATGTGAAAAAAATCTCTTAGCAAACCAGCATCTCGGCTGAGACAATAAAAACATACAGCTTTTTCATCTTCATCTAAAAAATTCAAAATGCTCTGCTGCTTGACTTCAGCTTTATTCTATTGGGATGATACAGATGTCTGTGGAGCCCACCCTGCACATTTGTTTTGCAGTGTTACCATTATTCTACACTCAAGTCTTAATTTAAAAATTTTAGTTCTTCTAAATATAAACTAAAATTAAACCCTTTTTGGACCCCACAGTATTGTAATAACCAGCAGAAAACCCTCCTGTAAATGCTCCATGAAATCTTCATCGCTCTTCTTCATCTGTAACCTGGAGAAAAAATAAGAGTACAAGGAATCAACATTAGAATGAAAAGAGCATTATCAAAGACGTCATCTCTTTTTTCTTATGAAATCCTAAGCAAAACACTTGAGGAATCTTTTATTAGCTTTTACGTAAAGCAATCCAATGATCTGCAAACTAGGTATATATAGTTATAAATCCAACTATCAGACAGTTCACATGCAATTCAAAATCTAAGGGCTTGCTACAACACATATATGAATATGATCTTTCACCAGAGTGTTTTAGATAAAACTAGCTAGAAAAATGGTCAGTTTAGATTGGCAGTCATCTAAAACATTATTATAAACATGCAAATGGTTAAAAGGCCATTAAAATCTGTTGTTTTCTCCTAAATGACTCCCATTTCCAAAGTCCTTCTAGAGAGGATGACATTTTACCTATAATGCCATTTTAAATTTCCAAGGCAAATACTTTCACTCCAGGTCCAAACAAACAAAAGCCAAAACTCATCCCAACGCAATTACATAGGCTCAATGTGTATGTACTTCGGATCTTATATCGCAACCCAAAAAAAAAACATAGAAGGCATTCAAATCTTCTTCCAATTTTACTTTCCTGAGCTTCCCAGGAACCAAACAAGAGGAAGAAAATTTGAACGAGGAGTTAGGAAAATGTGACCGTACCTCTTGCTTCCAAACAAGGAGGCTTCGGAGGTGACCAGAGGACTCGGCCACAGCTTCCTTCTTACAGCTGCTGATTTCTTCCTCCCGCTCTATCGGTGTCCCATAGAACACGTACGATTTTTCTTGAAATTATCAGTAACCAAACTAAAGCTCTGATTGTCGAAACCAGAGTAGAGAAGACGAGAATTTAGGAGATGGATTAAATCCTAACGAACTATAATATGGTAGATATGGTTGCAGAGCAAAGAGAGCCGGCTCATTCATTGGACAAGTTAAGGCAATTGTGCGCCTAGTGGAAGAATGCCCAAAACAAAAAATTTAAATATATTATTTTTTTAAAAAAATGTTTAATTAAAAGAATGAATTAGAAAAATATCATAAGTATTATGAAACTAATGAAAAGAGAGAGCGAAAGACAAAGAGAAAGAGAGAGAGACAAAGAGGAAATTGCAAGAGAAAGAGTTGTTCTTCAATGCAAAACTTGATGCATATACAAGGGAATGATACACATATTTATAAGAGTATAAAGGGGTAGGTATAGCTTAAGTCTCCATTGATGGCTAAAGATAGATCTTAATTAATAGCTCAATGGTCTTAAGTAGTGGCTATATATGGTTATACAAATGTTTATAACACTCCTCTTTTAGATGACCATACATAAAGAATATGCATCGTTAAGATCTTGCCAAGGAAAAACCCAGTGGAAAAAAACCAATGGCGAAAGAAAAAAGTACAACATTCATGTGTACTACCAAGTGTTTTAAGATTGCCTCATTAAAACCTTGCAAAGGAAAACCCAGTGGGATAAAACCTTAGCGAAGGAAAAAGAGTACAATCAGCATAAGTCTTCAAGACTTTACTCCCCCTGAAAAGTGGATGATAATAGGTCTTCAAGTATCCGCATTCCAATGTTCTGTACAATCTTCTTAAATGTTGCAGTTGGTAATGCTTTAGTGAATAAATCTACCAGATTATCACTTGACTGTATCTGCTTGACATTAATTTCATATTTCTCCTCATGAATTGCAATGATCTCTCTGTGTGGATCTGAAAGATAACCTGCATCCAACTAATTGTGGACTTGATCCATGATAAAATAATTCCATATCAATCGTACTTCGAAGGTAACGAATGACATGTTTAATATCATTCCAATGTCTTCGAGTTGGTGCAAAACTATATCTTGCAAGTAAATTAACTGAAAATGCAATATCAGATCGAGTGCAATTTTCAAGATACATCATGGCTTTAATTGCACTGAGATAAGGTACTTCAAGACTAAAAATTTCTTTATCGTCTTCACAAGGACGAAATGGGTCTTTCTGTACATCAAATGATCGAAGAACCATTGAAGTACTCAAGGGATGAGCTTTGTCCATATAAAAGTTCTTCAAGATTTTATAGTAAAAGGTCTTTGGTTGATGTGTCTCAATATTGTGTACCAACTCTTTAAATGATGCAGTTGGTAATGTTTTGGTAAACAAATTCACCATATTGATTCAAGATCGTTTTAATATTAAATTCATTACTCTTCTGGAGTTGTGCTCTTCTGGAGTTCTTGTAAATAACATAGTTAGTGGAGAAGTCATCAAAATTAAGCCGCCAACCTCCATATTCAACAAAAACGGTGGCCACCTTTTTAGACCAGACAAACACTGCAGAATTTTATAGCTCTTCTGAAGCTGTCAGGCGCCGCAGGGGTATGATGCTACATCTCTTGTCTCTTGTAGAGAGATGCTTCACGAGGGACGCTGTAAAGTAATAGAGATGCTTTGTCCTTCCTTTTACTCACCTGAAGATATTGCTCTTATGATAGGAGTAGAGATTCATTTTTCCAGAAGGATTTATTCTGATATCGTTTCAGAATCAAGATTTCTTAGTGCTCAATATTTTGCCTCTGGTATCGGAGGTTATTAGGTAAACTGAATGAGGTCAACCAACTCAATAATCAATATCTTAATTGCCTTAGAAGCTCTCTGCGAAGAGTCGTAAGAACAATAAGGCGCTAAAACAATATGCCCGTGATCTTCAGGATCATCAGCAACGGATATTTGAAGAAGTCTAAATACTTAGAGAATAAGGACAAGCTGCATTTAATCTCACTGTGGATAACTGAAAAAGTCCAACATCTAAGAGTAGGGGTAAGCTGCTTTTAATTTCATGAGCTAGTAAATAACTGTAGGATATCTGTGTTTAGCGTATCCTCTATCAATATATATAATTTTGTCTTACTTTCATAATTTTCTCTATAAAAGAAATATTCAGCTCATCTTCATTCGCATCCCATCTTCTTCACTCTTCTGTAATTAGTCTGCATTCTTACTCTGCAATCTCTCTCTACATTCTTACTCTGCAATGGCCCAGCAATCTTCTCGTAACAATTATATGAGGTATTTTACACCTTGTTCACCAGTTGTTTTTCCTTCTACCGTAAGTGCTATAGTGCAATACAATAATGATATGACTAATAAGTCAGATGTTGAAGCTATCTACGACCTTGTGAGTTTCGGTACCCGATACTCATCAACCATTGTCGCATTTTCTCAGCGACTACAATCCAAAACTTATGATGTTGATAAACTCAATGAGAAACTTTCTATCCTTCAACGACTTCTTCTGGAGTCCAACATGGAGATATGAGCAATAAAGCAAGAGAATAGGAAATTAAAATCCTTGCTTAACTCTTCTTTTCGATTGCATACTCTTTTAGACAGAGATGCCATGCAAATTTTTGAAGAGCAAGATCGTTTAAAGAACGAAGCGAAGAGCCTCAAATTTCTGTAATTTTGTTTCGAGATAATAAAAAATAATATTTCACAAATATTCATATTGTGTTTCTATCTTCTTGTAGATATTCTGTGTGCTCCATTTTATTTCTCATTTAATAATGCACATTTGTTATAAAACCGTAATATGAATCTGAAATACTAATTGCATTTAAGATATGGTATTTCAGAACTAATAATTTCATTCATCTCCCCCTTGCAGCCGAAAGGGTTTCTGATTTATATTTAAAAAATGTACAGTTTTCATGAGCTCTTCTGGAGCCTTAATGACATTTAAATCATCTATATAAACTAAAATAAAAGCTAATATAAATACTACTAAAAATATATGAAAAATAGCTTGTTTCACATGCGTTTAGATTGTATTAGATCATATAAGGATTTTTGAAACTTGATAGAATAAGTACTTCAGGACTATATGCTTCATGCATTTCATATCTAGTGATCCATATAAATATGCAGTTAATCATGCATACTCAAACTCTTGGTAACTATCAAGCTAATAAAAACCTCAATATAATTTCATCCACTTCAAAATCATATCAATATTATTTCTGCGGGAAACATACTCATGATTTATATATCACATTTTTATTTCCTTTATACAAATATCCACTGATATTCAACAAGCATTACCTCTTAGGTGTTTGGACTACAAGTCCATATGTATCACATTTTACTAGTGATATCAATTCTTCAGGAATTGTTTCTTTCTATTTTGGCCAATATTTTTACGTCGGTATTCTTCGACGGTTCTTGATTCACTTTCTTCATTACTTCTGGTAATGTCAAGTGCCATCTTATATAAAAATACGTTATCGACAACGGTTTTATTTCTATCCAGAATTTCTCCAATACTCATGAAATGTATTGAGATCTCGTTATTTTCAGGTACTTGTCCCTCTTTAAGGGAAGACATTTCATGAAAAACCTCTTCAGGGGTTTTATTATGAAAAAATTTTGTACAAAAAGTTTAGATGGATCTTATTGCTTGTGTTGTGGGTACGGCCTCTTCAGAAGCACCAATTTCTTTTTTTTTTGTGTTTTTCTCTTTCGGGATGCTTTATCATTTGTATCAATAGGTCTCATACGCTTTTAGACATGTCTTATGTTCATTAGATTGCTAAATTTTTTAATTGTCCTACGAGGACTTCAATCCTCTCTGGAATTTTAGCAGTTAGAATATGAGACATTTTTATCTTATTGCATCCATAAATTAATTATCATATGAACTTCCAGTTCACCTATGATAATCAAGATAACGTCGAATTATTTCATTTTATTTGCTTCTAGCAAATTTTTCTTTCCGCTCATGGTGGGAAGACTTTATAGTAAAAGAATCTTCTGGTTCTTTTATAGACGTCTATATGAAAATTATTCGACTTATCATAATTGATTTCGGATGATCAAGATAATCATGAAAATTATACAAATATTTTGAATCATATCATTTTTGATGCATCGTAATATTTGATTCAATAGTTGTATAATATCATCTCAAAGAGAAAGCTGATAGTTTTTCCAATATGAGCTTCTGGCCCCAAATCATAGAAGTACTATAAAGATATTCATCACCACGTCCAATCTCTTAGTTTCTTTGAAAACAATGCATCATTTTATTCTGAAAATGATATAAATCCAATACCATTCACTTCAGGAAATGATGTGGAACTAGTAGGACATGACTAATAATTTCTTAGCAAAATCTCATTATTTTGCTTAGCCACTAGAAGACCAGATATAAATTTAGAATATATTGTAAACTTTTGCACTCGATATTGCTACTTCAAGAGCACATTCGAGGCGTTCATTTTAAACATATATTCTTTAGTGGCTTTTCTCTACACAATTTCAATTATACAACTTCAGGTGCATTAATCATATTGAGCTTTTGGTACACATATCACTCATTTAAACTATCTTACAGAATCAATAGATCTTTTATTACGAGATACTCAATAAAATTATTGGTTTAGAGCGATCCTTTAGGGATGCTCAATTTATATTCCAAGATGAATCTTATCATCAATAATTCATAACAAGTATAAAAAATAAATAGAACTTGTATATAAACTATGTGAATAAACATAGAATTTTATCAAGTAATAATAAGGAATATAATCTTTAATACTCACATTGGGGATTGCAAATAATATATTAAAAAGCTTACTTGAAGTAGAAGACCACTAGCTTCAGAATCAATAGAACCTCGTGTTGAATGAGAAGATCACTAGCTTCATAATCAACAGAACCTCGTGCTGATAACGTGTTATGAAACTAATAAAAAGAAAGAGCGAAAGACAGAGAAAGAGAGAGAGACAAAGAGGAAATTGTAAGAGAAATAGTTGTTCTTCAATGCAAAACTTGATGCATATACAAGGGAATGATACACATATTTATAGGAGTATAAAGGGGTAGGTATAGCTTAAGTCTCCATTGATGACTAAAGATAGGTTTTAATTAATGGCTCAATGGTCTTAAGTAGTGGTTATGTATGGTTATACAAATGTTTATAACAAAAAGTATTAAATAGATATTATATCATTATTAGTCTTAAAAGTATCACATAGAATAATTATTTCATGTACTTTCATTTTAAGAATACACTTATCTTTTTGTTATTAGTAATTTAATATATAATGTAAAAATTATAAATAGTAAAATCTAATTTTTGTGTTTTCATAAAATTTTTTGTATAATTCTTTGAAGAGGCAAGGTGTAACAGCCCGCTAAAATTATCAGTTTTGGATTCTTTCCCGACAGCAATCACATCTCTCTCGTCTTAACCCTCTATCTTTATTATTTATGTTTAACATAGTTGATTTGGTTGGCTGTAGACTGTGTAGTTAGTGTTTGTGGAGTTTGCTGCGTAGTTGTGAAACGAAGTGTGGTTGTGAAGTGTTAGGCTTGATTTTGTAGTTTTGTGGACTGTGCTGTGAAGTATAGGCGTGAGATGGATGCCGTAGATGTGATACGGCGGGTTGTGTGAAGAGAATACGCGTGTAGCGTATTCTGTGTAATGCAGCGACGCGCCGCGCGACGTGCGCTGTAGTGATGTGGGTCGTAGAAGGAAGGGAGTACGCATGTAGTGTACTCCGTGTGGTATGGCGATGCATCGTGTGATGTGCATCGTGTTGATGAGTGTTGTAGCGAAGGAAGTACGCGTAGCGCGTACTCAATGTCGCGTAGCGATGCACCGTGAGACGTGTATCGCAGTGATGGGTTTTGTAGTGTGAATGGAAGAGAGTTCACGTGAGTGTACTCTATACTAAGTCGTGATACACCGGATGGCGTGTCACGAAGGGTTGGATGGCGTAGCAGAGAAGTGTGGAGCGTATGGTGTAATGTTGGGAAACTGTATGACAGTGTCCCGAAGTAGTGATGATATGGATTATAGTCCGGGATGACTGGTGTCATCTTGTGGTTGACTATGGCTAAGAGTATATGGATTGAGAAATGACAATTGAGTTCAGAAGTGAAAATCTTAAGGAGTTGAGTGTTCCTCTTCCAGCTGTTGTGCAGTTCCTCGTGTTTCGCGCTCTATTCTCATAGAACGCGACGATCGAGGTAAGTTAGCCTCTAACTTACTATCAGTTTATTGTGTATGTGTGATGTGTAAGGGAACTACAATTTATGTATGTATGTTATCGTATATGCCATGTCATGCTATGTCATTACATGTTTATCTGTTACGTATGATTTAATCTCTCATTAATATCTATCTGTTACACAATATTTTCTGTCATACAATGCTGTATGTTATAAGTATGCCATATTAAGTATGCCATATGATACATGTATGCCATTAAATGTTTATGATTAAATCATATTGTGCCATTTACAAGCATACGCCATGTTAGAAAAGTATATGATATTAAATAATATATCATGCATTAAGAAATATAAGACATTTTATGTTACTTATAATGCGTGGGGCCACAACAACTGTGGAGTACGTATTATATTTTATGTTACGTATAATGCGTGGGGCCACAACAACTGTGGAGTACGTATTATATTTTATGTTACTTATAATGCGTGGGGCCACAACAACTGTGGAGTACGTATTATATTTTATGTTACTTATAATGCGTGGGGCCACAACAACTGTGGAGTACGTATTATATTTTATGTTACTTATAATGCGTGGGGCCACAACAACTGTGGAGTACGTATTATATTTTATGTTACTTATAATGCGTGGGGCCACAACAACTGTGGAGTACGTATTATATTTTATGTTACTATAATCGTGGGGCCACAACAACTGTGGAGTACGTATTATATTTTATGTTACTTATAATGCGTGGGGCCACAACAACTGTGGAGTACGTATTATATTTTATGTTACTTATAATGCGTGGGGCCACAACAACTGTGGAGTACGTATTATATTTTATGTTACGTTATAATGCGTGGGGCCACAACAACTGTGGAGTACGTATTATATTTTATGTTACTTATAATGCGTGGGGCCACAACAACTGTGGAGTACGTATTATATTTTATGTTACTTATAATGCGTGGGGCCACAACAACTGTGGAGTACGTATTATATTTTATGTTACTTATAATGCGTGGGGCCACAACAACTGTGGAGTACGTATTATATTTTATGTTACTTATAATGCGTGGGGCCACAACAACTGTGGAGTACGTATTATATTTATGTTACTTATAATGCGTGGGGCCACAACAACTGTGGAGTACGTATTATATTTTATGTTACTTATAATGCGTGGGGCCACAACAACTGTGGAGTACGTATTATATTTATGTTACTTATAATGCGTGGGGCCACAACAACTGTGGAGTACGTATTATATTTTATGTTACTTATAATGCGTGGGGCCACAACAACTGTGGAGTACGTATTATATTTATGTTACTATAATGCGTGGGGCCACAACAACTGTGGAGTACGTATTATATTTATGTTACTTATAATGCGTGGGGCCACAACAACTGTGGAGTACGTATTATATTTATGTTACTTATAATGCGTGGGGCCACAACAACTGTGGAGTACGTATTATATTTTATGTTACATGAAGTATGGGGCCACAACAACTGTGGAGCATACACTACATGAGACACAGCAATTGTGACATGTAGAATACGTGGGGCCACAACAACTGTGGAGTACGTATTATATTTTATGTTATGTGTATTCATGGGGCCACAACAACTGTGGAGCATGAAGTATGGGGCCACAACAACTGTGGAGCATACACTACATGAGACACAGCAATTGTGACATGTAGAATACGTGGGGCCACAACAACTGTGGAGTACGTATTATGTTTTATGTTACTTGAATACGTGGGGCCACAACAACTGTGGAGTACGTATTAACGCACGTTATTAATCAAGACAATTGAATAAGATTCCAAGTTTATGTTAAGTCCAGTTTCAGATCAAATACATGATAAGTCAAGTTTTAGATCAAGTCCATGTTATGTTATACTCACGTACATGTTATGTTCAAGTTTATGTTATTTTCAAGTTCTTATTTATGTTATGCAGGTTTACGTTCATGCTATATTTCAAGTCCATGTTATGTTTCACGTTCATGTTATGTTGTTTGTTCATGTTATGTTTTAAGCTTAAGTTCATGCCATGTTAAGTCAAGTTCAGTTCACGCTTAAGTTCTGGTTAAGTCATGCTATATGTCAAGTTATACTATGTTTATGTATGACTATAATTATGCATTTATGCTTTTACTGCCATGCATGCATTTTTAACCTGTGTGTGAGTTTTATGTTAACTTACTGAGATTTGTAATCAAATCTCACTGTGGTAGTCCCAACTACCATTCCCCCCGAATGGTAGATCTTGTTACAGGACCCAAAGGAGAATTGAATCTGACCAACTGAATACGGTCGACTAGGCCACGGTGCGATGTTGATGATGGTATAGTATTTAACTTAGGTTAATACTTGTACTTTTGGAGTTGTATCTCAAGTATTCTTTTGATCACAACCATTTTGGACTAGTGTGATGATCACGGCTTTTTAGTATGCCTTTATGTATGAATTATGTTTCAAGTATTTGGGATATATTTAGTTTGGTGCATAGTATTGCTAAAGAAAAAGATTATCCGCTGCGAATATTGCATAATGCTAGATGCATGTTAGGAACATTGCATCTTATATGTCATGAACGGGGGCAGGTAACCTTGTGTTGCATGTCTCGACGCTTCAAATGTCCGTTCAATCCCAAGCGGAATTTGGGGGCGTCACACAAGGACCCACTTTTTCCCAAATGTATAGGTTGTTTATAGAAATTTATTGATAATAATGATTATAATTACTTTTAAGGCTTGTTTGGATACTAAAAATATCTCAAAATATCTGTAAATAGTAGTGAAATAGTTTGAGTTGAGATATTTTATTAGATTTTGTGAAATAAAAAAGAAAAAGTTGAATTTGAGAATATTTGAGAATACATAAGAAGAGTTATGTTCCCTGACAGACCCTAAGAGTTTAAAGCACAAATTGCAAAACTAGATTTGATAAAATCCTCTTTAGATAAAAAATTTTCTAATAAAATTAGTTATCAGTTAAAAATATGATGTAAAATTTTAATCAGTAATTTTATTTTGCAAAACTATATATAGGTGTTATTTTAAATAAAATGGAATGTAAAAATAAAAATAAATTCAAAAATTTTTTTATAAAAAAAAGAGCCCCATTCAAAATTTTAACCTCAGGCCCCAAAATGTATTGAGCCGTCCTGCTAGGATTCTACCGCATGATTGAAACGATGAATTGGAACAATGAGTTCGATAGATTTTTTTTTTCCTGTATATTTTTTCATAATGGTTAATGAATATTATTAAAAAACATATTATAAATATTTTTAAAATATTAAAAGAATATTTTTAAAAAATATTTACAATTGCAGTGATTGATTAGACCATCTGTCCAAGTTTTATAATCCAAATAGAAAAAAGTCTGCATTTGTATTAGATGCAGTGTTAGCAAGTCATCTCATAACGTAGTATTAAATAATTAAAAATTATTTATTATATTTTATTTATAAATTTATTATTTGATATTACAGTATGGAATGACGAGAAAAATAATAATAAATGGATATTTTATTTTTTCTTTTAATATATATGTAGTACAAGGATGATGTTTTACTTCAATTTTGGAGGGAGGATGAAATGGGTTCTTGTCGGTGGTGGAAGACCAATAAAGGCGTTGGGGGACAAAAAAGAAAAGAAAATAGCCAAGTGGAAACTCCATGTCCAGCAAGACTTCATAATGGGATCCCACAGCGGGTTCGCTATTATTTTCCTTAAAGTTATCGTGAGTCTGCTTACATGTTATAATTGCTCTTTTGCTGTAACGAGGCCCGTGAGGAAAGTGTTTATTAGCTAGGAGCCCAAGTATTTTATTGTAGGATCGGTCCATTACCTTAAACCTTGAGTCAAAACGCAGCTTGGAAAGGGATAAGTGACGTGTTGAGAGAATGGAACGTTGTGTTTCATCTTTAAGTGTTCTAGAAGCTAGTAGCTATTTTCAGAATGGGGAAAACCTTCAGGCCGAATGGGTGCCAAAAACCTTTAGGCCACCTCGACATTCCAAAAAGATTAAAAATAAGCCCACATCCACCTGATTGTCTCCCTCTCATTCTTCAATGCATCTTCCTCCCCCGTCATTTTTCTAAAAGCCCTATCTCTCTTTCTCTCCCTCTCCCTCCCTCCCTCCCCGATCTAGCCTCAACGTCGACGAGCTCAAAAAACAAATTGTCAAAAGGTACTTTCTTGTTAGTGCACGTAGGAAGAGCAAAAGGATACGTAACTACCTATGGAATTGGGGATTCCAAGTAAGCAACCCACCAATTACTTTTGCAGGACATTGACATCGAGTGACACTAGTATCCATGGAGGGTTATCTGTTCCTCGTCTTGCTGCTGAGAAAGTTTTCCCTCCATTGGTAGTGTCCATTGCTTCCTTTAAAAACAAAAAATTACAAAAAAAAAGAAAAAAAAAAGAAGAAGAAAAAGAAATTCTAAGTGGGATGTGTTGTAGTTTCCCTTCCCTTTGGTATTGAAGGATTTCTCACAACAGCCATCGGCTAAGGAACTTATAGCAAGGGATCTCCATTATGTTGAGTGGAAGTTTAAGCATATATTTCCAGGTAGATTTTGAATATTGTTCATTTATGGTGCTTAACAGAAAAACGAGGAAAATGATATATTCATTGATGGATTTGGACTTGTAATCTATATAATTAATTCTACCTGTAATGTAATAACCTGCTCCTTTTTTTTTTTTATAATTATGAGCATCGTTCTACGCATTGAGCCTAGATGGCATGTTTTAAATATATCAAGCGGATTTTTAAGCAAGTAAATTATTTTAAAGTTTATGGATATTTTAAATATTCTTGAAATAATTATATGTGATATTTCCAGTGTTATTGGACTAAACTTTTTTTAAAATAACACAATTATAATATTTTGATAAGCTCTAAAAATGTTATAACTGTGAAAATTTATTTAAATTAAATATTTTAGTCATTTAAAAATATTACGAGATTTAAATTTATGTTAAGAACTCTAAATTAATTTAAATGGTTTTATTTTTTGAGTGATTAATGAGACTTCATCATTTTAATTAATGATGAAGGAATATTATTTTATAAACTTTAGTTAATTAATTTATGTATGCATGTGGATGGATGCTATAAGTGGTACGTATTGTATGTATGTTCACGAAAGGAAACTAACGGATGCTTTAAAATGATGCACGAATTGACGTTTTAAAATAACTTTTATGAATGAGCTTTTAAAATGACTTTACGAATGAAATGAACTGAAGAACTGTAAAAACTGAATGAAAGGAATGAAAGAATTTTAAAGGACTAAAAATGAATGAATGGATTGAATGCTTAATGTATGAAGATATGTAATGGCCATATGAACGGAAATGAAAAGGTACCAAAGGACTGGTCTGGGCAGATTGCAATGCCAGGTAAGTAGTACTGATAGTGCACCCAGTGCTACACCCTGATGGAATGAATTTTCAACTTGTGGCTACGGGCATAATTAGGTCCAAAAGACCGCTAACCCAAGCACACGATCCCAACAGTGTGCAACAGCCAATGAAAGCAATAAGAATGAATGTATGTATGTTAAGAAAGAATGCATGTATGTATGAAAAGATGTATGCATGAAAAGACTTTTTAAGAAATAAAGGCAGCGAGGCGTGGGGAACTATTTTACGAGAATAAAACATTTTTAAAGAAAAACTCCATCTCGCAACGTTTAAAATGAATGGAATGTCTATGCATATGATAAGATATGTATGGAGTGACGAATGTATGACTGAAAACTTATGTTGTTATATTTTAACTGTATGAAGTAATGCTTACGAGTCGTCGACTCATTTTAGTATTTATGTGTGCCCTCCCAGGGACAAGATGAGCATGACGTATCAGGACGGGCATAGCTCAAGGGGAAGAGCGCGAAAGCCTAGGCATGTTATTTTGTACTAGAGATTTTAATTATGAAATTTAATATATTCTGCTATAACCTTTTAAGAAACAAGTTTTATTTATAAATATGGAGTCTTTTGTATCTTGGCATGAAAAAAAAAAGAAAATTTCAAAAGGAATTGTAATTCCTGTCTATTTTTATTAAAATCATTTTCTAAAGAACTCACCATAAGGACGGGCGTTACATGGAATGGAGAGAAACTATTCATTGTGTGAATTTACGACATGCTTGCAGCGTCTGCTTACAACTCTCTCTCTCTCTCTCTCTCTCCCTCCTTTTGAAAGCGTAATCTGTATTTTGACAAGGATGACTGTAGGGACCGTGGCGATTGTTTTTTGGGCTTGTCGGAGTCGAGTGCAGAGTAGAGATGGACGACGATTTTTTTTGGGCTTCTCGGCATTGAGGCTAGATTGGGGAGGGAGGGAGAGGGAGAGAAAGAGAGATAGGGCTTTCAGAAAATTGCAGATGAGAGATGGGGGAGGAAGATGCATCCGAAGAAAGAGAGTGAGACAATCGGATGGATGTGGGCTCATTTTTGGTTTTTTTGGAGTGTCTACATGGCACTTGTCTATTGGCTGGTGTGAAGGTTTTTTGGCATCCATTCAGCCTGAAGTGCCTCTCTTCAAAATATTACTTAATTACCAATTTGCCCTTTTGCAGTTCAGTATTTTAAAATACACATGTTTTTTTGTTAATTAGTCTAGTTTGTTATTCCTGAAGAGCATAAGAGAAGGGAAAAGGGTGTGGAAGATTATTATATTATCTTGTAAGAACTTGGTTCGTCTTAAGGTTGGGATTTGCCTTGAACTACTTCCTAGTTATCAATATATTTTATAATTCTCCATTTCCATTTGCAGTTCATTTTATATCATTTGTGGGTTCATAACAATTGGTATCTAAAGCCATCGATTCTTCGTGGACCAGGTAAGCTTCAAGAAACAAGAAGAAAATTTCCTGTTGATGGAAAAAATTCTTGAATCGCTCCTACATCTCAGATTTAGTCGACCGATACCACGAAAATTATAAGGTTTTGAAGCAATCTCTCATGGAGTGGCAAGACCAGGAGGATGAAGAAGACTTGGTAGCTATGGATTCAAATGAAGAAACAAAAAATCGGTAGTACAAGAAGAAAATGGAATGACGGATGAAAATGAAGTCGCAAAGCAAGACATAGAAAAGGCAGCAGTGGTGGAGGAGAGTGTGGCAGTATCCATGGAAGTTACTCCCAAAGCAATCACTCCATTTAAACTATTAGATTTCCTTATCCGAATTCATTTTCCTCCATTTCTTCTCACAACTGACTTCTTCCTCCCTTCCCTTCAGGTCGTCCCTAGCAAAATCAATATAATAACCGTAAAGGGAGGAGCCCTAACCATCAGTGTTCCTCCTAAGCCTCATCCACCTATTGGGAGTGGGGTTTCTCTTCTGCAACAAGAAAACCCAAACAAGGGGAGACCCATTTTCATTGTGGTGAGCTAACTAAAGAACTTAGATGGCCATCTTTTGAATGGCTCATCCTTGATCTGTCTAAGCTTGCAGAAAAAGCTCTAGTTGGCCACTATTTGGAACCAATGTTGAGTGGTGTCCTTGTAATTGCAATGAGCATAGAGAGGAAAAGGCTCACTGCACGGCCGAAACCCACATGCTCCACAAGATGGCCACGTAGTTCCATTAGGTTGTGGAGCTCGACCTCTCTTAGTCCACTTACTGCTCCTTTTTTTTTGGCATTATTGATTCCGATCTCTCTATTATTGTTGATGGGCTCAAGTGCTTTAGAGTGCTCAATTTGTAGATCTCCATGACAACCCAAACCGAGAAGGCCATTACACTGTAGATTTAGACTTCTGACTAGTAGCACCTCGTCTTCGCCAAAAGGCAACTCAAAGAGAGCCACACCCAAGCCATGATGCAGCGATATGGGGTGGAGTCGTTGGTGGCTACAGATCAGTAGACCCATAGAGAAACGACATTGTTACACGAGGAATTCCTAGATTCATCCTATCTGGCTTTCAATTTTCACAAGGGTGAAAAACAGAGCCAGTTTGCAGAAATTTTATACGAGTATGATGTTACCATAATGGACTATCCACAATAGTATGAGGAAAATGTTTGCAGTTTTTTTTGGTTGGGGGGGGGGGGGCTATGCCAACTTCATGCATCTAAGGAAAATTAGCAAGTATTTGAGGAGAAAATTGTTTGCAAGAAATAAGCAATGAATTAGCTGTAGTCAAATCAGGAGTTGCAGTCTCACCTCATGTCCCATCAGAGTGCTACAGTTGGCAAGGTACAAAAGAATCTGGCACAACTAGAACTCGTTGAATCGGGAAGCTACATTTAGCATGGAGGAGCTCAACTACACCATGTACGCCAAGCACAAAGCCAATCAAGAGCCACCTCCCATTGCCTCCAACAATGGCTTAACGTCCAACCATCTTTCTGTTGATTATGCCGCAAGCCAAGGTATGCATGGTTGTACAAATTTTGCATTCAACTTGTTCGATAAAATGCATAGGAGAGTTTTTTGTGCTGAGATGGGAATGCAGAAAGGGCCTATGAAAATTGGGATTTTGTTAACCTTAAGGGAAATGCCCAAATTGAAGGAAGAATACGGGGTTGAAGTATCATGACTTTTTGATGTTACTACTCTCATTGTTGGATATATTTTTATCTCTTCCCTAGTTCTCTTCTATCTTGTCATTGTTGCATTGAGTCGATACACTAAGGGTGAGCCTTTGTGTAGATTCTATGGTATTGCTTCTATAGCAGAGATATTTTCATCTCTCTTCAGGCAGTTTTTGGCAGCAATAAGGCATCCAATGACCATGATAAAGGTTGCTTTTCTTCTTTTCATTGAACTTGGAGTGTTTCCTCTGATGTGTGGAATGTGGATAATATCAATTCTATAAGGATGTTTGGGAAGTCCCTAGCTCAAAGAATTAAATTCTTCTCAACTTCTCCTTTAGCAAGCTCATTGGTTCATTGGGTTGTTGGAATTGTTTACATGCTACAAATAAGCATATTCGTCTACCTCCTCAGAGGGGTTTTGCATAATAAAGTGTTATACTTTCTTTGTGATCCTGCTGATACAAGCTATAATCCATTCTATGATTTGATTGATGACCCTGTTCACAAGCATGCTTGCAGGGTTCTACTATCAGTTGCTGTTTGTGGGAGTTTTGATTGTCGTGTTGGTGTTTTTACCAGTTAAACTTGCCATGCAGATGATTTAAGCCATATTTCCACTTGATATTACGACTATGTTTATCCTACTTGGCTTGAAAATGATTTCACTATTCCCTTCCTTTACAATAGTTGTGGTTGTATTTAATGAAACTTCCATGATGACAATGTATCTCTGGGTGAAAAGAATATACATGTTTTTTACCCTGGTGGTTAGACAATTGATATTAGTATCTTGACAATGGATAATGGTTTTTCACTTCTATACTTTTCACTTTGAGGGTGGGTGACAATTGCACCAATGCTATAAACCTTGTGGACAAGGTTCTTTGAGTGGGAGAGCTTGTAACGAGGCCCATGACAACAATGTTTATTAGTTGGAGCCCAAGTATTTTATTGCAGGATCGGCCCATTACCTTAAACCTTGGAGTCAAAACTTAGCATGGAAAGGGATAAGGATAAGTGACATGTTGAGAGAGTGGAACGTTGTGTTTCATCTTTAAGTGTTTTAGAAGCTAGTAGTTATTTTCAAATATTACTTAATTACCAATTTACCCTTTTGTAATTCAGTATTTTACAGTACACGTATCTTTTGTTAATTAGTCTAGTTTGTTATTTCTGAAGAGCATAAGAGAAGGGAAAAGGGTGGGAAAGATTATTATGAATTATCTTCCAAGAGCTTGGTTCATCTGAAGGTTGGGATTTGCCTCAAACTATTTCCTAGTTAGCAATATATTTTTTAGTTTCTCTATTTTCCATTTGTAGTTCGTTCTATATAATTTGTGGCGTTCATAACATTTGTCTTCCTGTGAGTCCGTTTCTCCCTCTTTTTTGGAGTTCACTCTAAAGTTTTAAATACCATTCCGTTGACCGTATTAGTGTATCATTTCTGGATAGTATATATATGAATAAATTAATTGTATATATAAAAAAAACTATATTCCAAAATAATAACAATGTAAGTCATAAACTCAATAATACTTCTCAATACAATTCTTAACAACACACATGTAAAATTTAATAATACTTCTAAATTTCTAATCCAACTATTAAAAAAATAAATTTCTAATCCCTTTCTTTTCTTACTTAAAAAAAACATATCATATGCATGAATTCTATGGTTCTCATGGTCCTATTGATCATCTTTGGAATATATAAAGAAAAATCATCGTGCTTGTTAATATTAATTTCTTTAATCAAATGGGGTGTTGAGACACATGTCCACTGCTGTACCATGCTCCTTTATCGTTGGCAATCATCATCCTACTACAAACGCCGACATCTAACTTGCACAAAGTCCTATATATACCTCATATTTCTTTCCTTGATTTTCCTTTTTTTTTTATTAGTTTAAATTACTACATTAATAAATTAATAAGACAAAACATATGCAAAGTAACAAACTAAAAGGTTGGATGTATCAACTACATTGTAGAAAAAAAAAATACAGAGAAAAAAGAAGAAGAAGAAGAAGAGTTTGATGTCATTGATCTTGATGCTTATCATATTACATAGAGAAAATATAAGGCACACATATGACAACTAATAATGATATAACTCATAGATAATCACAAAAACAAAGGCGAATGATTGAAGACATTTTGGGATTCATGAAAAATATTATTCATGATTGTGACGAGCTAGGACTTGTTATGTCTGGTCAAGTTCTCAAATATTTGAGCCAGCAATTGGAGGTTGCAGCGCTTGATTTGAGTCTGGGTAGCACTAGGGAGAAACATATGGAGAAGAAGGGAAATGCCCTTATTTTGAGTTTAATTTTACAAAAAGCCCTTGCCTTTTCACTTTAATTAGAAAATCGTCAAGCTGCTAGTTTTGACATATCGGTCGAGACACTAAAAACTGACCGGTATTGACCGAAACACTTCGGAATGGCCATTATTTGACCTGATACGAAACGCAGACTTCTCCCGTGCTGGTTAGCGTTTTGACAAGGTAAACTCCAATCGGTATGGTACGGTATTCAAAACTTTGGTTCACTCTCTTTAGCTCAATCGTGCTATCACCTTGATTATGTCAGTTTCCATCCTTTCATGGCCACTAGTCCCTAGACATCCTAAAAATTTTGCAACCATTTGATAGAAATCCACAAAAGGAAAAATTTTCAAAACATTGATTACAATAATTTTCAATGGATTTCTACAGCAAATATACAACCTGCACTATGATGGGGGAAAAGGGAATTGAGAAAAAAGAATCATAATCTCAAATTGGATTGAATCTAGGGAAATCAACCAATTACTTTCTCAGACTTATTCGAGGCAATCTAGAACTTCACTCTATATTTTTGCAGTCCAATGAGAGAGACTATGACGGTATAGTTTGCTCTTCTATCTTGCTTCTTCTACAATTTGTGAATGTATGAAGCCACTGACTATGGATGTACTTGGCCCAATAACTTGAGAACTGGTTTAGATCTTGTGAAGGGCAACTTGCCAATAGGGATAAATCTCATATCTAGTTCAACTTGTGAGAGAGAGAGAGAGAGAGAGAGAGAGAGAGAGAGAGAGAGAGAGAGAGAGCTAGGACTAAGGGGGATCTCCAATTTTGGCTTGAGGTGATAGAAAAAGAGAGTGGCAAGGGCATGAGATTTGACCTACTTCCGAGGGAGGGGGAATGGAGAAAGAGAGAGAGAGAGAGACTGAACTTAGCGAAAGAGAGGGAGACGTTTTGATATGTCGTTCCTACTGTAAATTGACTATGCTAAATCCAACAATAACACCTCAACTGGTCTGGAGGGGATCTCATAGAAAATATCTATTTTTAAGTCACTGTGTTGAGCACATTATTCACATTATTTAAAAGATAAATTTAATTTGTAAGATTTGATGATATGCTTTACATACCAACTAAAGAATAGAATAAGTCAAAAGTAAAAATCGGGCATAGCCGTATAGCACTTTCCAATCAGTGGCATTCGCATATAAGAATTTTCATCATAAGTAAAATATATTCACACACAATTAAAATTTATTATTTAAAAAAAAAAGAAAGCAGTAGGCTACCAAGGGAGGTGATCCAACTACCCTACTACCCCAAGGGGTTAGATGGTCAACCCTTAGGAAGTTCTATGGCTACCCCGCATGGGGTGGCCACGAAATACTTGGGCGAGTAATGGTTCGCAGGCATCCCAGCATGGGGTGGCCCAAAGGACCCGTTTATCCTACTGGATCCCACTAGATCCATGGATCTTGTCGGATCCGACGTATCTCGCCTACCAGCAATTCCCAATGAGAGATGATCAATTGCCACTCCTCCTTATGGTAATTTTTCATACTCTCTCAGGATGGCCAGTGGTAGCTGCCACCCTACTAGTAGTAAAAAATGGCTTAGGGTTAAGGTAGGGGTTATATTTTAGGGTTTTAGAATATTAAAAATTACAGTGTGTGGCTTATCTTTTATTAAGAAACATACAATCTTTTTTTTTTTTTTTAACTAGTTTACAATATTTTATTGGTCATAAAGATAGGAAAGAGCCTAAGTACAAACATCTATAAGAGCAAAAAAGGAAAAACTATATATACTTTTAACTCAATCATATTCAGATGTCATTTACCTTTGTAATGCCTAAATTTTTCTTCTCTTTTTTATTGATAGGGATTAGTCATAATTTATTCAAACTATCATTATGTGGGTGGACTTAAGAATAGTAAACCAAACACCTTTAAGTGTTGCCAAGTATCCAATTGGAATAGAGTCTCATATACAAGATATTTATCAGCATTTAAGTATTGGAATGAATGATATTATATGCGTGGTAGAGATATTTGGAACCAGTGGAATTAGTAAGACAACTATTTCAAAAGATATTTATAACAGGATTTCTTCTCAATTTGAAGGAAATTGTTTCTTGAGAATATTAGGAAAACTTCAAAATAAGTGGGAGGTCTAATTCAGCTGCAAAATACAGTTCTGTCCAAGATTTTAGGAACAATATTGAATATTAAAGATGTTGATAGAGGAGTCAATGTGATTTATGATAGATTTCGCTCTGAAAGGGTTTTACTAGTTCTTGATGATGTGGATGAGTTGGTCCAACTAAAGAAACTAGTTGGAGCTTGTGCTTGGTTTGGTTCAAAGAGTAGAATTCTCATAACAACAAGAGATACTAGGTGATGATTTTGAATGACATTGAAACTCTTTGGCTCTTTAGCTTGCATGCTTTCAAGAAAGACGAAACAATTGAAGATTATCACGTGGAACTCACTAAACAAGTAATAAAATATGCTCAAGGTCTTCCATTAGCTTTAACAGTGCTAGGTTCGGATATAAAATGTCAAAGTATACATCAATGGATAAATGCATTGGATAAGTATAAAAACATTCCCAACAATGATATTCATAAAGTCTTAGTGAGTAATGAAGGATTGCATCATGTTGAGAGGGAAATGTTCCTTGATATTGTTTTTTTCTTCAAAGGAGAACCTTTGGCTAAGGTCATGGAAATATTTGATAGTTGTGGTTTTTCTTTGTTCATGGAATCAAGAGGCTTATAGACAAGTGTCTTATTACTATTGAATGGAGTGATGAATATGTTTGGATGCATGACTTGCTACAAGATATGGGATGAGAAATTGTTCAACTAGAATCACCCAAAGAACCTAGCAAACATAGTAGATTGTGGTTTCATAGGGATAGCCATGAAGTGTTGGAAGAAAGTACGGTAAGAGTAAAAAAAATATTTGGGTTTTACATTTGTTTCCTTTTCCAAAAGTGAAACCTAGTAGATTTTTTTTTCTTTTTTGAAAAAATATAAATCGCATGAATTTTTACCTAAATGAATATATATACACAAGTAATCTCATAAACTGACGTAACTTGACGTGATTCTTCAGATTATAAATTTACTTTTATTTTAAAGTAGATCTAATATATCAGATGAAGACATGTCAGTTTGTGGGATTGTTTTTGTATAATTTTTTGTAGATGTAGCAGTACTCATATATATATATCATGTAAATTATCTATATGAATTTGTAGATATATATAGAATTTGTATATTAATAATTAAAATGAGTCAATAAAAGTACCAAATCTATATGTCCTTTTTTTCGTTCCAAATATCCTATATTTTCTAATTTCATGTCTACTATCTTCTCAAGCTAGCAATTGTTTTATTGAAAGTTGTAGGAGAGTTCGTAAGTTGGTAAAAAGACAAATCCTTTATATTTTAGCATGCGTCTATTTAGTATTGGAGATTTCAGCAATTGATAAATACTACTTATTTTTAAAATATCTTATACAAAAATAGTGTGTAATATTAATTGATAAGTACATAGTGCTATTTTTCATAAAATATCTTAAGTAACTTTATGCACTTATAATAGGGGCCAAACAAAATTAAAGGCATACTGTTAGATTTACCTGAAGGCGAAGAGGAGATAAGCTTGCATCTGGAAGCATTTCTACATATGAAAAGAGTTAGAGTTTTTATTAATCGTAATGCACGTTTTTCTTGTGCACCAATTTATCTCTCCGACAAGTTAAAAGTCATTGATTGGTATAACTATTCTTTACCATATTTGCCACGTAATTTTCAAGCGAAGAATCTCATTATTTTGAGAATGCATGATAGCTTTGTAAAGGACTTCGGGGATGGATTCAAGCCCAAGGTACGTACACAATTATAAGCATCAACAACTTTTTTTTCTTTGAAATATGTAGTAAATTCCATTAAACTTTTCCTCTTTTTCTTTGAAATACGGAAAATCTTTCTTTGTTGAATTTCACTAGATGCTCTAAACTCCAAATCCTAAGAAGCTTGAATTTGAGATCTCTACGTCTTCTTCTTCTTTGTAATTGCTCAAGTCTCCGTTATCTTCCTGAAATCGAGTGTAAAAAGGAATCTTTACATACATTGTCTTTAGATGGCATCGCAATAGAAGAACTACCTTTATCTATCAAGAACTTCATTCGACTTGGGGAATTATATCTATTGGATTGCAAAAACCTTATGCATCTCCCAATTGCTTGCATTCAGTTGCAACATTTAAGGCTACTTGAGATTGGGGGTTGTCCAAAACTTGTAAAGAAGATGAGGGATGATAGGCTATCCCTTTTGGCTATTAAGTCTACAAAAATGAAAGAGGGGATATCATTACGTGAAGAATGACTTCATGAATTGGCGACTCTAATCAATTCACGCAATGGGAGCACTGCATTACAAGTACCAAATCTTCAAATTCATTGTTCCCAATCAAATTTTTTTTCCAATATCTATATATTGGACAGACTAGCTAGGCAAAACACATTTGAGCTCAGTTCTCATCTATTTTAAACTTGAAGGATCCAAATGTACTGCAAGGACCCTCACTAGATTGCGAGTCTTCAGAATCTTCTAAAAAATTGTTTCAGATTGTGTACCCTTTATACCTTATATATAGGGATAATACTTTATCCACTTAAAAAAGCCATCGATGGTGTCCATTTTCTAGCCAGGATGGCTAGGCTTAGGGGACTACGGATTTTGGGTCTAGTTACCAGCCCATTATAGCTATTACGGATGGTGGGCAAGCATGCATGCATCCAAGCTCATACTCGTCCCATGACACTACTGAGCTCTCCTAGCTTTGCCGCCTGACGCATCTACTTGTTATGGGGTTGGAGTGATGGGCTTCAATATGGGTCAAGAAGTTTGGAGTGACATCAATAGTTTTGAGCTCACTAAACAAATGAACAATGGGCTAGACTCAGCTATTAGTACCTGTATATGGATTTGTACTCCAATGAGTTCATGTAGCACAAACCACTGTTTGGGAGGATGCCACCAGTTCCAGACTCGGGTAGCGATCAATGTTTTGAATACCGTACCGGATGCCATACCGATTAAGGCACTGGAATGAAATATTTTGATACCGGTATTGTTTCGTGTACCATTTCGGGATAGTCGATATATGAATAAATTATATATATATAAAAATTATATTCTAAAATAATAGTCTATATATAAATAAATTATACATAAATACATGTATTTATAAATTATAAATAACCTGGTTTAAATTGGGGGTAAAAAATGAGCTTGTATTTTGAAGAAATGAAAAAAAAGTAAAGGCCAAAATATCGGCTGGTACAGGCCAGTACAGACCGGTATTTAGACCGATACGAAATAGGTAAAATACCTGTACCGGACTAGTGGCCAGTACAGCATATACTGGTTGTACTGGCCGGTACAATATGGTATTTAAAACATTGGTAGCGATGCATTTGGTTTGGGTTCTTCATCTCCCACTATTAAATAAATACCCCCATTTTGTTTTTTCAAACCATCTGTTTAACATTGAGGTATGTTTTCCTTGTTTGGTTGTTTGTTTTCTCTTGGGAGGCAAACATAGGGAGATGCTGAATAGCGTATTATATTTTTTTTGGATGTCGAGTAATAATTAGGAATAAATTCCTAGATTGTCTCATCAGACAAAGTTACTTAGAATCAAACTCGTTGAAAATGGTAAAAATCTTCACAAAGAGAAAATAAAAATGATGGTATGTGCAATGGATGGAAGAGTGCAACAAGAATGCAAAAGGGTACTAGTCATGGACTAGATTCATATTTTTAGATTTTTAAGTGTCGAAATAAAATATAAAAGACTAAGAAATTAAACTAAGAGATTAATAAAACTAAGATAAGAATTAAACTAGATTAGAAAGTAATTGAGAAAATACGAACTGAAAATTGAAAAGCCCCAAAATCAAGATTCTAGAGTTCATCCTTGTATTCAAATCACAAATTCTTAAAATTAATCCATAGCAATTGTAATCACTGTTAAATGAAAGCTTAAAGAAGCGAAAAAAATAACTAACACGAAATAAATAAATAGCAAATAAATTGCCCAAACTTCTAAGCCAAAAATCTCAAAAATATTCCTTAAACTTAAAACTGAAATTAAATAATAAGTAGGGAATGAAAAGATCAAGCCAATTGAATGGAGATGGAGATTGGAAGCAGTGGAGGAGGCTGGACTGTAGCAACAATTGGACCCCTCAAGGAGCTCTTCAATATACTACAGTGTGAGTGAGTGCCCCAAAAGAATTTATGTGTTGCAGCGTGAATGATTGCTAGAGAGAATCCCCATCTGCGGTGCTGAGTGAATGGAAGGGAAAAAAATAAATTGTAAGTGGCACTTTTAATCCAACAGTGTTCTACAGTCAAAAAGTCTGGCCATATGATGTAAAATCCCATACATATACCCAAATGGCGGAAAAAAAACTCTAGATGTATAAAATACGATGTTCGCTCGAGCGTTGTGTCGAGCGGACATCGAGCGCTCGACTTTGCCTGACTTCGATCGAGCGGAGGTATTGGTCGTTGTCGCAACCACTCGAGCTCACTGTCGAACTACCTTCGAGCGTTTGAATCCGCCTGAATTCGCTTGAGCGACCAATGCCTTCATTTGAGCGATGTGGACCAGACTCCACAGTACTCAACAGTGATAAAATTAAGCATAAATTCATACTCTTAATCAATTTAAATCACGACTTAGATTTATTCATCTTAATCATTTTTCCATATAAAACTAGTAACAATGTAATGAAATGATGGTATGTGCAATGGATGGAAGAGTGCAACAAGAATGAAAAAGGGCACTAGTCATGGACTAGATTTATATTTTTAGATTTTTGAGTGTCGAAATAAAATGTAAAAGACTAAGAAATTAAACTAAGAGATTAATAAAATTAAGATAAGAATTAAACTAGATTAGAAAGTAATTGACAAAATACGAACTGAAAATTGAAAAGCCTCAAAATCAAGATTCTAGAGTTCATCCTTGTATTCAAATCACAAATTCTTAAAATTAATCCATAGCAATTGTAATCACTGTTAAATGAAAGCTTAAAGAAGCGAAAAAAATAACTAACACGAAGTAAATAAATAGCAAATAAATTGCCCAAACTTCTAAGCCAAAAATCTCAAAAATAGTCCATAAACTTAAAACTGAAATTAAATAATAAGTAGGGAATGAAAAGATCAAGCCAATTGAATGGAGATGGAGATTGGAAGCAGTGGAGGAGGCTAGACTGTAGCAGCAATTGGACCCCTCAAAGAGCTCTTCAATATGCTATAGTGTGAGTGAGTGCCCCAAAAGAACTTATGTGTTGCAGCGTGAATGATTGCTAGAGAGAATCTCCATTTGCGGTGCTAAGTGAATGGAAGGGAAAAAAATAAATTGTAAGTGGCACTTGTAATCCATGTTCTACAGTCAAAAAGTCTGGCCATATGATGTAAAATCCCATACATATACTCAAATGGCGGAAAAAAACCCTAGATGTATAAAATACGATGTTCGCTCGAGCGGTGTGTCGAGCGGACATCGAGCGTTCGACTTTGCCTGACTTTGATCGAGCGGAGGTATTGGCCGCTGTCGCAACCACTCGAGCTCACTGTCGAACTACCTTCGAGCGTTTGAATCCGCCTGAATTCGCTTGAGCGGCCAATGCCTTCACTTGAGCGATGTGCACCAGACTCCACAGTACTCAACAGTGGTAAAATTAAGCATAAATTCATACTATTAATCAATTTAAATCACGAGTTAGATTTATTCATCTTAATCATTTTTCCATATAAAACCAGTAACAATGTAATGAAAGAATTAAAATATATTGGTTCTAAATGTATTAAAATAGGCAATAACTCAGCTCAATCACTTATGCAAGATTTTAACCTTTTTGGAGTATAGATGAGCAGTGGTCAGATTGCTAGTCTGTAAAGCAATCCTGTAATATCTTGCTAAGTCACTTATAACTAGATTCTCTTTTTAGATTAATTATTTTTAAGGAACTTCATCGCTGAGTTGCCCTAAAAATCTTAAGAGGATCCTATTGAGGTTAAATATGTGTTGCTTGTTTGGTAGATATCAAATTCCTAATATTATTAAGAATTATTCTATTGAGCCAAAAGCAACCCCTCAAAAATTAATATGCTAGAGAAAAACATTTGCTCGCTTGGGGATGGGAAATTTGAGATGCAAAATGTATCCATAAATAGCATTCATACATCATTTATGCTTTTAAGGTGCTATTTCCCCAAGGAGAAAGTGTCAGGAGTCTAGTCCGATTCTACGTGTTTCTCTCATACATTAGTGCAGCCCAATGCCTTGATCGTTTTTCAGCTCCATATTGATGTGTCAGGATCAAATCTCACCCATATATACGGTTTTGAGCTTACCAAGTACGTGCATGCGTAAAATACAAATAATTGTTGCTATTGATGCTAGAATGACACTTAACTTCAGCATTTGACTGAGAACAAGTTAGTGCAGGGTAACTTAACTATTTCAGACAGTTTCAGTCACTTTAGTACTTGTGCTAAGTTTGAATGTGACCTACAATGCTAGTATATGTATGGTTTTGGTCTGAGTTTTGCAGCATTTGTGTAATCTAGCAAAGGCATTTAAATCTTAGATATCAAGCTGGTTGCTTTACTCTACAAGACCTATTTTTCATTATTTTTTCTAATGATATGGTCACTTTGTATATGTAATTTTGGCTATTAATTCTGGCTATTTAGTCTATGTGGTAAACTCCTTTCAAGTTTTTTGTCTTTTTTAGTCGAATGTAACAACTATAACTTCAAAATTGGTATTCTTCTGACTTTGCGGTTATTGGGGCTATTTTAAGGAATGAAAAATGTGATGTCTTATTTTCTTTGAGTCTAGAAGGAATTTGGGCTGTTTGAAGTAGATGATATAGAGGCTTTGACCGCTTCAAGGGGTCTTTAAATGATCTTGACTTTAAGTTTCTCAAGTTTACTATTGGAAGGGGATTCATTGTCAGTTATTGGGGCTGTTGGTTGTAAAGAACCTAATTTTTCAAGCCAAGAGAATCTAATTTCTAAAATTCAAAGTCTCATTTCCTAGTTTGCAGTGTATGATGTAATTCATATTGGAAATGGAGCAGCTCATTTACCTGTAAGGCACCCTTACTTTGTGGATGATTCTATTCAATGGTGGCATCAATGTCTAGATTGTTTTTCATTCTAGAGTCTTGCTTGATTCTAATTTGTATTGTATGGTATTAACTTTGTTTTTGGTTCTATTGATATGAATGTTAATGGTTCATTTAAAAAAAAAATGGTGTTCTTCAAAATTTGCTAGCTTATCTTGTTAAACATTTATAATTTTCGTATTGCAGGGGCATCCTAAGCAACATTGATTTGGCATAATCTTTGTGGGAAACAGGATTCCAAATTCAATTCTGTTAGTTCAGATCATGTAATGTGTTCAAAACATGTCTGGTGGGGCTACTTTGTTGGAGAATTTTTGAAGATAAGAGGGTGACAACCTACATGTTAAACTCTTTTGCACTTCAAAATTGGCGTTCTTCAAAGATTTCAGAATCCATATGATACAAAAACATGAAGATCTGAGAGTAAAAAATCATCCAAGCGTGCTGCATGAACATGAATGTTTAGGTGGAATCTTCAATTTTTGTTTTCTGTGTTCGAATGAAATTAATGGGATGCTATGTTTGAATGATATTAGAGGAATCACCATATGTGTGGTTTAGTCATGTTCTTTGAAAAAAAATAACCACACTAATATTGGAGAGGAAAGAGATTCTTGGATTTCAACATTGAACAACATAATATATTTTCTCTGATGGGTGGATACATAAGATTATGAGGTTTCTTTTCTATTTTTGGAGAAATCAAGCCAGGTATCGAGTATAAGAATTGAGTACTCATGCTTCACAGCATTTTAATAGGTTCAAATACCATACCAAGCTACAGTAACTAAAAAATTCATAAATTCATGACTTTGGAAGGTCAAACTAATTTAACATATATTTATCAATAAAGGAATATATTGCTCAACAGTTTTTTTTAAAGAAGAGGATTGTACCCAATTTTGTTGATTATCGTAATTTATGGTAGATGGATACCTTCTACAAAAAGAGGAAACTTGGGGGTTACATGGATAAAAAGAGAGAGTCTCCAAACCAAGTTCCTATAAAATAACTAAAGACTATATATAAAAACAGAAATGAACATAGCTATTCAGCAGACCTGTATGATCCAGAGAGAAATGAACAACCATATGTTGAAGAAGAGACAAAAAAGCTAAAATAATAACTGGGTGATTGTGCTATTTAACAGTTAGTGATGGTCATAAGGTGCAATGGACGAATCCTAATAGTTTAAGGTGGAAAGTACAAAGTTACCAATTATTATATTTGATAGGATGACGAATATTTTTGTTCTTTTTTAATTAAACAAACTTGCACCGTTTTGGAATTTTAGACTTTGGATACTTCTTTAGCAATATCCAGACGTGGGAACAACGTAGAATGATTTTTCATGTGCTAAAACAGAGTAAAGTCAATTGTTGTGGGACCAAATTGATCATTTTAAACAACTTTGAAAGTTTAAAGTTCTATCTTTGTGGGATATTCTTCAGTTTTTTTACAACAAAGTCATCATTTCAAAATAGAAAGAAAGAGGTCTGGAGAAGTTTTGACGCTGGAAAAAGGGAAAGAGAGAAGAAAAGAGAGAAAGAAGGAGAAGGGGAAACAGGGGAAAAGAGAAAGAAAGGAGGAGAAGGGGAAAAATAGAGGAAATAGATAAGAAAAGAGAAAGAAAAGATGGGGGAGCGATGGGAAGAAGAAGAGGGAAAATGGTGAGGTGAAAACTTTCTTAAAAATTAGGAAGTTTCCTATCTTATTTTCAGGAATTATTTTCAGGAATTAAGAAGAAGACGACCAAATTGCGTACTGACACTCATGACCAGTTTGTTACCAACATCATGCATTAGAGAATCAGTAGTACTACTAAGTTTATTCATTTTATATGTGTCGTCTGCCACATATAGTGTGTATAGCACATAGTGGTGTGTAAGAACATTGTAAGATGTTGCTTGACTTATATTGTTTAGGCACTGATAGGTCCCAAACTCAGATGATATGAAAATAAGTAAATGGGTTTGTCTTCGGGTGAGAAAGTACCGCAAGTTTTTGAATAACAATTGATTTCTTAATCAAAAACATTGGCTGCTTAAATAAGCAAAGCCACGCACAAGAATGCCGAAATAAATGACACCTGCAACCGCTAATTGCTAGTAACTGGAAACCCATTACAAACACAAAGACACTTGACAACAGAAAAACAGAGCATACTAAAATAACGTGCAGAAAACGGAAAGCATTCCGAAAATAAACATCAAGTAACGTAAACTCCCTACTACAAGCAACCCAGTCGACGCATGCGAAATCTTCTCGTTAACTGCTAATGACCCAGTCAATTCATGCGAGATGATCCTTCACGTGTTAACGACCCAGTACTTCCCCTGCATCTCCACGTCTCTTGCTAATGGCCCAGTATTCTGGTCTTTCACGTCCACTCTCCCGACATTGTGGCCTATCAGGCACATTCTATGTAATATCTGTTGGTACCTTAGTTGACTCCTCATGAGCACTAAGGGAAAAAAGCACTACTCAATAACTTTCGATCTATGCATATATAGATGTAATAACTCTAAATGAAAGCGGGTGTATATGGTAATTGGACTTGTGTATTTACATGTATTCGAAATAATGAAAGACAATAATGAGTTCAAAAGTCTTCTCAATCCGTATTGACAACTTCTAGAAAATCTCCAAAGTCTTGAGTTTATACAGAAAATTAATGGGTGTGAGATCTAGACGTTTATTTTACGTTTGTAAGACTTGAATTTGAAACCGTGTGAAGTGATGCAAGTAGACTTAAAGGCAGTTGGTCATTTTTATATATTACTGACTAGTCTAACCAAGTTGGTCCCCAAGGAGTACTTGTTCAATGGGAAAATGCGAAAATTGAGGGGGAGCGAGGGATGGGAATTTGAAGAGGAAAGATGGAGAGGGGAGGAAGTAATGAAAATATGACTTTCAGGTTTCTTCTTTTGCAGGCACTTTATCATAATTGTTTCTTTTCCTATACCTGGAGATATTTTGAATTAATTGGATGTTAGCGCCGAATAGAAGAAAGACAAAAAACTAAAATAATAATTGGGTGATTGTGCTATTTAACCGTCAGTGATGTTCATAAGTTGCAATGCACGAATCCTAGTAGTTTACCAATTATCATATTTAATGACAAGGTTGACGCAGTCTTCCAACCCTTCTACGACATTGTTGCAGGCCCCTATTGGGAGCCTGCGCGCAAATTGTGGGATGATAAGTATAGGAGCATTGATTTTCCATTTGAGCCGGTGGATGGAGCTCATCACACAGGGACATTTCAATTTGTAACCGCGAGATTGATGGATTTAGATAATTTTTTTTGCATTCATAAGATCATAGTCAGCTTATCAAACAGCCAGGGAGAATGGTGTGGAGCTTTTGAGCAATGATATGATCGAGGATTATAAGAATGTTTGGACTGAAGATCGACAGGACCAAAAGGTTGTAAAATTTCCTATTTATCTGAGAATCGGAAGAGTAGGGAAAAAGTTAGTCGAATGACTAGCATGGATCAATAGATTATAGTGACACATTTATAGGAATGATGAATCCATCTACCCTGGAAATAACCAATTGTTTCTTGTCACTCTCCCATTTTATGCAACAAAATTCTGCTTTTGAATGCTATAGCAATTAGCAGTGAAGAAGAAATGGGAGGTATGCAAGAGATGTCTTCACTCGGTATGTCGTCTAGTCATAGAAGTGTGAGAAAACAGAAGGAAATATAAATTTGGGACTTCTCGTATCCTTATCCTTTGAATTTACGAACACTATGCATGGGGAAACTGAGACCACCTAAATATGGTGGAGAACTTTCATATCTTTCATAAATTGATGGGGGAATAGAGTTTAGACTAAAACAAAGACAACCAAACAGACCTCAGTGCCAATGTTTTTAGCTGGGAGTTGTCAAAGAAATAAGGAATTCAGAAGAGTGATGCTACAGGTACCGAAGATTTCACCCAAAAACGTGTCTCGAACAGTGTATTTTTTTTTTATGCATTTTTTTAATTGTGGAAGAACAAGTCAACATGACCAGTTCAACTGAAAATTCAAAAGTTTAAAACTTCTGCAACAAACCTCTTATCTACAAAATCTATTAGTTAGGCATGTTATCTATTTTTGAATTCAAATCAGATGATATATAGGCTACTGAGTTAAAAGTAGTTATTCTGTAACAGAACTAGTTGATCTTAACTCTATTTAAATACTGTTATGAAACTAATGAAAAGATAGAGAGCAAAAGAGAGAGAGATATTTAGAGAACTTTGTTTTCTCTTATTTCTTGGGGTCTTACACAAATGAGGACTCCCTCTATTTATAGGGATTTCTTGGTACAAAGGATGGTTAGGATTGTTACACTTGTCATCAATCCAATGGTAAAGAGTACAAAGGAGGTTAGGTGTACCTAAAATCACTATTGGGGGGTAGGTGTACCTAAGATTACCATTGATGGCTAAATGTGGTCATACAATACAATTTGAACTTGGTTTCTAACAAATACTTTGTAATTCACAAATGAATTATCAAGAGTTTTCCAAAACAGAGCATTATTCTACATGGTATCAGTGAGCCCGAAAATGACCAACGTCTGATCCTCCTTCTCCCTTTTTTTTCCTTCTCTTGACATCTGATGGCCTCCTCTCCCCCTATTCCCTCTCTCTCAAATTTCCCTCTTGCCCTCAGTGTCATACTCAACCACTCTAATTATCCTGTTTGGAAAGCTCAGGCTTCCATATTTCCGTGGTCAAGCTGTCTTTGGCTATCTTGATGGCACTATCCAACCCCCTCCACAAGAAATCGATGCCCATCATCTCACCACAGGTGCCATTACTAAAATACCCAATCCTCAATATGACCATTGGATTCGTCGGGATTCTTTAATCCTTGCTACCATCAGTACTTCTCTTACTGAGGATGTTCTCTCTCGTGGCGTATGGTAGAAAGTACAAAGTTACCAATTATCCTATTTAAATAACCGTCAGTGATTGTGCTATTTTTTTTTCCTATACCTAGAGATATTTTGAATTGGATTACTCAATTTATTTAACAATAGGATTACTAGTCTTTTATTGTCTTTTTAATATTACTCAATTTATTTAATTTTAAGAAGAGATCGTGCATGCAGAAAAATCTTATTCTACCAATCACAAATAATGAAAGACAATTATGAGTTCAAAAGTCTTCCCAATCTAAAACCGTAATGGGTGTGAGACTTAGAAAATCTCAAAAAGTCTTGAATCTCAAACCGTGTGAAGGGATGCAAGTAGACTTAAAAGGCAATTGGTCATTTTCATATATTCTTGACTAGTCTAAACAAGTTGCTCCACGAGGAGTACTTGTTCAATGGAAAAATGGGAAAATTGACGGGGAGCGAGGGATCGGAATTTGAAGAGGAAAGATGGAGAGGAAAGATTGGTCCACGTGACAAGAAGCTCTATCGAAAGAAGTTGTCAACACGTTTGTCATCTTTCTTTTAATTTTCCCCTTCTTTTTTCAATATTGATGACGCAACGCACGTGGCATTGTTTTGCCCATCAATCCCCGGATATAATTTGGCTGCAAAAGGCATACTTTCTTGTAGTCCCTACTATTCATCAGCCTAATTTCTATAACTTCTACCATGGCCTTGCAGCCAGCTCTTCCATGGTTTTATGATGTGTTCTTGAGTTTTAGAGGTGAAGATGTTCGACAAAACTTTATTTCTCACTTATATGATGCTTTGCGTAAAAAGGGAATCAATACTTACATTGATGAGCACCTTGAAAGAGGAAAAGAAATTTCATCGGCACTTCTCAAAGCTATTGAAGAGTCAAGGATTTCGATTATCGTTCTTTCTGAAAACTATGCATCATCCATGTGGTGTTTGGAGGAGCTGATGAAGATTCTTGAGTGCAAAGAAATGAAACAACAGATAGTTCTACCGGTGTTTTACAAAGTGGACCCATCAATAGTGCGGAAACAAGAGGAAAGTTATGGAAAGGCATTACCCAACTACAAAGACAAGTTGAATGATGATACGAAGGTGGATAGCTGGAAGGCTGCGCTAAACGAAGTGGCCAGTTTGTCTGGGTTCCATTTAAAGAAGGATGGGTATTTGATTTTCGAATATATATTTTATATCCTCATACATTTTAGATGCATACACATGCTTGTATATGTATGTTTGTGTGTGTGTGTGTGTGTGTATATATATATATGCATATGTGTATGTATATTAATTGATCTAACACTCCTATTGGTTGTTAATCTCTTTGATCTCGATCTGTTTATTTTTGTGCCTTTTTCTTATGTCGTTATAATATGGTAATTAATTAATTCTATTAAAAGGATTGTGTTAGTGAAATAATGTTTTACATGATTATTAGTAATGGTTCTAATGATATTAATTAATGCTTCTATGTTTAATAATGTTGTCATAAGTATAACCGTTAACAATTCTTCTCTTTTGAATTGATAGGAATGAATCTGAATTTATCCATAGAATCATTCAACTAGTGGACTCAGAAATAATAAATAAAACATACTTTGAGGTTGCCAATCATCCAGTTGGAGTGGCATCTCGTGTGCAGCATGTATATTCCCTTTTAAGCATTGGAGAAAATGATATTGTACATACTGTAGGGATCTTTGGAGTTGGTGGAATTGGAAAGACAACTATTACCAAAGCGGTATATAATATAATTTCTTCTAAATTTGAAGGTAGTTGTTTCTTGAAAAACATTAGAGAAACTTCAAAGAGCGAGTATGGTCTAGTCCAATTGCAAGAGACTCTTCTTTCTAATATCCTTGGAGCATCTTCGGTTTGTAATATTGGTCACGTCGATAGAGGAATCAATGTGATAAAGAATAAACTACGTTATAAAAGAGTTCTTCTAATTCTTGATGATGTGGATGATTGGGAACAATTGAATGCTTTGGCCGGAAATCGTGATTGGTTTGGTTCAGGAAGTAGAATCATTATAACAACAAGGGATCAAAATCTACTGAGAAATTATGAAGTTGATGCAACATATGAAGTGGAGGAAATGAACCATTATGAAGCTCTAGAGCTATTTAGTTTGTGTGCCTTTAAAAGAAAGCAACCGCTTGATAACTACGTGGAAGTTACACAACATATAATACGTTATGCTAGGGGCCTTCCTCTAGCTTTGGAAGTGCTTGGTTTGGATCTATGTGGTAGAAGTATACATGAATGGGAAAGTGCTTTGGAAGAGTACAAAAGAATTCCTCACAAGAAGATTCAAAAAGTTCTTAGAATGAGCTATGATGGTTTGTGTGAAAGTGAGAAGAATATTTTTCTTGACATTGCATGTTTCTTTAAGGGAGAGAATGTAGATTATGTTAAGAAAATCTTAGATAGTTGTTCTTTAAGTCCAGATATTGGAATAAAAAAACTGATGGAGAAGTCTCTCATTACCATTGATGACTGTGATAAATTTGAGATGCATGACTTGCTACAAAATATGGGTAGAGAAATTGTTCGAGAAGAATCACCAAAAGAACCCGGTGGACGCAGTAGATTGTGGTATCATGAAGATATTTGCCATGTACTTGAAGAAAATACGGTAAGAATAACTTGCAAAAATGATTTTAGTTTAAGCATGTTTGGTAATTTATAAGAAAATACGAATTTTTTGCAACAAAAAACTTTGTCCACAAAAGTCATTTATTTTGCAGTGGAACCACTTATAAAAATGTACTTTTTTCTTATAACTTTTTTCAAGTAAATGGTGATGAAGAAATGCATTTGTAAGTGCATATATGTACTGGCTGTCCATTGAACTATATATTATAATTCTAGCAGTTACCAAACTATTATATAGAGGATTTAATGATTTACTGTATTGTCTCACCATGTAGGGAACAAACCAAATTGAAGGCATACTGATAGATTTACCTAAAAAAGACATGATATGCTTGAGTTCGGAGGCATTCATGAAGATGAAAAACCTGAGATATTTCATAAATCGTAATGCACGCTTCTCTGGAAGTCCTAATTATCTTTCTAACGAGTTAAGAGTTCTTAATTGGGTGGAATATCCTTCACAATCGTTGCCATATAATTTCCATGGAAGGAAGCTGGTTGATCTTAGAATAAGTAATAGCCTCTTGAAGGAATTGGGAGTGGAATTCCAGGTACAACCACTATTATAAATATTTGCTTCTCCTTTTAATTATGTTGTAATCATATTTGAAGTGAACTTTATCTCCAATTTTGCTCTACAGAATTTCCAGAACTTGGCTAGGATGGACTTCTCTCATTGCGAATTTCTGACAAAAATCCCCGATCTTTCTCGAATTCCAAATTTAGAGTGGTTGGATGTTGCTAATTGCACAAAGCTTACCAGTTTGCCAACAAAGCTCAAGTTTAGGTATCTTAAATGCCTACGGGTTGACGGTTGCTTAAGCCTTCAAAAGTTCCCTAAAATTGAGTTTGAAAGGGAATGTTTAAGGAATCTTAGTTTAGCAAACACCGGTATAAAAGAATTGCCTTTATCCATTGGGGACCTCTCTGGGATTGAAGTATTAAATCTAACAGGCTGCAAAAATCTTCTGCATCTCCCCACTGGAATTCTTCGATTTCAACGTATGAAGGGTCTTCTTCTAGCTGGCTGTTCAAAAGTTGTTTTTATTTCAAATTTCTTGAAGGATGATTGTTGTTCAATAGACCTTCCGGCGCTGCAATGTTTGGATCTTTCAAATTGTCACCTGCCAGAACCTGATATACTGATGAGACTCAATCACTATTTTACTCTGCGAAATTTAAGTCTATCAGGGAGTGATATTATTAGGCTTCCAGAAAGCATTACCATGTTTTTTGACTTGGCATACCTTGAGTTGAGAGATTGCAAGAAACTTCAAGAAATTCCTGCACTGCCCCCAAATATACAAATCGTAGATATAACTGGATGCATGTCATTGGAAAGATTTCCAGATGGATTAAAAGTACCGCACCTCTTGACAAGTCAAAGCCAACGATCGATTGACTCGTCCTTGTGCCTCAAAATTCCTATGAACATAGAGGGGTTTTGGGTATCTATCTTGCTCATTCTTCTCTTTCTTACCCGTGCTTGTGTGAGCTTTGGTTTATTGGTTGTTTTGTTGAAATTTATTGATATATTTTTGTTTTACAGGAATACTTCAGAAACCATTCAGGCAACATTATATTTCCAGGGAATAGGATTCCAGAATGGTTTAGCCATATGAAACAAAATTCCAAAAATTGGATTCCAGACCAATTCGACGAACTTGAGCCCTCTTCAGCAAATATGAATCAAGATTGCAGCTATTTCAAGCGGACTCTATATGGTAGTTCCTGTCGAATAACAATAAACGGGCTTAAAACTTTCGAAAATATAAGAGGAGTTGCTATATGTGTCATTCTCGAACCCATTCTGAAGATCTACCCCCAAAAAGGTACTACTCTTCTGGTCAAGACCAGAAGGGATGTTTTCCCTTATATTGAGTATTTGTCGGGACAACATGTTTATTTAAGGGGTTTAGATGCTCATGTATGGCTGAATTACACCATTTTAGATGATCATATGAATCCATTAAATCTAGAATTTGAAGTTGGTAGTTTATCTAAACCAGTGTTCTTCAAAAGCTGTGGAGTCCATCTGATATTCAAGAATGAAAAGGAAGGGGAAGATCATCCAGGTTTTCTACATTTAATGGATGGTATTGGAGGTTCGAAGAGGAGGCGTGTCTATGATGATCGCTACTTGGAATCCACTTCGTGCCCACAACTGAACAGGGATTCCTCAACCTTGGTAATCAATTTTGAATTTCGAGGAGTCTCTGTACAGTTTGGAGATGGAACTTACAAACAATTTGCATCTTGAATTTCGAGGATTCTCTGAACAGTTAGGAACTGATCATTGCAATTTGGTGTTTTGGTGTGAATGATAGACGACGTTCCATGTGCGAAGGCGGGGGACCAAGCCCTTGAATCTACAGCGACGCCTTAGCATTCCAACCCATTTTCCCTACAGTTTGGTGTAGGGCAAGACAACCACCAGTTAGAGATATGATCTTCAGGTCGAGTTATTTGAGGAGAGTGTCTCCATCTCTCTCTCTCTCCTAGGAGGACCTTTGGTCAGAGAAGCTGGGGTACAGAATAGACTTGTCTGAAACAGGTGAATTTCAAAATGGGAAGAGTTTATGGTTTCAGCTTGAACATAATTCCAATTTCAGTGAATCGAATATCTAAACCAAGCAAAATCTATTGGTTTGACTGTCCCTAGTATATGAATCTTTTCATCCCTGTTAGACTGTTTGTGTAACTGTGATCCATGCCATGACCCAATTTCCTACACCGTGACCCACGCGTAAATTTTTTCTGTCTTCCTTATCTTTTGCCATAAACCACATGAATCTTTCTTCTCCTCTGTTTTTCTCTCCCGACAGCTCTCCCCAACTCTGCCTCTCTCGCCCCACGTCTCACCTCACAGTACAATTCACTCTTAACAGAATTACAAAAAGGATAAAATGACAAGCTAATACTCTGGCTACATGATAGTCCCTTGAAAGCATAACATAACTAAAAACGCACGCACACAGCAGTTTAAACGCCATGGCCCATGACCAAGCACGATTCTGCCGTAGATTACTTCACGCCGTCATCGCCGCAGTGCCATTTTCATGCCGTTTTTGCCAATTGGTAATTTTAATTTTTAGGGTTTTAAATTTAGGAATTTGCTCATTCTAGTTTATTATTTCTTATTCAAATTGGAAATTGGATTGTGTAGATTATATAATTGTGTGAACGAATGTGTTGAGGAAATGGTTGTGATGTTTCTTTTGTTGAAGTTCTTGATTTTGGATTGTGAACATAAGGTGTTTGTGGAAATGTCACAAACATAAAATAATTGTGTTTGTCTCTTTATACTTCCCCTCACACATGGATACTTTAGAAACAAATTAGATGAGGGAGATGGGAGATCCGATCCTTATTGCTGGGGTCATTGGTTGATCTAGCAATCCTTGTGTGAAAAGAAGTGTTTCTTGAATTATGGTTCCTCGATTATTGGTGGGGCTAGGGATCAGGGACTTGAAGGGAGAAGGTGTAGTAGTAGTGGGGAAAAGTATATTTTATTTTATGATCTTCCATATACAACTTGGATTGGATGGGAATGCCTTGACTTCAATGAAAAGCTAGTTAAAATGTGATACACATTGGCATATCCAAGATCTTAATTTGATGGATGCAAAAATAAATTGATGGCGCTATAATTTTAAAAGGAAAATTTCACTTCCATATATAGAAAAAATAAACCATTATTTAACCTAGAATGAATGATAAAATCCAATGTATTTTAGAGAAGCCAAAATGCTTTGGGGACCGATAAAGCATTGATTTCTCAAGTTTTTTCAAAACTCCTATTAAGCTAAAGACAAGATCAGATACTTGGGTTTAGAAGCATAACTCAAATGGCATTTTTAATTCTTCTTCAGCTTGGCATGATCAGTTTATTTGGAACTCTAATATTTAAATATGTGTGTATGTATATGTATATGAATATATATATATATATATATATATGTATGCATGTATGCATGCGTTTATGTGTGCTTTGTTAGCTAGGTCTCATACAGCTGATCATGATGAATCAAAGTTGAAAGTTATAAGTTTCATTGATAGACTTATTAATTAGTAAGTCTATTAATAAGTCTATTAATTAATTAAAGCTGAAAGTTGTAAGTTCCATCAAAGCCAAAAGCTGAACTTTCCTATTAATTAATTATATTTGTATTTATTTGTTGCTTTTTCTTTAATATTTTTGTTTTTTTTATTACTGTTTTATACTTTTTGGATATTTTATATATGCATAGTACATGTCAGTTGTTTTATAGGCCTTTATATATATAGCTGATCTGTTTGATACCTTTACTTGCCAATTGTGTTATGCCAATCAGTCTATGCATTAAGTATATATACATAATTATATATATATATATATATTTGAGAATTAAGTATTGGTGTTTATATATATGTGTCAGATTTCAAGGTCTGGATCCACAACCATATGGGACTCCAAAATAGGATCAGGATGCCACAATTCCATCCCCAGTACCGAGATTTAGACCCACTTCCAAAACACAAACTTTGTGTGCAAGTAGTCAATTCAAGTATCCAATCATTTCCCGTATTGCCCGAGATGTGTTAGCCATTCCTATCACTCCAAAGGAAACACTCCAAGTCCAAAGAAGAAAAGCAACCTTTATCATGGTCATCAAATGCCTTATTGCTACCAAAAACTGCCTGAAGAGAGATGGAAATATCTCTGCTATAGAATCAATACCATAGAATCTCCCCATAGTCAAAGGCTCACCCTTATTGTACTGACTCAACGCCACAATGCCAAGAAAGAAGAGAATTATAGCAAGGATAAAAATATATTCAACAACGAGCGTAGTAACATCAAAAAGCCGTGATTCCCCAAGGCATATAAGTAATAGAGTTGTAACTAACAATGCCCATCGCTTAGCATATGGGTGGACTGATAAAAACACATCCCAGGTTTTCCATCCAAACCAGTCCACATGTGCTGGAAGCTCCTCATTTTCTATGTTACTGAATATACCCATGTGCTTCTCCAATACCTTTATAGAGCCTTTAATTGAGGCAAATGGGTTGTTCCCTGGATTTATAAAAATTGTTCCTTGGATCTTACAATTCGTCCCCACAAGATTCATTTCTCTTCCTCTATCAAAGGGCCAAAAAACAACCCTAAGGGGCAAAACATCAAGCAACCAGGGAGCAAACAATTTCTTACCCATAAGTTTCTCAGGAAACTCAACCACACGACCTACTTCATCAATCTTCCTTGACCCACATGCAGTGGCATGCTTTTCAACCATGCGCAATGCGGCCACAAACAGCCCCAAATACTTTCTTAAGGCATCAACTTGCCAAAGAGCACCGTTATATCTATTGCTAGAAACATAATCTTCATGGGCAAACACATTGAGAGCATGCCAAAAAATAAAGGTAACCTCTTCACCCATTTGTAGCACATGAATAGAAAAATTGTAATTTATGTGACTGACAATAAGAAGATGGTGACGCTACACTTTATCTACATTTATTTTGTAGAATGGAGTTAGAACTTCTCCAATTTGCGAAGCTCCTGTATGTTCAAGGGCGTGATCAATTTTCATGAACCACTGCTTGAGTTCTTCCAGGTGAAGCTGGAATTCTTGGTTTCCCTTCCCTTCAAATCTATTAGAGCATGTGTACCTGCCTTAGAGGATAACACCTCACAAGCCACATCCGCTGCATGCCCTCAATAGAATGCCACCTCCATTTCATTTGCTGATCATTCTCAACAACATGATATAATTGACTCTGCTCCATATGGAATATTATAGATCCCTCTAGATTGATTCTCTTGTAAATGATACATTTCTGCTATAAATATGAGTGCTACCGTACTGAGGAAAACAATATAGACGAGGAATACTTTTATTCAAATACAATCTTCCTTTGATGCATTCTTACAAACTCCTGTCCTACACTTATTTTCCTACTAGTTTCAACATGGTATCGAGAGCCTGATAGGGCCAAAGCCCACTTTTTCTTTCTTCGATCATCATGGCACCACCCAAACCCCCTTCCCCGAATCCCTCCATCACCAATTCAGCTGCGCAAATCATCACCATCTAACTTTCTACAGAAAACTATCTACTCTGGCACACCCAAATCACCACTTTCCTCTGCGGCAACCAATTGTTTGGCTATGTCGACAGATCCACTCCCATGCCTGCCTCCATCATTGACAATGTTCCCAACCCAATCTATACCTCCGGGCTTACTCAAGATCAACTCATCATGTTGGCAATTTACTCCTCCCTCACCAAGACAATCATCTCTAATGTTCTTGATTACTCCACTTCCCAACAAATATGGGAAATTCTTCAAAATCTTTACTCTGCTCAGTCCACAGCCCACCTCATGCACACAAAAGTTCAGCTTGCAACTATAAAAAAAAAGGATCCAATTCAATCTCTACCTATTTTCACAAAGCCAAGGCACTCTTTGCATCTCTCAATGCCACAGGCCATCCTCTCCCTGAGTCCGAGTTCATCATCTATTTTTTGACTGGTTTAGGATCTAATTTTGAGTCCGTAGTGTCTTCCATCACTACGCGTCCCGATCCTCTCTCCATTTCTCGAATTTATAGTTTTCTTGTAAATCATGAATCATGTCTTGCACATCAAACACTGTCTCTTCTTCAATTCCTTCACTATTAACTCCACCACTACACGTGGCTCTTTTACTCCTCCTAACCGAAGCTGTGGCCGTGGCTTTCAGCGTGGACGAGGTGGTTGAAATTTTTCTCCATCTCCCTCTAATTTCTTTTCCCCTTCTCAGACTAATTGACCTACCTGTCAACTCTATAATCATGTTGGTCACACGGTTATTTCCTATTATCATCGGTTTGATCATGCATATCAATCTTCTCCTCCTCCTTCTCTCTCGGCTAATTTCACCAATTTTCTGAATACGTCCACTCCATCCATTAATTGGTTTCTTGATACTGCTGCTTCGACTCACTTCACCTCTGATTTTTCCAAACTTAACTTGGAGTCCACAGCTTATCAAGGGCCAGATCAAGTAACAATTGGAGATGGATCATCCCTTGCTATTCAAAACTCTGGCTCTAGCTTACTTCCAACACCTTTTGGCAATTTTCTTCTCCGTCAATTACTTCATGTTCCTTTAATTTCTCAAAATTTATTATCTGTTAGACAATTTTGTTTGGATAATTTAGTTTTCTTTGAATTTAATTCTTTTGGTTTTTTTTTGTGAAGGATTTACATTCCCAGGAAGTACTTCTTCGGGGCCCTGTTAAAAATGGCTTGTACGTCCTTCCAACTAATGATAAGGTTGTCACTCTTCCCTCACAGCATGCTCGTCTTGGTCACCCCTCTCCTCGGATCACTTCCTTTATCATACGACATCACAATCTTCCAGTCATTACCACGTCCACTTCGTCACCCTGCTCGGCATGTCTTCAAGCCAAGTCTCATGCTCTTCCTCACCCTCTCAATCGCACTAGCCATTTCAGTTGTTATTTTTAGATGTTTGGGGACCTACGCATGTGCTATCCTTTAGTGGTTTTAGATTATATTTTTCTATTGTTGATGATTTTACAAAATATGTTTGGTTCTTTCCTTTATATGCCAAAATCTGATGTTTCTCAAATTTTTCTAAACGTGTAGTTAAATTTTTTCGTAATACTTTTTCAAAAAATATTAGATCTATTCAATCTGACTGGGGTGGTGAGTTTCGTCCCTTTCATGCTATCTTGCAAAATCTTGGCATTTCCCATAGAATTTCCTGTCCATACTCTAATGCACAAAATGGTAGCATTGAACGGAATCATCGCCATATTGTTGAAACTGGGCTCTCCCTTTTAGCCCAGTCTTCGACTCCTACCAAATATTGGGTTGATGCTTTTCAAACAGTAGTCTTTCTCATAAATAGAATGCCCACACCCATCCTTCATCATTTTTCTCCCTTTTAGTCTCTTTTTCATTCTTCACCTGATTATAGTTTTTTACATGTTTTTGGCTTGGCCTGTTGGCCCAATCTTCGCACTTTTAATCATCACAAATTAGATAGGAGATCTAAGCTCTGTGTCTTTTTAGGATACACTCCTGATCACAAAGGGTATAACTGTTTGCATATTCCATCTGGTGGAATTTACATTTCAAAATTAGTGGCTTACTAGGTTTGCAAAGCTTAGTTCAAAATTAATTTCACTCAGTTTTCATGCTTCCATTTCTGACTCATTCCTCTTTATATTTACATCTGCTACTGCCTCTGTGTATGTTCTAATTTACGTTAATGACATTGTTGTTACTGCCTTTGATTCTTCTCTGATTACTGATTTTATATCATCTCTGTCCGCATCTTTCCCTGTCAAAGACCTAGGTTCACTTCATTTCTTTTTAGGAATCCATGTCTGTCGCACGGCTCAAGGTCTCTTTTTATCTCTGTCTCGTTACATCTCTAACCTATTAAAGAAGACTAATATGCATGAATCTAAAACTGTGTCAACACCAATGTCAACATCTACTAAACTTTTAGCCCTTGATGGGTCCTCTTTTGAGGATCCTCAGCTTTATCGAAGTGTCGTTGGCAGTCTCCAGTATCTTTCCTTCACTCTTCCTGATATCTCTTTTGCAGTCAATAAAGTCTGTCAATACATGCACTTTCCCCGCCATTCTCACTGGCAAGCTGTCAAACGCATACTGCGTTATCTCAAACTCACCATCTCTCTTGGCCTATTTTTTTCCTTTGTCTCTCCCCTTAAACTAACAACATTTTCAGACACTGATTGGGCCGGTTGCCTGGATGATCAAAAATCGACTGGTGGTTTTTGTGTCTATTTTGGGTCTCACTTAGTGTCTTGGGGTTCCAAGACACAGCAAACAATAGCTCGATCTGCGACTGAAGCAAAATATAAATTAGTTGCAAATACTACTTGTGAACTTCTATGGATACAAGCATTGTTAAAAGAATTGGGAATTTTTATTTCTGAAGCATCCCACTTGTTATGTGATAATATTGGTGCCACCTATCTTTCGGCTAATCCTGTTTTACACTCACGGAACATGTGGATCTTGATTATCATTTTGTACATGACCGTGTTGCTAACAAAACTCTCACTGTCTCCTCTGTCTCAAGTAAAGAACAAATTGCATATATTTTCACTAAGCCACTCTCCTTGGCATGATTTGCACTCCTACGTTCAAGCCTCACCATCCTATTGGTGCCGCTTGAATCACAGGGGAATATTAGAGCATGTGTACCTGCCTTAGAGGATAAAACCTCACAAGTCACATCCACTGCATCCGCTGCATGCCCTCAACAGAATGCCACCTCCATTTCATCTGTTGATCATTCTCAAGAGCATGATATAACCGACTCTGCTCCATATGGAATATTATAGATCTTTCTGGATTGATTCTCTTGTAAATGATACATTTCTGCTATAAATATGAGTGCTACTATATTGAGGAAAACAATATAGACGAGGAATACTTTTATTCAAATACAATCTTTCTTTGATGCATTCTTACAAACTCCTGTCCTACACTTATTTTCCTACTAGTTTCACCAAAATCCGATACAAAAGAAATTCACAGGGATTGCCTTGGTGTAATTGAGCGCACCCATCTTGCTTAAAGGTTCCAAATCATTCAAATCTCCATGTATAACAGCCTCACTAATAAACGAGGAGACCATCTAGCCCCCTTGAGAGAAGGATGAGAGAGATCGTGGAAAATGGTTTGTAGGGGAGGTTCCCCTTTGGGATAGTGGTTGAATCTAGCTTGTGAAAAAAATGAGAGTGTGAATACCCGGATCAAAGATTCACAATCTATCACAAGAAACCTGAGTATTTCGGAAAAAAATCCCCATCAGAAGATCTCGATGGACATCACCCCTGGCTTTACGCTTAATAATTTCCCCATTAGGAAGCGGTCACAATGCTCAATCTTCTGAGAGTTGAAAAATTAATTTCGGTTCTGGACTTCTAAGGATAGATGGAAGAGAGATTTCTTTTGAAATAGCTTCTGTGGGCATCGAAGCAAACTCCTCCACCTTCGCTTCCCTTTTTATGCCCTCCTTCATAGTTTGGTCTTCCCAGGCCAAGCACTCTTCCATGGACACCACCACTGGCTCTTTCACCTCTACTGCACTTTCTTTTGCTTTTTGCGCAGTTTGGTCGTCATCCGTTGTTCTATTTTCTTCAGGCACTACTGATTGTTGTGTTTCTTCGGTTGAATCCGTATCTCCCAAGTTCTCTTCAACGGCTTCCTGGTCTTCAATGACTACTACCTTTTGCTTCCTAACCTTTAATCTCACTAATTTTAAAATAACATCATACCGATTAGATATATCGTTCTGCTTTACCACCCAATGAAGCAGCATATCTATCAAGTCGTTCAACCTGTTATTAACCCCCTGAAGACTCTTTTCATTAGCGTCTACCCGCCGCTGTAAGGCCTCCATGGATAGTCAGCCCTAGATACCACTTGTCAGGACCATGTGGGTTATGCTACTCTGAATTGAAATGTAATAAGGGATACAGGTAATGGAAGCTAAGACATTGCAGGAGTGAAATCAAAATTGCATATGAGATGTTTGTGATAATGCCTCATAAGGCCATACGTTTACTGATGAGGGAAACTTGGAGGGTTGCCAAACCTCCTTACAATATTCAAGCTAAAATCCAGATTCTAAGATAACTCCCATTTTCTCTCCTACTCCCATATATTCCCACACCTCACCTCACAGTACAATTCACTCTTAACAAAATTACAAAAAGGATAAAATTTCAAGCTAATACTCTGGCTACATGATACCCTTCACTCCCATTTACAATTCGTTTACAATTGGATGATGTGGCAGCTTTTTTTCCTTTTAAAGCTTTTAAAATCACTTCTTAGCAACAAAATCTATCAAGATATTTCAAATTCAAAAATAAAATTTAGTCCCCCTCGCACTCTCCCCCCTACATCCTCTCTTTAGTAGCTCCATCCATTAACACCGTTCGGCATCACCATCTTAGGTGACACTCTCTCCCTCCATCTATTCTCCGTCCTTCCCTGACTCTCTCCCTCCCTCTGTCTCTTTCTACTATTTTGACCAAAAATGGTTAACGTTTACTGGTTATAGGCTTCATTACTGCCATACACACTGCCAAAGACACCCTTCTCACACCTCTAGGTAAGTCCCAAGTCATTCTTCCCCTTGCTTTGGTCAAGCTCAGTTCTGATTCATTGGATATAGCTCCATTTTTTTCCCTGATTTGGTTGTGATTTGGTGGCCGATTGTGATTGCAAAGTATTTTTCTCCCTGAGTTGATTGCATATTTGGCCCTCAACCTCTTCGCAATTGAAGCTTTCAACGGAATCCATTTCCACAAATAAATCTAACTGACCAAATAAACTATAGCTTTGGATTAAGTTGTGTCTAAAAAATGGATATAGAGATATTTGAAATGGAAAAACGAAAGGATCTAGGAATTTAATCAAAACCCAACAATATTTGGGCATGAATTTTATTTGGGGAGGTGAGATTGATGTCTCCCGTTTTTCTCCAAATTTTCATGGCACAGGGTCATTGACCACCTCAAAAATGAAAAATTACCTCTATATCCATTCATACACACACACACACACATTTGTATATGAATATTTGACCCAAAGCATATATGCACATCAGTGTCACAAAGAATTCTTCAAAAACCACAAACCTTTTTCTTTGCATTGTGCACTTGCCCTTGTTCTTGACTCTGCCTGAACATTTTTTTAGTGGATATTAATCAAAATTCGTACTTGTCTTGTTACTCTTGGGGTTTTATTTTTCTTTGAGGTTTTATCAAAGACCTTTATTTGTTGAGTTCTTCAAGCAAAATGTGAAATATTAGTTATGGGCTAAAAATGTTCATAGATGGGTCTTGGAATGGCACTAAAAAAAGAGTGGTGAGATAAGAGGTGAATACCTGATCTTCACGTGAAAGTATGACAGTTTGATTGACTTTTCCTCCATTTTTCTAAATTATTTTCACTTAAGATATGAAGCAAATTAATCAACTTATGTCTATATACGCGGTGTGAAATGAAAAAAAGCAACAAATAAATCTATCATTCTATGGATCAATATTTTGCTCCTACTGAACAACTTTTGGTTCCCTCATCGTCCTATGCTTGATATATCGTGTTCATCCTTTAAAGGACTTTGAGCAGCTTCAGCCACCAGCTGCTCATTTAGTTCCCTATCTATCATGCTTGGACCATATTCAGGGACTTTTGGATTTACCCAAGTAAAAGATTCGAATGACGGGCAAGCTGCAAACCAAAGCAACAAGATGATTTATCCAAGACAGACCATATTCAAAGTGCATGAAATAAAAGAATAAATAATATATTAGAGAAATGAAAAAAGAAAGAGTGGTGTTATGAAAATATGGCATGAGCTACCAGAAGAGAAGCATGAATCTGTAACAGATATATGCCACTTCCATAAATTAATGCTTTCAAAGGCTCCTGAGTTGGTGACTTCTCATCAGAAAGCCCATCAGCTGATGCATTAATTGATTCCTCCAAAAAATCATAACTGACACTATGTGGCCATGAAAAATAATTCCTAATTTTTTTTATGGGTGGAGTGAATCAACAAATGCATGTAGGGAGCTATGAAAGTGGTGGAGGTGTGGTTCATCTAAACATTCATCTATGACAAGCAACTGGTGCAGAGATTCTTAAATTGGAGATTAGAATAAAATGGAAAAAACAAAGTTCTCTCTATGCAAAATTGGAAAAACAAAATTACCTGAAGGATCAGGAATCAAGAATCGATCTCTACAAACAATTCAATCCCAAACTGACTCCACTTATGAAAATGACAAGAAGTGCCATGAGTTTGCAGGCAAATTCAATGTATATTACCTACATAATCTCAACAAAAAAGAGAAAACAAACCTATTATATTAAACTACAAAATGGATCTTATTCTAGGCCTCCCATTTTGCTTGAAGAATTTAAAAAATAAAGGTCTTTGATCAACGAAAACCTCAAAGAAAGCTAAAACCCCAAAGATGATAAGACAAGTACTAATTTTATTAAATTTTGATTAATATCCACTCAAAAAAAAATGCCCAGGCAGCGTCAAGAACATGAGCAAGTGCACAACAATCTCACATGCCCAAATAAAATTCAGGCCCAAACACTGCTGGGTTATGATTAAATCCCTAGATCCTTTAGCTTTTTCCATTTCAAATAGCCCTATATTCTTTTTTTTTTTTTTTTTTTTTTTGTAGACATAGCTTAATCCAAATCTGTAGTTTTTTTGGTCAGTTAGATTTATCTGTGGAAAGGGATTTCGTTGAAAGCTTCAATTGTGAAAAGGTAGAGTACCAAATACCCAACCAACTCAGGGAGAAAAATGCATAGCAATCACAGCCAGCTATCAATATGCAGCAATCACAACCAATCTGGAATAAATGGACATATACCGAATGAATCGGTACAGAGCTTGACCAAAACAAGGGGGGAGAACAACGACTTGGGGCTTACCTGGAGGCGTGAGAAGGGTGTCTTAGGCAGTGTGTATCGCAGCAATGAAGGCTGTAACCAGTAAACGTTAACCATTTTTGGTCAAAATTGTAGAGAGAGAGAAAGAGGGAGGGAGAGAGTCGGGGAGGGGCGGAGAATAGATGGAGGCAGAGAGAGTCACCTGAGATGATGGTGCCGGATGATGTTAATGGACGGAGCTGCTAGAGAGAGGATGGAGCGGGAGAGAGTGCGAGCGGACGAAATTTTGTTTTTGAAAGCTTTAAAAGGAAAATAAAAATAAGCTGCCACGTCATCCGATTGCAAACGAATTGTAAACGGGGAGTGAACGCCGAACGGTATCATTACCCGGAATTTTCACTACTGCTGCCCTATGTTCCTCTCGAAAAATTTAATTATAAATATAATTATATATTAATATATACATCAATCTAATATAATTGATTAAAAAATAAATTTTATAAAAAATAATATTAAATTAAATTTTAAACATAAATAAATTAGTATTATCATCCAGGTTAATACGTGACTTTATTTATACTTAACAAAATTCAATTCAGACGCCTTACCTCAATGTAATTCACCCTAACAAATTTGCTAAAAGGATAAAATGACAAGCTAATACTCTGGCTACATGACAGTCACTTGAAATGCATGACATAACTAAAAACGCACAGCATAATAACAGCACACGCACACAGAAGCTTAAACGCATCACTTCATGGTCCCAAAACGAACAGCTCCAGTAATAGCTAAATACATAGTATCGGCAACAGAAACGTAAAGCTTCAGTAACATAAAGCCGAGTCACCAGTTGCACCACCACAGCCAAGTTTTCCTCCACCTTTTCATCCACACCACATGGCAACAGCTCTGTTTTCTCATTTCAAAACTGAGCAACAGTTTCATGTTCTAACCACCACCCTCAGCCAAGCTCGGATCTGCCACGCATCCCTCCACCCTCAGTTCCTCTCGGCAAGCAGAATCTACGGCACTCACCAACATCGAAGGCCCTGTTTTCAAGCACTGAAACAGAGGAATGAGTTCCCCACGTCGGTGAAGCCTAGCGACTTTGCCAGCCCTCCATACCGCAATACAACGGAAGGCACTTTTCCCGGCGATCGCTGGAAAAGTCAAAAAATTGCCGCCAAATATCAATCATAGTGATTTTAAACTCGCTGTAGTTTCTCCGGTACCATTCCTCCACTTTTGATATACTGCAGCGGAAGTTAAAAATTGCCGCTAAAAGCAAAGGATTTCTCGACGATTTATCATCGCCACTATCGAGATAAAAGACAAGAAACTCAATCGCAGCGATTAAAAAATCGCTGGCAAAACCTTTCCTAGTGATTTTCTAATTACTAAACTAGACCTCTCACTTGTTTTAAGACTACAAAGGCTCATATAAGCCTTTCGATATCTATATTTACCTATATTGAAATATTTAAGTTCTATCTTATAATTCTCTCTTTCAATGATAAATCACTAAATCAAAATAATCTAATTAATGACCAGTCAATTAGATGCAATAAACTTAAAATAAATCAGATAAACATGAAAGAAAATTACTTCAAATTAATATAGAAAAGTAAGCATAGTTTGAAACTAGATTCCATCGTTTTCTTAAAATAAAGAAAATTTAGTGCATGCTAAACATTAAATTCAACGTAATCAAATTCACCATAATTTTTTTTGAGAGGAATTGAAGAAACTGAACACTGAAAAATATCATCGTCGTCCGTCCCAGCCTCTTGTCGCAGTTTCCTTCTCTGGAACGAAAGAAATTATTTGCCGTTCTATCTCATCAGTGCGTCCAAGAGCCAAGACAGACTAAAGCTGCCTTTTTTTCTCTTGCGTTTGTAACTCTCCTTTTCGTCAATAGAGTCCAGCCCAACGTGAAACTCTTTTCCGCATCAAACTCGGATGCCAGCTTCTCTTGCATCCCGCATGAAATCCTTTTGGCCAAGTCAAACCTAGCTACTCCAAATCAAAAGAGTTTTACTACGTACAAGAAAAGTCACGTACTAATCTGTATACCAATACCGATTCCTTTATATTCAAAATTTAAATTGAAACTGTTTGCAATAAAATCTACTTTTTGATCAATTACATTAAATTAATACACATATTAATGCGCAGTTGTGTTTGTAGTTAAATTTTTTCAAACCGAAAATGCAGCTTAATTACGTCCATTTCGTGCGTCCTAAAATCCCAACAACCCCCAGTGTCCAAATTTAAACCAAAAGAAAGCCCAGCGTTGCATGCCCCCAAGTCAAACCGCTGCTAAGTTCAAAGCTCGCGATTTTCGTTCAACCTTCAAAAATCCAAACCACCAGCTTTCCACGTCTTTTCTTTTTGAATTTGATGAATACTTCTTTTTTTTCCTCCCCTGGTAGTTAGACACCAATAGAGTAAATTCAAATCACTTCCTTTTAAATTTGATGAATACTTCTTTGCTAATGTCTCTTCCTTTTAAATTTGAGAATCTTCTTCTATCTTTAATATCTTCAAAAATTTAACTTAATTTTTATTCCCAAATAGCACTGGTGATCTTTTATATTTAAATAAATGTTCATTTAAATCTGAGAATCCTAATTAGATGATATACTTTTAAAATTTAGATATTCTTTTTCTTCAAATCTGAAATAAATTCAAATCATCACAATGAAGTCTAAAATTAACAAAAATAAATAAAATTAGATTAAAGAGTAAAGTTAAGAAATAATAAAATATAGGAAATTAGGAAATTATGCAAGTCATCATATTCTAAATCCCAGAATCAAAAAGGAATTCTAAAATTTTACCATGTTTTGCATATAATTATTCAATGCCAAAAAAATCACAAATGTCAAATAGTTTTCTATGGTATTTTATTTTCAACAATTCCTCCATGCCAGATCCTGCATTTGTCTCAATTTTTCCAATAAATATCTCAAATATTTATAGCATCATATACGCATACAGATGATGACAAAATACATATAGCCAAAGCTTACCGAAAGTTTACTAATGGGAAACCAGAAAAATCGGCTACCCTTTTCAAAGCTACCTTCAATTTCACTATGTTTGCCTTATCCTTGAGCTTATCTCCAAGTTTATCAAAGGATTCTCCAAAAATCTCTTTTTGATGGCATGCTTCCAATGGATCTACGTAGTAAAAAAAGTAGTAGAACATTTTGTTTAATTGTTTCCTTGCAACAAAAGAATCTTCAATAACTCGTGTAAGCACCATCTAAATTCTGCTTAGTTTTTAGAGAGTACAATGATAGAAATCATTGACCCTTCAATAGTTTTGAAAAGTGACGGTGAAATTTCCTCTCCTTTTCAAGATTGTTGTCTATATAAATATTGATTCCCATTTGATCAAAAGTTTGATATAGATGGGAAATAAAGTTATGGCGAACATCTTCACCTCTACAACTCAAGAATATATCATGATTCCATGGACGGATGGAAGGAGATGAAGAAGAGGAAGAAGCTCCTGATTGAAAGGCCATAGAAGAAGAAGTCATGCTCGTAGTACATATGCACGATTACAATTTAGCAAGAGGTCAATTATGGAGCAGTACTTATTGCAAATAAATAAGAAAATTATTAATCATCCCATGAGATGGTATTAAATGATAGGTTTACAAGTGAAACATAATAAATAATCTCAAATCATCTAATGATACATTATTAAATAATAATAAGATGATCAAAAAATGAATAATAAGTTACATTAGTCAATAAATAATTATAGAGAGCAAGTGGGTAAGATAAAGGAGAAACTTTACTACTTGGTAACAATGTTGACCATGCATGCCAGGTAATTGCGGAACTTTCAACCTTCAAAGTTGTATTAATTGATCAATTTGGTCCCACATCAATTGACTTTACTCTGTTTTAGGATAGATGTCGTTCCCACAGTAATCGTGATCGGCCCCACAGACTCACACCACTCACCATAAACCACACCAGCCCCATGCACACAACCCATTCTTTCCTACAGTAACTTCATCCCTAGAATTACAATGTCTTTTCTTATTATTAATTCTATTTTTATAAAATAATATTAATCATCTTTCTTTTAATATTTTTCAAAATATAAAAATAATAAAGAAATTATTTTTTTCATCTATTTAAAATCATGCAAAAATTATAATAATATGAGAAAATATGAATAAACTTTTGGGTTGGGCTTAAGCCTAGAGGCCTGGGGTGCGTAGGGGGTTAGGCCGCACCCTGCGCCTAAAACAACCCCCCTTCAAGGCACTGCTAGGTGCTTTCCCTTTGGGCAGGGCCCTCATCCCATGCGGGATTGCCCTCGCCACCCACGCAAGGCCAAGGCGGTGGAGGCATGGGGGTGGGGGGCAGTACCCCGCCATCCACCCCTAATGTTTAGCTAGCATAATCCCTTACCCTTTTTTTTAGTAATACAGTATAATCCTTCAAACTATAAATAGAATGCTTTCACTAGTACTTTATAATTTTTTTGTGAAGAAATACATGTAGTCTCTTTACATTTCCTAAGCTATGTCATCTGTATCAATGGCATTCAAAGTATTTAAAAATCACTAAAAGTCATATACTTCCATGGAAGTGCAACTTCCTTGTGACAAAAGAAATTGGCTGGAAAAAATGAAACGGAAGTGACTCACAAGTAAATGGCAAATCTTCTTCAGATAATTTTCCTATTGAAAAATGTTGTTGACACCTAAAAGAACCCAAAGTATAGGAGCGCTTATATCCATTTAGTAACTCAATTTACACTCAGCATCTTTTATGCTTTTTTTTTTTTTAAGAATCTGCACACTAGGAAACTCATTCTGCCATACTCTGTATCAGATACATGTCCATTCCCTCCCTCACTTCAACATATCATCATATTTGTATGATGTCTATACGTACCCTTTGTGTACTGATGCTTCCGAGACAAACCCCATAAAGCCCCTTAAAATTTTATAAACAACAATTACAAACATTGATCACAAATTTCTCCCCATTCTTAATTTACATTGTAGTCGTCCTTTGCCCTCCTGTCTACTCTACAAACAAGCAAGATGAGAGAGATTCCCACTGAATCGTCCACTCACCCCTCCCATTATTATTAAAACATTCTAACAAAGAAATCAAAATTCTCTCTTTTCTCCTCTCTATCCCACTTTATCCTCTCCCCTCCAAACTCCCAAACAAAGTGCAAGGGGAACAATCTTCAAAACCCCCGAAGAATTGAGAATTTATCATAACCTTGGGTCATGAATATCACAATGAACGATTGCAGTACAAAATATAAAAAGTTTCACAAAGTCTATTAATTTCCATGCCATTTTTAGACCACTTCCCTCATTGATATTGATAATGAGAAACTGCTGGTTTAGCAAGAAACTGGCTAAGGACTTGAACAGAATAGGCCAAGTCAGGCCTCGTAACTGTCAAATATAGTAGCCTGCCAATTAACCTTTTGTAACCCGAGGCATCTTCATAGAGATTAGGATCATCTGCACTAAGTTTAAGGGTAGATTCCATTGGAAATGCAGCTGGCTTGGAACCTGTGAGACCTGCATCTTGAAGTATATCCAAAGTATACTTTCTTTGACAGAGAGAGATGCCAGACTTTGATCTGGCTACTTCCAATCCTAGGAAGTACTTCAACTGCCCCAAGTCCTTGATTGTGAACTTATCATGCAGAAATATCTTGAGTTTCTGAATCTCAATTAGATTATCACTAGCTAGTAGAACATCATCTACATATACTAGTAAAGTAATGAAAGAAGTGGCAGTTTTCTTGATGAAAAGTGAGCAATCAGAATGGCCTTGAGTAAAGCCATATTGAAGAAGAGCTTGAGAGAGTTTGGCAAACCATTGTCGAGATGCCTGCTTCAAGCCATAAAGACTCTTTAACAGTTTACAAACTACATTGGGATGTTTAACATCCAAACCAGGGGGCACTTCCATGTAAACTTCTTCATTTAATTCACCATGTAAAAAAGTATTATTTACATCTAATCGGTGAATATACCATCCCTTAATAGCAGCAACAGCTAACAATAACCGAATTGAAGTAAGTTTTGCCATTGGGGAAAAAGTATCAAAGAAGTCTAATCCTTCTTGTTGAGTGTAGCCTTTGGCTACCAACCTTGCTTTATGTCTTTCTATGGTTCCATCAGCCTTGTATTTCATTTTAAAAACCCATTTACAACCTATGGTCTTTTTATTTTTAGGTAAAGTAACAAGTTCCCAAGTTTTATTTAACTCTAAAGCAGTGAGTTCATTTCTCATAGTAACTTGCCATTCATGAGATTTTGCAGCTTGTTGATATGTTTTGGGTTCTTTGATAATAGAAATTGAAGCTAAGAAAGTTTTGTGTGATGCTGAAAGTCTACTGACAGAAATAAAAGAGGATATAGGATAGGGATTACCTGTGTTAGAGGAACAACCAATGAAAGCAGATGAGTTGATTGCATGAGGAAACAATGAGGCAGTACCACAATAATAATCCTGCAAAAATTTTGGTGTTTGTTTAATCCTTGATGATTTTCTGACAGTAGGGATAGGATTTGCTAAGTCAGTTTGATGGTTGCTATCAATATGAGAGGAATCTGATTCATTAGGAATCAGTGATGAAATATTTTGATCAGAAGAGATAGGATTATTTATATGAGGGGAATTATATTGGAATTCTGAAGGAGGAAATAGAAATGTAGGTATGGCAGAATTAACTGGAAGACTTTTGAATGGAAAGTTGGTTTCATGAAACACAACATTTCTGGAAATAATGATTCTATTAGTGTTTAAGTCCATGAGTTTGTAACCTTTGACAGCAGAAGGATATCCTAAAAATAGACATTTTGTTGCTCTTGGATCGAACTTTTGTCTGTGACTAGTAATTGTAGATGCAAAGCATAAGCATCCAAAAACTTTTAAATGAGAAGGATTTGGTGATTTGTGAAATAACATTTCAAAAGGTGTTTTATTTTGGAGAAGAGGAGTTGGAATTCGATTTATGATATGAGCTGCAGTCAATACACAATCACTCCAAAAAATTAAAGGTAAGTTTGCTTGAAACATCAAAGCTCTAGCTATGTTTAATAAGTGTTGATGTTTTCTTTCAACCACTCCATTTTGTTGTGGAGTTTCTACACAACTTCTTTGATGTACAATTCCATTGTCACCATAAAATTTTGTAAGGAAAAATTCTGAACCATTGTCTGTTCTTATGGTTTTTACAGAGGTATTAAACTGAGTTGTAACCATGTTACAAAAATTTGGTAGTAAAGATGAGACCTCAGATTTAGTTTTAAGCATATACACCCAAGTGCATCTTGTAAAATCATCTACTATAGTGAGAAAGAATTTAAAACCAGAATATGATATAGTAGCAAATGGACCCCATATATCACAATGAATCAATTCAAACTCTTTATTAGAAATACTTTGTGATACAGGGAAAGAAAGCTTTTTCTGCTTTGCTAGTGGACAAATTTCACAGACATTTGTACAATCAAATGTTATTGAATTGTCTATTTGTCTAAGAAAAGGTATTCTAGAATTTGAGACATGACCTAATCTGTAGTGCCAAAGGTTTGGCTGGTTTCGAGTAATGGTTGATGCAGAGATTGGTGTAGGATTAAACTGATTTTGCTGACAGGAATTAGCTTTTGAAGAAGCTTGAGGTAGGTGATAAAGGCCTTGTTTCTCATAGGCAATCCCAATCATCTTCTTCATTGATTGGTCCTGTAAAAGGCAATGTGAATCAAAGAAAGATAGACAAAGATTAGATTCTTTGGTTAGTTTAGAAACAGATAATAGGTTGAATGAAAAGCTTGGAACACACAAGACATTATGCAAATGTAATGTGCTAGAAAGACTTACAGTTCCAATATACAATGCTGGAACAGTTTGACCATTAGGAAGATTTATGGAATTTGTAACTGGTTTAGGAGTAGAAGAATATAGTAGTGGTGAACAGATCATATGATCTGTTGCACCAGTATCTAGGATCCAAGAAAATTCAGATTTTAACTTGGTAGAAACAGAATTGCATTGACTGAAAAGATTACCAGAAAATTGAGTGGTGGCTAGATTTACTGCTGCTGTGGATGTATCAATGTTCTGAGTAGTTGAACTCGAATTGGCAAGTGCTATGAGTTTATTGAATTCTTCAGCAGTTAGACTAAACCTTTGGTTCTCATTACTGTTTTTAATATAGACCTCTTCAGTTGAAATGGCTGCATGTGCAGAAGGAAGGTTTCTTTTTCCCTTAGGTCCAGTCCATCCAGGAGGATAACCATGCAATTGAAAGCACTTGTCAATTGTATGACCATTATAGCCACAGTGAGTACAATGCAGTGAGGATTTCTTCAGCTTGTCTTTGATGAACTTGGACTGAGTATTCTGATTGGACTGAGTATAATGCTTTGCCAACAAAGCATGTGTGTCATTACTTGTAAAGTTGGTCAATTGTCGTTGACTTTCTTCTTGAAGCAGCAAGGAAAACACTTTAGCCATGCTAGGCAATGGGACAGCAAGTAACAATTGACTTCTTACTGAGGCATAAGAATCATTCAATCCTACCAGAAATTTCAACACGTAATCTGACTGTTGCCTAAGAAGCAAGAAATTGAACAGATCACAGGTGCAAGAAGCCATCTTGCCACATGTACAAGTTGGAAGTGGCCTATAATTGACATACTCATCCCAAAGAGTCTTGAAAGCACTGAAATATTCTGTAATTGAGGATGAACCCTGGTTTATACAATTTAGAGATTTTTCAAGATGAAAAACCCTTGGTCCATCACTTCTCAAGTATCTTGTTTTTAACTCATTCCAGAGGTCTACAGCAGATGCAACATAGAGTAAACTATTTCTAATATCTTTAGAAATAGAATTCATGAGCCAAGAAAGTACCAAATTATTGGCACGAAGCCAAGCAGTATGATTAAGACGCTGAGTAGTAGGAGGAGCAGTAATTGAGCCATCAATGAAAGCTATCTTGTTCTTCACAGTGAGGGCAATAGTGATTGAACGACTCTAAGCAATGTAGTTGTCTCCTGCAAAGATTTCTGACACCAAGAGAGAACCCGGATTATCACTAGGATGAAGATAATATGGGCTAGAGGAATCATCTGAAGGGTTAAGAATACGAGATGAAGCTAAAGAATTAGGGGAGTTTTCTTCTGCCATGTTTCCAAGAAGTGGAAAGAAAATACAAGAAATGAGAAACAAGATTCTCGAGGAACAAGAATTAAAGATTCTTGAGCAGAAATATATAATTGGAGTAGAAAGATCAGAGTTTGCAATCTGCAAATTGCAAGAATAGAGAAAAGAAAAATATGCAGAAGCAGTTTTTGTGATTTCTCAATCTGATACCATGTTGAGAACTTGATGAATAGCAGAGAAAATTAGAATAGAGGAAGAATATGAGAATTGTGTAATCTGATGTGAATGAAATCGATACTACTTGATGTAAAATACATGAAGGTCTATGTAATATTTATACTACACAGAGAAATAAATGTATAACAGAAATGTAACAGAAATAACTGTATTTTAAATCTTCTCCTTCTCTTTTTCTGCCTTTAGCTTTTCTTCTTTAGACTTCAACTCCATGCTGTCAATATGAGAGGCTATACTCCAACATGTATCAACAATGTCCAAACATGCACCACATTTCCAACATATAGAACCTCCAACAACAAATCCACGAAGTTGACAATTGCTAAGTGAAAAAAATCTCTTAGCAAACCAGCATCTCGGCTAAGACAAAAAAAAACATACAGCTTTTTCATCTTCATCTAAAAAATTCAAAATGTTCTTCTGCTTGACTTCAGCTCTATTCTATTGGGATGATATAGATGTCTGTGGAGCCCACCCTGCACATTTGTTTTGCAGTGTTAACATTATTCTACACTCAAGTCTTAATTTAAAAATTTTAGTTCTTCTAAATATAAACTAAAATTAAACCCTCCTGTAAATGCTCCATGAAATCTTCATCGCTCTTCTTCATCTGTAACCTGGAGAAAAAATAAGAGTACAAGGAATCAACATCAGTACGAAAAAAGCATTATCAAAGACGTCATCTCTTTTTTCTTATGAAATCCTAAGCAAAACACTTGAGAAATCTTTTATTAGCTTTTACTTAAAGCAATCCAATGATCTGCAAACCATATAGTAGATATGGTTGCAGAGCAAAGAGAGCCCTCGCAGTGGTTAACATTAAAACAAATTTTAAATATTTAAAAATATTTTTTAAAAAATTACAATTGCAGTCATCGGTTGGGACCATCGGATGTGGTATATATCATTGAAAACTATTTATTACATTTTACTTTTAAATTATAATGAATAAATTTTTTCTTTTATTTTTTTCTTTTAACAAATATGTAATGTAAGGATGATGAGTATAATAACTTTATCTTAAAAAATGACAAGGTGATTTTGGGCCTTTTATACCTTCCGTGACACATCACTAATCCATTATAGTTATTGTGACTCTGCTTCCATGTTATAATTGCTCTTTTGCTGTAAAGAGGCTCATGAGGAAAATGTTTATCAGTTGGGAGTCCAACTATTTTATTGTAGGATCGATCCATTATTTTAAGAGAAAATATATTTGCAACTGTGAATTATGCAACAACTGTGTAATCGCTTTAAAAAAAGTGAATAAAATATGGGATATATATGAAAAAAATTAATTGTTTAATAATAGACCTTACTTTTTTTTTTAACTAATTATGTAACGTTTTACGCACTTAATGATTGTATGTAGAATTACTCGTTACATGTTTTTTGTTAATTAGTCTAATTTGTTATTCCTGAAGAGCATAAAAGAAGGGAAAAGGGTGTCGAAGATTATTATGAATTATCGTGTAAGAACTTGGTTCATCTGAAGGTTGGGATTTGCCTTGAATTACTTCCCAGTTATCAATATATTTCCAAGTTTCTCAATTTTCCATTTGCAGTTCATTTTATATAATTTGTGGGGTTCATAACAAGTGCTATCTAGAGCCACTGATTCTTCATGGACGAGGTAAGCTTCAAGAACCAGCAAGAATATTTCCTGTTGATGGAAAAAATTCTTGAATCGCTCCTAAATCTCACAGATTTAGTCGACCAATACCATGCAAAATTACAGGGTTTCAAAGCAATCCCTCGTGGAGTGGCAAGACTAGGAGGAAAAAGAAGACTTTGCAGCTACGAATTCAAACGAAGAAACAAAAAAATCGGTAGTGCAGGAAGAAAATAGAATGATGGATAAAGATAAAGTCACAAAGGAAGACATAGAAAAGGCAGTAGCAGTGGAGGAGAGTGTGACGGTGTCCACGGAAGTTACTCCCAAAGAAATCACTCCATCTAAACTCTCAGATTTCCTTATCCGAATTCATTTTCCTCCATTTTTTCTCACAATTGACTTCTTCCTCCCTTCCCTTTGGGTTGTCCCTAGCAAAATCAATACACTAACTGTAAAAGGGACGAGCCCTAGCCATCAGTATTCCTCCTAAGCCTCCACCACCTACTAAGAGTGGGGTTTCTCTTCTGCAACAAGAAAACCCAAACAAGGGGAAACCCATTTCCAATGTGGTGAACTAACTGAAAAACTTAGATGGCCATCTTTTGAATGGCTTATCCTTAATTTGTCTAAGCTTGCAGACAAAGCACTAGTTGGCCACTATTTCAAACCAATGTTGGGTGGTGTCCTTGTAATTCCAACGAGCATAGAGAGGAAAAGGCTCACCTCACGAGCAGAACCCACATGCTCCACAAGATGGCCACGCGATTACCTTAGTTTGTGGAGCTCGACCTCTCTTAGTCCACTTACCGCTCCTTTTTTTTGGCATTATCGAATCCAATCTCTCTATTATTGTTCATGGATTTAGGTGCTTCAGAGTGCTCAATTTGTAGATCTCCATGACAACCCAAACCGAGAAGACCATTGCACTAGAGATTTAGACCTCCGACCAATAGCATCTTTTCCAAAAGGCAACTTGAAGAGGGCCACACCCAAACCATGACGCAGCGGTATGGGGTGGAGTCGTTGGTGGCTATAGATCAGTAGACCAATAGAGAAATGACGTCGTTACACGAGGAATTCCTAGATTCATCCTATCTGGCTTTCAATTTCTAGAGGGTGAGAAACAAAGCCAATTTCTCCCAAAATTTTATGCAAGGATGATGTTACCATCATGGACTATCCATGACAGTATGAGAAAAATGTTTGTAGTTTTTTTTTTGTGGGGGTGGGGGGGCTATGACAACTTCATGAATCGAAGGAAAATTAGCAAGTATTTGATGAGAAAATTGTTTGCAAGAAACAAGCGACAAATTAGCCGCAGTCGAAGCAGGAGTTGCAGTCTCACCTCTTGTCTTGTTGGAGTGCTACATTTGGCAAGGTACAGAAGAATCCAGCACAACTAGAAAAGCCGATCGAGAGCCACCTCTCATTGCCTCCAATAATGGCTTAACATCCAACCATATTTCTGTTGATTATGCCGCGAGCCAAGATATGCATGGTTGTACAAATTTTGCATTCAACTTGTTCGATAAAATGCGTATGAGAGTTTTTTGTGCTAAGATGGGAACGCAAAAAGGATCTATGAAAATTGGGGTTTTGTTAACCTTAAGGGAAATGCCCAAATTGAAGGAAGAATATGTGGTTGGGGTATCATGACTTTTTGATGTTACTACTCTCGTTGTTGGATATTTTTTTATATTTTCTCTAGTTCTCTTCTATCTTGGCATTGCTGCATTGAGTCGATACACTAAGGGTGAGCATTTGGGGAGATTCTATGGTATTGCTTCTAGAGTAGAGATATTTTCATCTCTCTTCAGGCAGTTTTTGGCAGCAATAAGGCATTCGATGACCATGATAAAGGTTGATTTTTTTATTTTCATTGAACTTGGACTATTTCCTTTGATGTGTGGAAGGTGGATAGATATCAATTCTATAAGGATGTTTGGGAAGTCTCTAGCTTAAAGAGTTAAATTCTTCTCAGCTTCTCCTTTAGCAAGCTCATTGGTTCATTGGGTTGTTGGAATTGTTTACATGCTACAAATAAGCATATTCGTCCGCCTCCTCAGAGGGGTTTTGCACAATAGAGTGTTGTACTTTCTTTGTGATCCTGCTGATCCAAGCTACAATCCATTCTGTGATTTGATTGATGACCATATGCACAAGCATGCTTGCAGGGTTCTGCTATCAGTTGCTGTTTGTGGGAGTTTTGATTGTCGTGATGGTGTTTTTACCAGTTAAACTTGCCACGCAGATGGTTTCAGCCATTTTTCCACTTGATATTATGACTATGTTTATCCTACTTGGGTAGGAAATGATTTCACTATTTCCTTCCTTTACAACAGTTGTGGTTGTATGTAATGAAACTTCCATGATGGCAAATGTATCTATAGGTAAAAATAATATACCTGTTTTTGGCCTTGGTGGTTAGACAATTGATATTAGTATCTTGACAATGGATAATGGTTTTTCACTTCTATACTTTTCTCTTGGAGTGTGGGGGACAGTTGCACCAATGCTATAAACCTTCTGGACAAGGTTCTTTGAGTGGGAGAGCTTGTAACGAGGCCCATGAGAAAATGTTTATCAGTTGGGAGTCCAAGTATTTTACTGCAGGATCTTCCCATTACCTTAAACCTTGGAGTCAAAACATAGCATGGAAAGGGATAAGGATAAGTGACGTGTTGAGAGAATGGAACGTTGTGTTTCATCTTTTACAATTGGGTTTGGACGTTGAGAAGTGTTGATATATGTTGTGAATTGTAGTGAGAAAGTAGGTAAAAAGTAATAATTTTGAATATGAATAGTAGTAAAAAGTAGGTGAAAAGTAATAATAAAGTAATAAATAGTAGTGGAGTATGTTGAGAAGTGTTGAGGTATTTTCAGTATCCAAACACGTTTTCTAGAAGCTAGTAGTTATTTTCAAATATTACTTAATTACCAGTTTACCCTTTTGTAATTTAGTATTTTACAATACACGTATCTTTTGTTAATTAGTCTAGTTTGTTATTTCTAAAGAGCATAAGAGAAGAGAAAAGGGTGAAAAAGATTATTATGAATTATCTTGCAAGAGCTTAGTTCATATGGATGTTGGGATTTTCCTCGAACCATTTCCTAGTTATCAATATATTTTCTATTTGCAGTTTGTTCTATATAATTTGTGGGGTTCATAACGTTTGTCTTCCTGTGAGTTTGTTTCTCCCTCTTTTTTGGAGTTCACTCCAAAGTTTTAAATACAATTTCGGTGACCGTATCAGTGAATCATTTCGGGATAGTCTATACATGACTAAATTAATTATATATATATATATAACTATATTCCAAAATAACAACAATATAAGTCATAAACTCAATAATACTTCTCAATACAATTCTTAACAACGCACATACTTGCAAAATTTAATAATACTTCTAAGTTTCTAATCCAACTATTAAAAAAAGAAAATTACTCATTTTGACGAAGACACAATCGTGGCCCTAATTTCCCTTTTTTTTCTTACTTAAAAAAAACATATCATATGCATGAATTCTAAGGTTCTCATGGTCCTATTGATCATCTTTGGAATATATAAAGAAAAGTCATCTACCTTGTTAATATTAATTTCTTTAATCAAATGGGGTGTTGATACACATGTCCACTGCTAACATTTTCATAATTTTTCTTAAAGAAGAACAGTACCATGCTCCTTTACCGTCGACAATCATCATCCTACTATAAACGCCGACGTTTAACTTGCACAAAACCCTATGTATAACTCATATTTCTTCCCTTAATTTTCCTTTTTTTTTTCTTACTTTAAATTACTACGTTAATAAATTAATAAGACAAAACATATGCAAAGTGACAAACTAAAAGGTTGGATGTATCAAGTACTGCATTGTAGAAAGAAAAATATAGAGAAAGAAGAAGAAGAAGAAGAAGAGTTTGATGTCATAGATCTTGATGCTTACCGTATTACACAGAGAAAATATATGGCACATAGATGACAACTAATAATGCTATAACTCACAGATAATCACAAAAATGACGGTGAATGATCAAAGACATTTTGGGATTCATGAAAAATATTATTCATGATCGTGATGAGCTAGGACTTGTTATGTCTACTCAAGTTCTCGAAGATTTGAGCCAGTGATTGGAGATTGCAACACTTGATTTAGGTATGGGCAGCACTAGGGAGAAACATATGGAGAAGAAGGGGAAAGGCCTTTATTTTGAGTTTAATTTTACAAAAAAGCCCTTGCCTTTTCACTTTAATTACAAAATCGCACAGCCCCTGGTATTGACATACCGGTTGAGACACTAAAAACAAGCCGGTATTGACCGAAACACTTTGAAATGGCTAGTATTTGACCGGATACGAAATACAGACTTCACCCGTGCTGGTTACTATTCCGACACGGTAAATTCCAATCGGTATGGTACGATATTCAAAACTTCGGTTCACTCTCTCTAGCCCAATTATGCTATCACCCTGATTATATCAATTTCCATCCTTTAATGGCCACTACTCCCCAGACATCCTAAAACTATTGCAACCATTTGATAGAAATCCACAAAAGGAAAAATTTTCAAAACATTGATTACAATAATTTTCAATGGATTTCTACAAACAGATATACAACCTGCACTGTGATGGGGAAAAGGGAATTGAGAAAAAAGAATCATAATCTCAAATTGGATTGAATCTAGGGAAATCAACCAGTTACTTTCTCAGACTTATTCGAGGCAATCTAGAACTTCACTCTATATTTTTGCGGTCCAATGAGAAAGAGTATGATGGTATAGGTTGCTCTTCTATTTGGCTTCTTCTGCAATTTGTGATGCCAGAGCCTTATGAAGCCACTGACTATGGATGTACTTGGCTGGAGAACTTGAGAATTGGTTTAGATCTTATGAAGGGCAACTTACCAATAGCGATAAATGTCATATCTAGTTCAACTTGAGAGAGAGAGAGAGAGAGTGGCAAGGGCATGAGATTCGACTTGCTATCGAGGGAGGGAGAATGGAGAGAGAGAGAGAGAGAGAGAGAGAGAGAGAGAGAGAGAGAGACTGAACTGAGTGAAAGAGAGGGAGACGTTTTGATGTGTCGTTCCTACTGTAAATTGACTATGCTTAACACATGTCACCCTCTTATCGGAGGGTGTAAATCCAAAAATAACACCGCATCTGGTCTGGAGGGGATCTCATAGAAAATATCTATTTTTAAGTCACTGTGTCAAGCACACTATTCACATCATTTTAATGATAAATTTGATTTGTAAGATTTGATGATATACTTTACATACCAACTTAAGAATAGAATAAGTCAAAATTAAAAATCCGGCATAGCCATATAACACTTTCCAATCAATGGCATTTGCATATAAGCATTTTCATCATGGTCGACCTTTAGGAAGTTCTATGGCTACCCTGTATGGGGTGGCCACGAAATACTTGGTCAATTAATGGTTTGAGAGCATCCCAGCATGGGGTGGCCCAAAGGACCCTTTGATCCTACTAGATCGAACTAGATCCATGGATCTTGCCTGATCTGACGTATCTTGCCTACCAGCAATTCCCAATAAGAGATGATCGCTTGCCACTCCTCCCTAGAGTAATTTTCCATACTCTCTCAGGATGGTCAATGGCAGGTTCCACCCTAGGGACAATTTCTCGAAAGTTACTGGCAGTAGTAAAAAATGGCTTAGGGTTAAGGTAAGGGTTATATTTTAGGGTTTTAGAATATTAAAAATTACAGTGTCTGGCTTATCTTTTATTAAGAAACACATAACCTTTTTTTTAACCAATTTACAATATTTTATTGATCATAAGATAGGAAAGAGCCTAAGTACAAACATATATAAGAGCAACGTATAGGCATAATGTTCTAGTAATACAAGAAATTCATGAATGTTCGTACTATTAAAATAAATTACAATTGACTAATAGAACAAATTATTAAAAAATAAAGCACTAAGTTCATCCATTTACTGCTCGTGATCTTCAAAACTTCACTCATTCATGTCTCCAAAGGTGCCACCATAGGCATATCATAACCATCTTCCAAATTGAGCAATTGAGAAGTGCCTTGAAGTATTCTCCATGAAGCTAAGAGATCGATCACAAGGCGGCATCATCCAAGCTACATCCACCCTAACAAATAAGTCATTCCACAAGATCGTGATCGTCTCACAATGTATTGGTAGATGATCAACGGACTCTCTACTCTTTTTGCACGAATAACACTAATCCAAGACTATGATCGGTGTTTCCGTAAGTTGTCTATTGCAAGGAAATTCCCAAGGAGACCTCCCAAGGAAACAAATGTTGCCTTTATGGGGCATTTGTCTTATAAATACTTCTCCATGGAAATAAATTTGCATTTTCCATATTCATGGATTGGTAAAAGGAGGGGACAGTGAAATTTCCTTTTGTTGAGAGGCACCAAAAAAGTTTGTTAACTCCCTATCATAGCAATAGCGTATACTTGATTATAGAGCTCATAAAATGAGTGAACTTCCCAATCTTGAGACACTCTAAAAAAATGTGATATTCCATTAGGGAGTGCATTGGATTGATCTAGGAGGTCCACAATCAAGATGCCATTCATTCTCACTATACCCTACAATTATCCTTCCTTGAGTGTCTTTTCACCATATCATAAATCATTCCATAATTGATTATGGACCTATAAGCTATTTTAAAATAGATATAACTAAAGTATGTAGTCCATCTTCTTCTAATGTGCTTCCAAAGCCCCACCTCATATGGCCTACTTAGCTTGTTCGAGCACCTACATTCCCCATGCTTTACCATTCTTTGAATCTATGACGGTTCTCCACAAGGCTCGCCATTCTAGATGATATCTCCATAGCCTAGTAAAGCCCTACTAAAAATCTACAAATTTCAAATACCAGACCTCCTTCTGAAATTGAAAAACAAACTATGGCCTATTTTGCCAAATGAAATTAAAAAATAATCCATACACCTTAGAAAATCTCATTGAAGTTTCTCCATACGGGAAGTCATCTTGGAAGTAAGCGGAAATAATGATACAAAGTAGGTCAATACATTGAGGAGGGTCATTTTAATAAGTGTGAATCTCCCACCTTTAAATAAGTACGTCATCCTCCAAACTAGAGAGTTCCCGCTCCCTTTTTTCTATCATATAATCCAAAATTGATATCGATTCCTATGGAGAACCCAACAAGGCCAAGAGGTTTCATTGGCAAATGAGATATCTCGTATCCTGCAATGGAAGCTATACTTTCTACATAATGAGCATGTCCCACCGAAAATGTAGTTTCATTTTGGCCAAGATTATCTTCATCCATAAGCGACTTTGAAACATTGAAGAAGAGCCCTTAATGCTCAAATATGGTCTTGGCATCACAAAATATCGGGGCATCGTTGGTAAATAGGAAAAATAAGATATATTGAGAGAACCATCATTTGCTTCCCCCATTAAGAAGCTGAATAAGAAACCACCATTCATAACATCTGAGATAAGTTTGCTAAAGGTTCCAATTACAAAAACAAATAATAATGGGGATAGAGAATCACAATGTCTCAAAACCTTAGAGTGTTGGAAGAAACCTCTTGGTGTGCTATTAACCAAGATAGAGAAACATGCCTAGCCATGGAAGTAGAACAATGAGTTGAAGCAAGGCTTTGAACGGAAAGACGTTGGCTCGAAAATGGGTGAAGATTTCAGGCGTGATTGGTATGAATGAGGTTTTAAGGGAAAATGAGTTTTGGGATTTTATAAGGGAAAATGAGCAAGGGAAGGTGTCAGCAAGAAACAAGGGAGGTTAACCACATGTGAGGGAGAAAGCAAAGAGAAAACAACCAACCAAGAGTCGATGAGAGATCTCGCCGATAAGCTCAATTGTTTTTTTTTAATTTTTTATACATTGTTTTTATACTCTTAAATATTTAAAAACACAACATCATTAAAAAATACTTCCTCAATTATAAAGTAAAAAATAGAAAAAGAAAAATTCAATCGGTAGTCACTATGGGTGACTTGTGTCGGTAGATAATTAAATAAAGTTGTATTCAAAGTTTTTAGGTAATTGTTAGGTTTGGTAAGTAAGATAAAACATAAAATTCTTATTTTATCTCATCATTACAATTTTTTCAAATTCTTACACAAAATATAATAAACAATTCAACTTTTTCAAATCTTAAAACAATAATAATATTAAAAAATAATATTTTAAACTTCTATCTAAAACTAAAAATTCTCATCTCACTTACCAAATCATACAGCATCTTTTGTAAAGCATAATAACAGATGTCTTAGAATACATACACACAGAAACATTTTAAAGCAAAAAATTGTAGATGATTCTGCATAATGGATCATGATCAGTATCTACTATCCTCTAAAACACAATACCTGGTTGCTTTCTACATTTTGGATGGATTATAAATGAAGAAACTGTATAGTTCAAAAACAAAGAAAAAAAATAGATAAATGAGAATTCCCTTGATTCCGTTTATCTATTAAATTTGATAGATTATAAATGAATAAACTGTATAGTGCCAGAGGCCATTATTATGTCCTGTGGCAGGGTCAGAGGTCACTATTATGTCTCGTGACAGGGCCAGAAGTTACTATTATCACCCATGGCAGAGCCATATATCAAAGCAAAATAAAATTAGAATCTTCAGATAATGACCAGAAACAGAATCAAATACAGAATTAGAAAATCATGTCAAAAGTTTTTTAGATGCTACACCATATCAAAACAGGAGTACTGAACAATTTCATATCATTTTCACATATTCAAAATAGATTCAGAGCATCTTCAAATAACATGTACAAATTTTCAGATTTCATATTCGCTCTTTTTGCATAGTCAGAAATAGAATACCAAAAATTTGCTTATGTCTACACCAGTCATAACAAAAATACTTTTCTCTTTTATACAAATTTCATGAGTAATGCAGAACAAATAACTGATATCATTTCAAATTTCTTTTCATAATGAAGCATGCATATTTTTTCAAAATCAATCTCAGTTCATTTCTTTTATGCAAAGTCTAGCATGGAAACCCCGCTTACCTGGACTTTTTTTATCTTTTTGAATTTTTCCATAACAATGCTGCTCAAATCTCAATCGTCACCTATAAAAAACATGTAACTTACTTAAAATCTTTAATTAAACACGTATTTTGATATTTAAGTGGCCTGAAATACTAAAATAACCTATTTTTTCTAAAAGTCTAAATTTTTGGTAACCCTAAAATATCATCACTTCCCAAATTCATCAATATCTACTTAACTTCCCTTACTCATACATTAAAATCTAATTTATTTCCGTAAACTAAAGTGTATGACTAACATCTTTATTCAATTAAAACTAAAATCATGTAAATGCAATTCCACTTAATATTCACTTATCATAATTCCAACTCAACCACAAATCTATTTAAAATCAAGTCCAACCCAACACAAGATATTACAGGTATTTTGTTACAAATAAAATGGGACCCAACATCCGACGAAGACCCACTTGAAATACTTGAATTCTTTCTAGGAAGCTACATGGCAAAAAGTGCTAAGTGGCAATCATGTAAATACAATTGAGTTTTAATATTGCTTTATAGAAGGCTACTTTAATACAAAAGCCTGGTGAGTTTTATGCTAGAAGACCAGATTACACGGTAAGTCTGTTGGGAAGGCACATGCACTTAGGGGTGTGCAAATTTCCAATCACTCAGATTCTGGCCGATTTCCGTTCCGATTCTAACTCTGACGGAATTGGAATGTTTAGAAGTCAGAATTGGAATTGGAATAATTCTGACTCTGTGACAGAAGTCGAAATCAGAATCAGAACCCAGTGGGACTCTGACTTCTGACTCTTACTTTCGACTTTTTTTTTAAAAAAAAACCAGATGCGAAACGACGCCGTTCCATTTAAATAGGAACGACGCCATTTTAACTCATTTCGATCTCTCCTCATTTCTTTCTTCTTCCCCATTTGCTTTAGAAATTCAGCCTTCATTCTTCTGCACGAGTCATCTTCAGCTCTCAGGCTCTCACGTCGCATGATGCCTCACAACACCACAACTCATAGTCACTCCACCTGTCCGCCGTTGATTGCTTCAAGCCACAGTGCCTTTTTCCTGTCGTTTCTTTTCAACTGGTAAGTTTATATTTTTTGGGTTTGAAATATGGGAATATCCTCTGACTGACAGAATTATTTGGCTGGACAAATTGAAAATTAGATTGTGTAGACTATATAAGTGTGGTCTGTGTGGAAGGCTAATGTATTGAGGAATCTGATCATGATGTTTCTTTTGTTAAATTCTTAATTTTGGACTATGAAGGTAAGGTGTTTGTGGACATGTCTTGTGTGTTGGGGGGGGGGGGGCACGGGTGAAGGGAGGCATGACAGAAAACATAGTGAAGGGAGGTGTTCTATTCGGCTTGTATCCATGGATCTAGCCCCTCCCTCTATTTACATGCAGACTGGGTTTTTGCACTAGAGCTGAGGGCTATGCTCAAAGGTCCCGTAATGCTAGAGCTGAGGGCTGTGATCAAAGTTCACTCTCCCATGTCACGTGTGTTTGTATTTTTCCTAATATAATGAGAAAAGTCCATTCCCCATTTACCAAAACTCTAAGGACATCTTATAATAAGGTTTGAGTTCTCTCTTGGCCTGTAAGGCATGAGACGTAGGCTGGACTCATGCTTTTCAATCTATTCACATGGGTGGAAATTCCTAGATATCTAGTCATCAAATTTGGTTAATTTATTATGCATAATTTTAGTTTTTGTGATTTATGGTCCCTAACTCCCTATGCCGAGAATGAGATAGTTTTCTTGTGTAAAGTACAATAGATCTCCATGGTTAATTTGCAGGAATGTTGGAATGAAGTACTATTTTTGTTTGAAACACTTGACTTGTTGGGGTGTTTTCTTTTCCAAAAAAAAAAAAAGTAATGAAACACAACAATATCCATTAAAGAACAATCTTAAAGAATGTGAACCAAGCAAAAGGGGTTAATACTTTGGTGTTTTCTGTTTTATTATTATTTTATTTTTCATTTCAGTTTTTTTATATGGTCTCTATATAAGATGAGAATGACGGTTCGGGGTTTATACTTTGGTGTTTTCTGTTTAGTAGCATCGAGGCTGTAAGTGGGACTTTGTGAAACTAATTATTGGACCATATCCATGCTGTAACTTATAGAGATAGGCTATTGTCTCCTTGCCCTATGTCATAACTTATAAAGATAGGCTTCTTGGACCATATCCAGGCTGTAAGATTTTCAGCAATATTCATGAAAATTGAGCCAATATTTATATTGGTTGATGCAATTTAATTTTCAATATAAGTGGGACTTTGTGAAAAGGAGAGAATTAAAGATTAATGGTAGGCAAAGATATGAAAATTTGGAAGTGGCAAGCACCATTGCCCAAAACCCAGAAAGATCAGGACCAGGTTTTGGCACCATACCTTTTTATTATACCATCAACTAATACCCAGAAGAAGAATTAACAGATGGGTGTTTTTTCAAGAATTTCATATATCAAACGGATTGTTATGATCCATCTGCTGTGGCTTGAACACAGTAGAAAAGAATGAACTAAAACTAATTGTGTTGGAGACAGCCACCAAAGAGATCTAAATACTAGTCCTCTAGATCATGAGATAATGAAACTAGAAGTTTCCAGCAAAAGATTGGGGATGTCTCTCTGAAAATAACATAAAACTGTTGTTAGATAAAATGGTCGGTGGAGATTTCCAAGTTAGCGGATATGTCCATCACACATTTCTATTTTCTAGCTACAACTTCAATTAGTTTGGTAATTTGGGCAGATTGTAATGCCTTGAATAATTTTGTAATTTACTAGTCCCCATTTGCCTGTTACAAATAAATGCCTGTCACTTATTGAGTATGTTAGTTCGCTTTGCCTGTTACAAATAAATGCCTATCACCTATTGAGTATGTTAGTTTGCCTTCTCAAAACTCTCACATTTCAAAAAGTAATGCACGACAATACTGATAGTTTGGAAACATGAGGCTCTCATCAAATCTGGTTAGAATGTGGTAAATAAGTAATCAAATTGAAAATGCTACCATTTTCTATATTTGTTCATTTCTTTTTCTTTTTATTTCTTTTTGAGCCTGCCGATTCTAGTGTTTCATATAGATTTCCAATTCCCACATTATTCCTTTAGTATGCTTAAAAAAAACTCTATGTTTTCGTTCCTTTGGCAGTTAAGTTTATGCATTAAGAATTTTTTTATTGATGTTTATATATATATTTGAGAATTGTTTATTGATGTTTATATATATATTTGAGAATTTTTTATTGATGTTTATATATATGTGTCAGATTTCAAGGTATGGATGCACAACCATATGGGACTCCAGAACAGGATCAGGATGCTACAATTCCATCCCCAGCACCGAGATCTAGACCCACTTCCAGAACACAAACTATATGTGCAAGTAGTCGATTTCCACTCCCATTAGACATAGAAGAGGAGGATGCATTTAATGAAGAGAGGAGATGGGGATTGGGGATGAGTCGAATGTACCACCTTCATCTGTGAGGCCACCACTACCACGATCAAATAAAAAAAGGTCGTGGACGTGGGAATATTTCACCAAGGTTGACAGTAATCTAGAGGAACTGCAGGCTGCTTGCAACCATTGTGGCCAACAAGTTGGATGTCATTCAAAGAAACAAGGCACCGCTTGTTTGATATCACATCTAAATGATTGTCAGAGGTATAAGATAGCGAAAGGATTGGCGGCCAAAGATCAGACCAAGCTTAGTTACGAAACTTCTACTGCAACTGATGGTACGCAACTTAAGAAAATGATCTTCCCTCAATATAGTGAGAAGATGTTGAGAGATGCACTTGTAGAGATGATAATTGAAGATGAGATGCCCTTTACTACAGCTGAGAAAAGAGGGTTCCGAAAGTTTATCAACCTGATTGAGCCACGATTCCCATTGTCATCGTTGTATACAGTGATGAGAGATTGTATGAAAAGGCATTTAAAAGATAAGGTTGAGATGAGAAAGATGTTTGTGACCACTAGCCAGAGAGTCTCATTTACGATTGACACATGGACGTCTATACAAAACATTTCCTACATGTATATCACAACACACTATATTAATAGCTCATAGACTTTAAGAAAATGGATTATTGGATTTAAAGAAATCAATGATCATAAGGGTGCATCCATTTGGGTGGAGATGGATGATTGTTTGAAGGATTGGGGAATTCAGAAAGTTTTATACATTACAGTTGACAATGCCAGTGCCAATGATACTACAATTGAATGGTTCAAGCGAAATACAAGGTAAGAGATGATGTCATTCGGGACCATGAGTTTATCCATATTCAATGTTGTGCTCATATAATCAGTGATTGTTACTGGGGGGCTAAAAGAGGTTGATGATTCCATTACAAAAGTCCGCAACATTGTACGGTATGTGAGGGCTTCCCTCCAACGGCTTAAAAAGTTCAGGGCAATAGAAGAGCAGCTTGGGATAAAACATTCACGAACGTTGTGCTTGGACATTCTAACTTGATGGAACTCTACATACATTATGTTGGATGTGGCTCAGAAGTACCAAAGAGTGTTTAAGCGGATGAAGGTGGAGGATGGGGGCGTTAAGTATGCATTGCTGGAGCCTACAGGAAAGGGGCTTGGTCCGCGAGACACACATGATTGGATGAGTGTGGGGTTCTTTGTCATATTTTTGCAGATTGTTTTATGACATTACTATGAAAATATCTAGATTCGCATATACGACTACAAACTTGTGGTTCAGTCAGATCTCGGCACTACACCACCACTTGGACGATGGTTGTGATGACCTTAGCGGAGTGTTATCTGGTATGGCTCAGAGGATGCTTACCAAATATAATAAATATTGTGGGCAAGTTGAGAAGATAAATAGATTACTCTTTGTGGCTATAATCCTTGACCCTCAAATCAAGTTGGCTTGATAGAATATTGGTCAAATTTCATTCTCGAGGCAATGACGGTTGCATCGTTTATTACAGTGCTTAAAAATGATCTCGATGACTTGTACAACCACTACAAAAATAGTGGACAACCTTCATCTGCAGTTGGTACCTTACACTCAACTCCGACACCTCCCTTCGATGACCTTAGCCCAGATAGAGCATTGCGTCGACGTCGTCGGAATTACAACGTTATGAATGAGTATCACCTGCTCGTTACATCGAAGAATATTATGGGGTGTACTTCGGAGGTTGAACGGTATTTAATGGAAGAGGTCGAGGCACCTAGTCCTGCATTTGAGATATTAATTTGGTGGAAGGCTAATTCCACCAAGTATCCAATCCTTTCCCATATTGCCCGAGATATGCTAGCCATTCCTATTACTACAGTGACATTTGAGTCTGCGTTTAGCACTGGAGGTCGAGTGTTGGATGCTTTCCAGAGTTCATTGTCACTGTCAATCGTGGAGGCCTTCGTTTGCACACAAAATTGGATCAGTGATACGCCCCTTGGACTAGATAGCATTGGCATTGATGATGAGAGCTATAGGCTTGAAGAGGGTAATCTTATTTTATTTGTTTTTTTATTATCGATTATTTAGTTACTTTTATGATTTCATATTGATATTTAATCAATATTTTTTTATCATTTCACAGATTTAATTGTGAACGCTAGTATAGTTGCCGATGACTGATGGAGTATGGATAAGGAAAAGTTGATATCAAAACTAACTTAATATTTTTTGGGAATTTAATGGTAATTAAATTTTATTTTTATTGTGTTCAATTTTCTGAATCAATTTTGGTTACATTTATTAATTGAAAACTTTTTTTATCTTAATTTCAGGTATTTTAAATGACCAAGTATGGTGCTGCAGATGATCTTTTTATTTTTAATTGAATCAATATGTGTATTCTTATGGACCGTTTAATCAAACTTTGAAATTGAGTGTTATTTCTATTATCAGTTGTTTAGCTCATTTTGCTCTATTGATGTTGATGGCATATGGTTTATTAAAATATATATATTTAAATTTAAACATTTTGGGTGAAATTTTCAGTAATTTTTTTTACTTGTTTAATTTCTTTTGAAATTTAGTCATTTTAAGAATCCGATCAATTAGTTAGATATGTTAGGTAATGGATCTAACATAGGCATTTAATTAGCCATTTTGGAGGTTGGAAAATCAAAATTCCGATTTCCAATCGGAAGTTGGAGCTCCGATCGAAAGTCGGAATTCCGATTTAATTGGAAATTGGAGTCGAACTACAATTCCTTTCGGAATTGAAATTGGAGCACGATTTCAACTTCGACAAAAGTCGGAGTCAGAAGTCAGAATGTACGGGTCCGACTCCGTTGGAGTCAAAGTACAGTCCTACATGCAGTGCAGCTAATTTGGATTTTTTTTCCTTGTTTTTAGTAATCCTACTTACAATCGTAAAGTACTTAAATGCCGCATAATTTTTTTTAAGAAAGAATAAAATCTACTATTAAAAAAATAAATTTTTTCATGTAGATCCTATATTTTATTCACTTTTTTCAAAACAATTACGCGTCGGTTGCACAATTCAAGGTTGCAAATTTCTTTTCTTTTTTTCCCTTGATTTACTAGCATTGGCATTGGATTAGTCATCTCAATCTTTAAAATTTTACTAATATGTAACTTTTTTACTTTTAACCAATCACTTAAAATTTAAAATCTATATTAGATTAGTCATCACACTCTCTATAATAATAAAATATTATTATTATTTATTATTAATATTTATTTAATTAAATTATATAGATGAACTTACTTATATTATAATTTGTTATAGGACAAGATTATTGCATTATTTTGTATTTTATAACTAATTAATAAAAAGTTTATTCATATTTTTTCATATTATTATAAATTTTGCATGATTATAGATAGATGAAAAAATTAATTTCTTTATTATTTTCATATTTTGAAAAATATTAAAAGAAAGATGATTAATATTATTTTATTAAAATTTAATTAATAATAAGAAAAGGCAACGTATTTATAGGGATGAGGTTACTATAGGGAAGAATGGGCTATGTGCATGGGGTTAGTGTGGTTTATGATTAGTGGTGCAAGTCCGTGGGGCAGATCACGATCGATGTGGAAATAACATCTGTGCTAAAACAGAGTGAAGTCGATTGCTGTGGGACCAAATTGATCATTTTATACAACTTTGAAGGTTGAAAGTTCCGTAGCAGTATGCTGATTAATTAGCTGCCATGCATGGTCAATGTTGTTACCAAGAACTAGTAAAGTTTATCGACTAATGCTACTCATCATTTATTTTTTCATTATTTTATCATCATACTATAATGTGACATTAGATGATTGGAGACTGTGACCTCTTGCTAAATTGTAATCGCGCATATGTACCGAGAGCATAACTTCTTCTTCTATGGCCTTTCAATCAGATGCTTCTTTCTCTTCTTTATCCTCTTCATCTCCTTCCATCCGTCCATCGAATCAAGATGTGTTCTTGAACTTTTGAGGTGAAGATGTTCGCCATAACTTTATTTTCCATCTGTACCAAGCTTTTGATCAAAGGAGAATCAATACTTATATAGACAACAATCTTAAAAGAGGAGAGGTAATTTCACCAGTACTTTTCAAAGCCATTGAATGGTCAATGATTTCTATCCTTTTTTTTTAAATGATTTCTATCATTGCACTTTCTAAAAACTATACAGAATCTAGATGATACTTACACGAGCTATTGAAGATTCTTGATTGCAAGGAAATAATTATACAAATTGTTCTACTAATTTTTTACGCTATAGATCCATCGGAAGTACGGCATCAAAAAGGGATTTTTGGAAAATCCTTTGATAAACTTGAAGATAAGCTCAAGGATAATGCAAAGATGCTGAAATGGAAGGTAGCTTGGAAAAGAGTAGCCGATTTGTCTGGTTCCCCATTAGCGACTTCCGGTAAACTTTGCTTATATGTATTTTGTCATCATGTGTATGCGTATATGATGCTATATATATTTGAGATATTTATTGGTTGAAGATTCTTGATTGCAAGGAAATAATTATACAAATTGTTCTACTAATTTTTTACGCTATAGATCCATCGGAAGTACGGCATCAAAAAGGGATTTTTGGAAAATCCTTTGATAAACTTGAAGATAAGCTCAAGGATAATGCAAAGATGCTGAAATGGAAGGTAGCTTGGAAAAGAGTAGCCGATTTGTCTGGTTCCCCATTAGCGACTTCCGGTAAACTTTGCTTATATGTATTTTGTCATCATGTGTATGCGTATATGATGCTATAAATATTTGAGATATTTATTGGAAAAATTGAGACAAATCCAGATTGACATGGAGAAATTGGTGAAGATAAAATACCAAACAAAGGAAAACTATTTGACTTTGTGATTATTTTTGGCATTGAATAATTATATGCAAAACATGGTCAAATTTTAGAAATCCTTTCGATTTTGAGATTTGTATCTAGTCCAGTACTACCACATGATTAGTTTCCATAAAGTTTATTGAAGAAATAGAAAGAACATGAAATAAATAAATGCATCTTTTTTTTTTTTTTTTTGCCTTTGAGTTTTTTGTTTTTTTATGAATATATGAATTAAATATATAGAGGAATTTATGAAATTTTTTCCATCAAATAACTTTCAATGATAGTTGGAAAAAAAATAATTAAGAAAAAGGGTGGGAATTGTTTATTATTTGGGTTATATAAAGAATAAGATTTGGGAATCATTTAAATAAGTAGTGGTTTTTAGTTTCAATTTGTTTCTAAATATAAAGTTTGTTAATAAATACATGAAAGGAATAAAAATGTAAGTCTAAAGATGGCACAAGGGCATGACAAATTAATGCACAATCTAGTATTGAAACATTTAGATTTAAGAAAGGAAAATGCTATGCTTTGACATCATAACATACTGCTGTCACTTTTGTGGAGAAAAAAAATGAAAAACTCTATATACTTTTAACTCAATCATATTCAGATGTCATTTACCTTGCAATGCCTAAATTTTTCTTCTCTTTTTTATTGATAGGGATGAGTCAGAATTTATCCAAAATATCATTCGTTGGGTGGACTCAAGAATAGTAAACCAAACACCTGTAAGTGTTGCCAAGTATCCAATTGGAATAGAGTCTCATATACGAGATATTTATCAGCATTTAAGTATTAGAATGAATGATATTATACGCGTGGTAGGGATATTTGGAACCGGTGGAATTAGTAAAACAACTATTTCAAAATATATTTATAACATGATTTCTTCTCAATTTGAAAGAAGTTGTTTTTTAAGAAATATTAGGAAAACTTCAAAAGAAGTGGGAGGTCTAGTTCAACTACAAAATACACTTCTTTCCAAGATCTTAGGAACAATATCGAATATTAAAGATGTTGATAGAGGAGTCAATGTGATTCATGATAGACTTCGCTCAAAAGAGGGTTCTACTAGTTCTTGATGATGTGGATGAGTTGGTTCAACTAGAAAAACTAGTTGGAGATCGTGCTTGGTTTGGTTTAGGAAGTAGAATTCTCATAACAACAAGAGATCAACAATGATTAGAAGTCTTTGAAGTTAATACAAAATACTAGGTGATGATTTTGAATGACATTGAAGCTCTTTGGCTCTTTATAGCTATTACCGATTTTGGGTCTAGTTACCAGCCCATTATAGCTATTATGGATGGTGGGCAGGTGTGAGTGCACCCAAGCTCATACTCATTCCAAGACACTACTGAGCTCTCCCAGCTTTGCCACCTGATGCATCTTGTTATGGGGCTGTAGTGATGGGCTTCAATATGGGTCAAGAAGTTTGGAGTGACACCAACTATTTTGATCTCACTAAACAAACAAATGATGGGCTAGACTCAGCTGTTAGTACCTATATATGGATTTGTACTCCAATGAGTTTGTGTAGCACAACCCACTGTCTGGGAGGATGCCACCGGTTCCAGACTCGGGTAGCGATGCATTTGGTTTGGGTTCTTCATCTCCCTACTACTATTAAATAAATCCCCCCATTTTGATTTTTCAAACTGTCTATTCAACATTGAGGTATGTTTTCCTTGTTTCGTTGTTTGTTTTCTCTTGGGGGGCGAACATAGGCAGATGCTTGGAAAAGAATAACCACACTAATATTGGAAAGGAAAGAGATTCTTGGATTTCAACATTGAACAACATAATATATTTTCTTTGATGGGTAGATACATAAGATTATGAGGTTTCTTTTCTATGTTTGGAGAAATCAAACCAAGTATCGAGTATAGGAATTGAGTACTCATGATACACAACATTTTAATAGGTTCAAATATCATACCTGAAGCTACAGTAACTAAAAAAACTTATAAATTCATGACCTTTTGAAGGTCAAACTAATTTAACATTAACTAGACATATTTTTTTTAAAACTAATGTGTACTTTTTATTTGTATATTACTAAAATAATATAAATATATTTTAAGATACAAATATATTTATCAATAAAGGAATATATTGCTCAACAATTGTTTTTTTTAAAGAAGAGGATTGTACCCAATTTTATTGATTATCTCCATAAAGACATAGATACGTTAAGAATTATCTTCATTTCCTATAAAATAACTAAAGACTATATATAAAAACTGAAAACATTGACCTTAAGAATTAACATAGATATGTTAGCGCCGAATAGAAGGAGTTGAAGAAAGACAAAAAACTAAAATAATAATTGGTGATTGTGCTATTTAACGGTCAGTGATGGTCATATGGTGCAATGGACAAATCCTAGTAGTTTAAGGCAGAAAGTACAAAGTTACCGATTATATATCATATTTAATAGGATGATGGATGTTTTTTGTTTTTAATTAAATAAACTTGCACCGTATGATTTTCATGTGCTAAAACAGAGTAAATTTAATTGTTGTGGGACCAATTACTTGATCATTTTAATTAAACAACTTTGAAAGTTTGAAGTTCTATCTTTGTGGGATATTCTTCTGTCTTTTTACAACAAAGTCATCATCTGAAAATAGAAAGAAAGAGGGTCGGAGAAGTTTTGACATTGGAAAAAGGGAAAGAGAGAAGAAAACAGGGGAAAAGAGAGAGAAAGAAAATAGTTGTGAAGAAATCTGCACGAAATATGGTGTTCATCCATAGAGAAATGAACAACCATATGTTTAGGCACATTCTATGTAATATCTATTGGTACCTTAGTTGACTCATCATTAGCACTAGGGGAAAAAAGCATTACTCAATAGCTTTCGATCTATGCATATATAGATGTAATAACTCTAAATGAAAGACATGAATTCAAAAGTCCTCAATCCGTATCGACAACTTCTAGAAAATCTCAAAAGTCTTGAGTTCATACAGAAAATTAATGGGTGTGAAATCTAGACGTTTGTTTTACATCATAAGACTTGAATTTGATACCGTGTGAAGGGATGCAAGCAGACTTAAAGGCAGTTGGTCATTTTTATATCTTACTGACTAGTCTAACCAAGTTGATCCATGAGGAGTACTTGTTCAATGGGAAAATACGAAAATTGAGGGGGAGCGAGGGATGGGAATTTGAAGAGGAAAGATTGGTCCACGTTCGTGTTAGACTTGGTTTGGATAAATTTCTTCCTTGTTTGGTTCTTGTTTTTTCCCCCATATACCGTACAGATCGATGGTTTTCTCACTCTATGAAGATCTTTGCTTTGCCTTGGATCTTTTAGCTTCTGAAGAGAGTGGATAAAGTGGAGCTATATTTATTATTTCTTTCTTGGACATATGCTCGAATACTTAAAATCTTTCTTTTAAAATGGTTTGAGTTAAAATGTTTTATTAAATTTTAAAAAAATGAGAGTAAAAAAAAATTAATATTATTTTTGTTTTGAAGTTTAAAAAAGTGGTATTGTTTTTTGTGTTATTCTAGAACTTGAAGTCTTGGTTTGGTAAGTAAGAATTTTGAGATTAGAATTTTGAGTTTTAAGATAAATATTAAAATATATATTTTAATATTATTATTGTTTTGAGATTTAAAAAAATTAAGAAAAATTTGAATTATTTATTATATTTTGTATGGAGATTTGAAAAAGTTGTAATAATGATATAAGAATTTTAAATTTGATATTAGAATTTTCTTGGATCAAACCGCAATGTGATACTTAGAAAATCTCAAAAGTCTTGAGTTCACACAGAGAATTAATGGGTGTGAGATCTAGACATTTGTTTTGTCGTAAGACTTGAATCTCAAACCGTGTGAAGGGATGCTAGTAGACTTAAAAGGCAGTTGGTCATTTTCATATATTACTGACTAGTCTAACCAAGTTGTATTTACATGTATTTCAAATAATGAAAGACAATAATGAGTTCAAGAAGCTCTATCGAAAGAAGTTGCCAACACGTTTGTCATCTTTCTTTTAATTTTCCCCTTCTTTTTTCAATATTGATGGCGCAACGCACGTGGCATTGTTTTGCCCATCAATCCCCGGATATAATTTGGCCGCAAAAGGCATACTTTCTTGTAGTCCCTACTGTTCATCAGCCTAATTTCTGTAACTTCTACCATGGCCTTGCAACCAGCTCTTCCATGGTTTTATGATGTGTTCTTGAGTTTTAGAGGTGAAGATGTTCGACAAAACTTTATTTCTCACTTATATGATGCTTTGCGTAAAAAGGAATCAATACTTACATTGATGAGCACCTTGAAAGAGGAAAGAAAATTTCACCGGCACTTCTCAAAGTTATTGAGGAGTCAAGGATTTCGATTATCGTTCTTTCTGAAAACTATGCATCATCCACGTGGTGTTTGGAGGAGCTGATGAAGATTCTTGAATGCAGAGAAATGAAACAACAAATAGTTCTACCGGTGTTTTACAAAGTGCATCCATCGATAGTGCGGAGACAAAAGAAAAATTATGGAGAGGCATTGGCCAACTACAAAGACAAGTTGAATGATGATACGAAGGTGGATAGTTGGAAGGCTGCTCTAAAGGAAGTGGCCAATTTGTCTGGGTTCCATTTAAAGAAGGATGGGTATTTAATTTTCAAATATTTATTTTATATCCTCATACATTTTAGATGCATACACATGCGTGAATATTTATGTTTGTGTGTGTGTATATATATATATGCATGTGTGAATGTATATTAATTGATCTAATACTCCTATTGTTTGTTAATCTCTTTGATCTCGATCTGTTTATTTTTGTGCCTTTTTCTTATGTCCTTATAAAATGGTTATTATCTAAAGTGTAGTGAATACTACTTTACTTGATTATTAGTAATGGTTCAAATGATATTAATTAACGCTTCGATGTTTAATAATGTCGTAATAAGTATAACTGTTAATAATTCTTCTCTTTTGAATTGATAGGAATGAATCTGAATTTATCCATAGCATCATTCAACTGGTGGACTCAAAAATAATAAATCAAACATACTTTGAGGTTGCCAATCATCCAATTGGAGTGGTGTCTCGTGTGCAGCATGTATATTCCCTTTTAAGCATCGGAGAGAATGATATTGTACATATGGTAGGGATCTTTGGAGTTGGGGGAATTGGAAAGACAACTATTGTCAAAGCGATATATAATATAATTTCTTCTAAATTTGAAGGTAGTTGTTTCTTGAAAAACATTACAGAAACTTCAAAGAGTGAGTATGGTATAGTCCAATTGCAAGAGACTCTTCTTTCTGATATCATAGGAGCATCTACGGTTTGTAATATTGGCCACGTCGATAGAGGAATCAATGTGATAAAGAATAAACTTTGTTATAAAAGAGTTCTTCTTATTCTTGATGATGTGGACTGATTGGGAACAATTGAATGCTTTGGCCGGAAATCGTGATTGGTTTGGTTCTGGAAGTAGAATCATTATAACAACAAGGGATAAAAATCTACTGAGTAACTATGAAGTTGATGCAACATATGAAGTGGAGGAATTGAACCATTATGAAGCTCTAGAGCTATTTAGCTTGTGTGCCTTTAAAAGAAAGAAACCACTTGATAACTACGTGGAACTTACACAACGTATAATACGTTATGCTGGGGGCCTTCCTCTAGCTTTGGAAGTGCTTGGTTTGGATCTACATGGTAGAAGTGTACATGAATGGGAAAGTGCTTTGAAAGAGTACAAAAGAATTCCTCATCGAGAAGATTCAAAAAATACTTAGAATGAGCTATGATGGTTTGCGTGAAAGTGAGAAGAAGATTTTTCTTGACATTGCATGTTTCTTTAAGGGAGAGAATGTAGATTATGTTGTGAAAATATTAGATAGTTGTGGTTTAAATCCAAATATTGGAATAAAAAAACTGATGGATAAGTGTCTCATTACCATTGATGATTGTAATAAATTTGAGATGCATGACTTGCTACAAGATATGGGTAGAGAAATTGTTAGAGAAGAATCACCAAAAGAGCCCGGTGGACGTAGTAGATTGTGGTATCATGAAGATATTCGTCATGTACTTGAAGAAAATACGGTAAGAATAACTTTCAAAAATGATTTTAGTTTAAGCATGTTTGGTAATTTACAAGAAAATACGAATTTTTTGCAACAAAAAACTCTGTCCACAAAAGTCATTTATGTTGCAATGGAACCAATTAGAAAAATGTAGATTTTTCTTATAACTATTTTCAAGTAAATGGTGATGAAGAAATGCATTTGCAAGTGCATATATGTACTAGCTGTCCATGGAACTATATATTATAATTCTAGCATTTACCAAACTATTATATAGAGGATTTAATGCTTTACTGTATTGTCTCACCATGCAGGGAACAAACCAAATTGAAGGGATACTGATAGATTTACCTAAAAAAGACATGATATGCTTGAGTTCGGAGGATTCATGAAGATGAAAAACTGAGATATTTCATAAATCGTAATGCACGCTTCTCTAGAAGTCCTAATTATCTTTCTAACGAGTTAAGAGTGCTTAATTGGGTGGAATATCCTTCACAATCGTTGCCATATAATTTCCATGGAAGGAAGCTGGTTGATCTTAGAATAAGTGATAGCCTCTTGAAGGAATTGGGAGTGGGATTCCAGGTACAACCACTATTATAAATATTTGCTTCTCCTTTTAATTATGTTGTAATCATATTTGAAGTGAATTTTATCTCCAATTTTGCTTTACAGAATTTCCAGAACTTGGCCAAGATGGACTTCTCTCATTGTGAATTTTTGACAAAAATCCCAGATCTTTCTCAGATTCCCAATTTAGAGTGGTTGGATGTTGCTGGTTGTACAAACTTAGTTGAGGTTCATGCTTCTGTTGGATCCCTTGATAAGCTTGAGCATCTCTCATTTGCTCATTGCACTAAGCTTACCAGCTTGCCAACAAAGCTCAAGTTTAGGTATCTTAAATGCCTCCGGGTTGACGGTTGCTTAAGCCTTCAAAATTTCCCTGAAATCGAGTTTGAAAGGGAATGTTTAAGGAATCTTAGTTTAGCAAACACCAATATAAAAGAATTGCCTTTATCCATTGGGCACCTCTCTGGGCTTGAAGGATTACATCTAAGAGGCTACAAAAATCTTGTGCATTTCCCCACTGGAATTCTTCGATTTCGACATCTGAAGCATCTTAGACTAGTTGGCTGTTCAAAACTTACTTTTATTCTAAATATCTTGAAGGATGATTGTTGCTCAATAGACCTTCCAGCGCTGGAATTGTTTGATCTTGAAAACTGTCACATGCCAGACCCAGATATCCTGATGAGACTCAATCGCTATTTTACTCTGCGGTATTTAATTCTATCAGGGAGTGATATTATTAGGCTTCCAGAAAGCATTACCATGTTTTTTGACATAATGTACATTGAGTTGATAGATTGCAAGAAACTTCAAGAAATTGTTGCACTGCCCCCAAATATACAAATCATAGATATAACTGGATGCATGTCATTGGAAAGATTTCCAGATGGATTAAAAGTACCGCACCTCTTGACAAGTCAAATGCAAGACCAACGATCGATTGACTTGTCCTTGTGCCTCAAAATTCCTATGAACATAGAGGGGTTTTGGGTATCTATCTTGCTCATTCGTCTCTTTCTTACTCGTGCTTGTGTGAGCTTTGGTTTATTGGTTGTTTTGTTGAAATTTATTGATATATTTTTGTTTTACAGGAATACTTCAAAAACCATTCGGGCAACATTATATTTCCGGAGAATAGGATTCCATAATGGTTTAGCCATACGAAGCAAAATTCCAAAAATTGGATTCTAGACCGATTCAACGATCTTGAGCCGTCTTCAGCAAATATGAATCAAGATTGCAACAATTTTAAGCGGACTCTATATTGTAATTCCTGTCAAATAACAATAAATGGGCTGAAAACTTTGGAAAATATAAGAGGAGTTGCTATATGTGTCGTTCTCAAACCCAATCTGAAGATCTACCCCCAAAAAGGTACTACTCTTACGGTCATGACCAGAAGTGATGTTTTCCCTTATATTAAGTATTTGTCGGGACAACATAAACTTGAAGATAAGCTCAAGGATAATGCAAAGATGCTGAAATGGAAGGTAGCTTGGAAAAGAGTAGCCGATTTGTCTGGTTTCCCGTTAGCGACTTCCGGTAAGCTTTGCCTATATGTATTTTGTCATCATGTGTATGCGTATATGATGCTATATATATTTGAGATATTTATTGGAAAAATTGAGACAAATCCAGGATTTGACATGGAGGAATTGGTGAAGATAAAATACCATACAAAAGGCAAACTATTTGACTTTTGTGATTATTTTTGGCGCCGGCATTGAATAATTATATGCAAAACATGGTCAAATTTTAGAAATCCTTTCCGATTCTGAGATTTAGTATCTAGTCCCAGTACTACCACATGATTAGTTTCACATAAAGTTTATTGAAGAAATAGAAAGAACATGAAATAAATAAAATGCATCTTTTTTTTATTTCTTTTTGCCATTTATGTTTTTTGATGAATATATGAATTAAATATATAGAGGAATATATGAAATTTTGTCCATCAAATAACTGTTCAATGATAGTTGGAAAAAAAATAATTAAGAAAAAGGGTGGGAATTGTTTATTATTTGGGTTATATAAAGAATAAGATTTGGGAATCATTTAAATAAGTAGTGGTTTTTAGTTTCAATTTGTTTCTAAATATAAAGTTTGTTAATAAATACATGAAAGGAATAAAAATGTAAGTCTAAAGATGGCACAAGGGCATGACAAATTAATGCACAATCTAGTATTGAAAAATTTAGATTTAAGAAAGGAAAATGCTATGCGTTGACATCATAACATACTGCTGTCACTTTTGTGGAGAAAAAAAAAATGAAAAACTCTATATACTTTTAACTCAATCATATTCAGATGTTATTTACCTTGCAATGCCTAAATTTTTCTTCTCTTTTTTATTGATAGGGATGAGTCAGAATTTATCCAAAATATCATTCGTTGGGTGGACTCAAGAATAGTAAACCAAACACCTGTAAGTGTTGCCAAGTATCCAATTGGAATAGAGTCTCATATACGAGATATTTATCAGCATTTAAGTATTAGAATGAATGATATTATAAGCGTGGTAGGGATATTTGGAACCGGTGGAATTAGTAAAACAACTATTTCAAAATATATTTATAACATGATTTCTTCTCAATTTGAAAGAAGTTGTTTTTTAAGAAATATTAGGAAAACTTCAAAAGAAGTGGGAGGTCTAGTTCAACTACAAAATACACTTCTTTCCAAGATCTTAGGAACAATATCGAATATTAAAGATGTTGATAGAGGAGTCAATGTGATTCATGATAGACTTCGCTCAAAAGAGGTTCTACTAGTTCTTGATGATGTGGATGAGTTGGTTCAACTAGAAAAACTAGTTGGAGATCGTGCTTGGTTTGGTTTAGGAAGTAGAATTCTCATAACAACAAGAGATCAACAATGATTAGAAGTCTTTGAAGTTAATACAAAATACTAGGTGATGATTTTGAATGACATTGAAGCTCTTTGGCTCTTTATAGCTATTACCGATTTTGGGTCTAGTTACCAGCCCATTATAGCTATTATGGATGGTGGGCAGGTGTGAGTGCACCCAAGCTCATACTCATTCCAAGACACTACTGAGCTCTCCCAGCTTTGCCACCTGATGCATCTTGTTATGGGGCTGTAGTGATGGGCTTCAATATGGGTCAAGAAGTTTGGAGTGACACCAACTATTTTGATCTCACTAAACAAACAAATGATGGGCTAGACTCAGCTGTTAGTACCTATATATGGATTTGTACTCCAATGAGTTTGTGTAGCACAACCCACTGTCTGGGAGGATGCCACCGGTTCCAGACTCTGGTAGCGATGCATTTGGTTTGGGTTCTTCATCTCCCTACTACTATTAAATAAATCCCCCTATTTTGATTTTTCAAACTGTCTATTCAACATTGAGGTATGTTTTCCTTGTTTCGTTGTTTGTTTTCTCTTGGGGGGCGAACATAGGCAGATGCTTGGAAAAGAATAACCACACTAATATTGGAAAGGAAAGAGATTCTTGGATTTCAACATTGAACGACATAATATATTTTCTTTGATGGGTAGATACATAAGATTATGAGGTTTCTTTTCTATGTTTGGAGAAATCAAACCAAGCATCGAGTATAGGAATTGAGTACTCATGATACACAACATTTTAATAGGTTCAAATATCGTATGAAGCTACAGTAACTAAAAAAACTTATAAATTCATGACCTTTTGAAGGTCAAACTAATTTAACATTAACTAGACATATTTTTTTTAAAACTAATGTGTACTTTTTATTTGTATATTACTAAAATAATATAAATATATTTTAAGATACAAATATATTTATCAATAAAGGAATATATTGCTCAACAATTGTTTTTTTTAAAGAAGAGGATTGTACCCAATTTTATTGATTATCTCCATAAAGACATAGATACGTTAAGAATTATCTTCATTTCCTATAAAATAACTAAAGACTATATATAAAAACATAAAACATTGACCTTAAGAATTAACATAGATATGTTAGCGCCGAATAGAAGGAGTTGAAGAAAGACAAAAAACTAAAATAATAATTGAGTGATTGTGCTATTTAACGGTCAGTGATGGTCATATGGTGCAATGGACAAATCCTAGTAGTTTAAGGCAGAAAGTACAAAGTTACCGATTATATATCATATTTAATAGGATGATGGATGTTTTTTGTTTTTAATTAAATAAACTTGCACCGTATGATTTTCATGTGCTAAAACAGAGTAAATTTAATTGTTATGGGACCAATTACTTGATCATTTTAATTAAACAACTTTGAAAGTTTGAAGTTCTATCTTTGTGGGATATTCTTCTGTCTTTTTACAACAAAGTCATCATCTGAAAATAGAAAGAAAGAGGGTCGGAGAAGTTTTGACATTGGAAAAAGGGAAAGAGAGAAGAAAACAGGGGAAAAGAGAGAGAAAGAAAATAGTTGTGAAGAAATCTGCACGAAATATGGTGTTCATCCATAGAGAAATGAACAACCATATGTTTAGGCACATTCTATGTAATATCTATTGGTACCTTAGTTGACTCATCATTAGCACTAGGGGAAAAAAGCATTACTCAATAGCTTTCGATCTATGCATATATAGATGTAATAACTCTAAATGAAAGAAATGAATTCAAAAGTCCTCAATCCGTATCGACAACTTCTAGAAAATCTCAAAAGTCTTGAGTTCATACAGAAAATTAATGGGTGTGAAATCTAGACGTTTGTTTTACATCATAAGACTTGAATTTGATACCGTGTGAAGGGATGCAAGCAGACTTAAAGGCAGTTGGTCATTTTTATATCTTACTGACTAGTCTAACCAAGTTGATCCATGAGGAGTACTTGTTCAATGGGAAAATACGAAAATTGAGGGGGAGCGAGGGATGGGAATTTGAAGAGGAAAGATTGGTCCACGTTCGTGTTAGACTTGGTTTGGATAAATTTCTTCCTTGTTTGGTTCTTGTTTTTTCCCCCATATACCGTACAGATCGATGGTTTTCTCACTCTATGAAGATCTTTGCTTTGCCTTGGATCTTTTAGCTTCTGAAGAGAGTGGATAAAGTGGAGCTATATTTATTATTTCTTTCTTGGACATATGCTCGAATACTTAAAATCTTTCTTTTAAAATGGTTTGAGTTAAAATGTTTTATTAAATTTTAAAAAAATGAGAGTAAAAAAAAATTAATATTATTTTTGTTTTGAAGTTTAAAAAAGTGGTATTGTTTTTTGTGTTATTCTAGAACTTGAAGTCTTGGTTTGGTAAGTAAGAATTTTGAGATTAGAATTTTGAGTTTTAAGATGAAATATTAAAATATATATTTTAATATTATTATTGTTTTGAGATTTAAAAAAATTAAGAAAAATTTGAATTATTTATTATATTTTGTATGGAGATTTGAAAAAGTTGTAATAATGATATAAGAATTTTAAATTTGATATTAGAATTTTCTTGGATCAAACCGCAATGTGATACTTAGAAAATCTCAAAAGTCTTGAGTTCACACAGAGAATTAATGGGTGTGAGATCTAGACATTTGTTTTGTCGTAAGACTTGAATCTCAAACCGTGTGAAGGGATGCTAGTAGACTTAAAAGGCAGTTGGTCATTTTCATATATTACTGACTAGTCTAACCAAGTTGTATTTACATGTATTTCAAATAATGAAAGACAATAATGAGTTCAAGAAGCTCTATCGAAAGAAGTTGCCAACACGTTTGTCATCTTTCTTTTAATTTTCCCCTTCTTTTTTCAATATTGATGGCGCAATGCACGTGGCATTGTTTTGCCCATCAATCCCCGGATATAATTTGGCCGCAAAAGGCATACTTTCTTGTAGTCCCTACTGTTCATCAGCCTAATTTCTGTAACTTCTACCATGGCCTTGCAACCAGCTATTCCATGGTTTTATGATGTGTTCTTGAGTTTTAGAGGTGAAGATGTTCGACAAAACTTTATTTCTCACTTATATGATGCTTTGCGTAAAGAAGGAATCAATACTTACATTGATGAGCACCTTGAAAGAGGAAAGAAAATTTCACCGGCACTTCTCAAAGTTATTGAGGAGTCAAGGATTTCGATTATCGTTCTTTCTGAAAACTATGCATCATCCACGTGGTGTTTGGAGGAGCTGATGAAGATTCTTGAATGCAGAGAAATGAAACAACAAATAGTTCTACCAGTGTTTTACAAAGTGCATCCATCGATAGTGCGGAGACAAAAGAAAAATTATGGAGAGGCATTGGCCAACTACAAAGACAAGTTGAATGATGATACGAAGGTGGATAGTTGGAAGGCTGCTCTAAAGGAAGTGGCCAATTTGTCTGGGTTCCATTTAAAGAAGGATGGGTATTTAATTTTCAAATATTTATTTTATATCCTCATACATTTTAGATGCATACACATGCGTGAATATTTATGTTTGTGTGTGTGTATATATATATATGCATGTGTGAATGTATATTAATTGATCTAATACTCCTATTGTTTGTTAATCTCTTTGATCTCGATCTGTTTATTTTTGTGCCTTTTTCTTATGTCCTTATAAAATGGTCTAGTGAAATACTACTTTACTTGATTATTAGTAATGGTTCAAATGATATTAATTAACGCTTCGATGTTTAATAATGTCGTAATAAGTATAACTGTTAATAATTCTTCTCTTTTGAATTGATAGGAATGAATCTGAATTTATCCATAGCATCATTCAACTGGTGGACTCAAAAATAATAAATCAAACATACTTTGAGGTTGCCAATCATCCAATTGGAGTGGTGTCTCGTGTGCAGCATGTATATTCCCTTTTAAGCATCGGAGAGAATGATATTGTACATATGGTAGGGATCTTTGGAGTTGGGGGAATTGGAAAGACAACTATTGTCAAAGCGATATATAATATAATTTCTTCTAAATTTGAAGGTAGTTGTTTCTTGAAAAACATTACAGAAACTTCAAAGAGTGAGTATGGTATAGTCCAATTGCAAGAGACTCTTCTTTCTGATATCATAGGAGCATCTACGGTTTGTAATATTGGCCACGTCGATAGAGGAATCAATGTGATAAAGAATAAACTTTGTTATAAAAGAGTTCTTCTTATTCTTGATGATGTGGACGATTGGGAACAATTGAATGCTTTGGCCGGAAATCGTGATTGGTTTGGTTCTGGAAGTAGAATCATTATAACAACAAGGGATAAAAATCTATTGAGTAACTATGAAGTTGATGCAACATATGAAGTGGAGGAATTGAACCATTATGAAGCTCTAGAGCTATTTAGCTTGTGTGCCTTTAAAAGAAAGAAACCACTTGATAACTACGTGGAACTTACACAACGTATAATACGTTATGCTGGGGGCCTTCCTCTAGCTTTGGAAGTGCTTGGTTTGGATCTACATGGTAAAAGTGTACATGAATGGGAAAGTGCTTTGAAAGAGTACAAAAGAATTCCACATGAGAAGATTCAAAAAATACTTACAATGAGCTATGATGGTTTGCGTGAAAGTGAGAAGAAGATTTTTCTTGACATTGCATGTTTCTTTAAGGGAGAGAATGTAGATTATGTTGTGAAAATATTAGATAGTTGTGGTTTAAATCCAAATATTGGAATAAAAAAACTGATGGATAAGTGTCTCATTACCATTGATGATTGTAATAAATTTGAGATGCATGACTTGCTACAAGATATGGGTAGAGAAATTGTTAGAGAAGAATCACCAAAAGAGCCCGGTGGACGTAGTAGATTGTGGTATCATGAAGATATTCGTCATGTACTTGAAGAAAATACGGTAAGAATAACTTTCAAAAATGATTTTAGTTTAAGCATGTTTGGTAATTTACAAGAAAATACGAATTTTTTGCAACAAAAAACTCTGTCCACAAAAGTCATTTATGTTGCAATGGAACCAATTAGAAAAATGTAGATTTTTCTTATAACTATTTTCAAGTAAATGGTGATGAAGAAATGCATTTGCAAGTGCATATATGTACTAGCTGTCCATGGAACTATATATTATAATTCTAGCATTTACCAAACTATTATATAGAGGATTTAATGCTTTACTGTATTGTCTCACCATGCAGGGAACAAACCAAATTGAAGGGATACTCATAGATTTACCTAAAAAAGACATGATATGCTTGAGTTCGGAGGTATTCATGAAGATGAAAAACTTGAGATATTTCATAAATCATAATGCACGCTTCTCTAGAAGTCCTAATTATCTTTCTAACGAGTTAAGAGTGCTTAATTCGGTGGAATATCCTTCACAATCGTTGCCATATAATTTCCATGGAAGGAAACTGGTTGATCTTAGAATAAGTGATAGCCTCTTGAAGGAATTGGGAGTGGGATTCCAGGTACAACGACTATTATAAATATTTGCTTCTCCTTTTAATTATGTTGTAATCATATTTGAAGTGAACTTTTATCTCCAATTTTGCTTTACAAAATTTCCAAAACTTGGCCAAGATGGACTTCTCTCATTGTGAATTTTTGACAAAAATCCCAGATCTTTCTCAGATTCCCAATTTAGAGTGGTTGGATGTTGCTGGTTGTACAAACTTAGTTGAGGTTCATGCTTCTGTTGGATCCCTTGATAAGCTTGAGCATCTCTCATTTGCTCATTGCACTAAGCTTACCAGCTTGCCAACAAAGCTCAAGTTTAGGTATCTTAAATGCCTCCGGGTTGACGGTTGCTTAAGCCTTCAAAATTTCCCTGAAATCGAGTTTGAAAGGGAATGTTTAAGGAATCTTAGTTTAGCAAACACCAATATAAAAGAATTGCCTTTATCCATTGGGCACCTCTCTGGGCTTGAAGGATTACATCTAAGAGGCTACAAAAATCTTGTGCATTTCCCCACTGGAATTCTTCGATTTCGACATCTGAAGCATCTTAGACTAGTTGGCTGTTCAAAACTTACTTTTATTCTAAATATCTTGAAGGATGATTGTTGCTCAATAGACCTTCCAGCGCTGGAATTGTTTGATCTTGAAAACTGTCACATGCCAGACCCAGATATCCTGATGAGCCTCAATCGCTATTTTACTCTGCGGTATTTAATTCTATCAGGGAGTGATATTATTAGGCTTCCAGAAAGCATTACCATGTTTTTTGACATAATGTACATTGAGTTGATAGATTGCAAGAAACTTCAAGAAATTGTTGCACTGCCCCCAAATATACAAATCATAGATATAACTGGATGCATGTCATTGGAAAGATTTCCAGATGGATTAAAAGTACCGCACCTCTTGACAAGTCAAATGCAAGACCAACGATCGATTGACTTGTCCTTGTGCCTCAAAATTCCTATGAACATAGAGGGGTTTTGGGTATCTATCTTGCTCATTCGTCTCTTTCTTACTCGTGCTTGTGTGAGCTTTGGTTTATTGGTTGTTTTGTTGAAATTTATTGATATATTTTTGTTTTACAGGAATACTTCAAAAACCATTCGGGCAACATTATATTTCCGGAGAATAGGATTCCATAATGGTTTAGCCATACGAAGCAAAATTCCAAAAATTGGATTCTAGACCGATTCAACGATCTTGAGCCGTCTTCAGCAAATATGAATCAAGATTGCAACAATTTTAAGCGGACTCTATATTGTAATTCCTGTCAAATAACAATAAATGGGCTGAAAACTTTGGAAAATATAAGAGGAGTTGCTATATGTGTCGTTCTCAAACCCAATCTGAAGATCTACCCCCAAAAAGGTACTACTCTTACGGTCATGACCAGAAGTGATGTTTTCCCTTATATTAAGTATTTGTCGGGACAACATGTTTATTTAAGGGGTTCAGATGCTCATGTATGGCTGAATTACACCATTTTAGATGATAAAATGAATCCATTAAATTTGGAATTTGGCGTTTCTAGTGCACATGAACCGGTGTTCTTCAAAAGCTGTGGAGTCCATCTAATATTCAAGAATGAAAAGGAAGGGGAAGATCATCCAGGTTTTCTGCATTTAATGGATGGTATTGGAGGTTTGAAGAGGAGGCGTGTCGATGATGACCGCTACTTGGAATCCACTTCATGCCCACAACCGAACAGGGATTCCTCAACCTTGGCCATCAATTTTGAATTTCAAGGATACTCTAAACAGTTTGGAGTAGGAACTTACAAATAATTTGCATCTTGAATTGTCCCCTTAATTGCGGATCAGGTTTTCTTGTTTAGGAACTGATCATCGCACTTTGGTGTTTTGGTGCGAATGACAAACGACGTTCCATGTGCGAAGGCGGGGGACAAAGCCCTTGAATCTACAGTGGCGCCTTAGCATTCCAACCCATTTTCCCTACAGTTCGGTGTAGGGCAAGACAACTATCTGTTTGAGATAGGATCATCAGGTCAAGTTATTTGAGGAGAGTGTCTCCATCTCGCTCTCTCCTAGGACAACCTTTGGTCAGAGAAGCTGGGGTACAGATTTATAGAGTCGTTTGAAATAGGTGAAGTACAAAATGGGAGGAATTTAAGTTTCAGCTTGAATATAATTCCAATTACAGTGTATCGAATATCTAAACCAATCAAAATCTATTCTTTTTCCGCAGTAAAGTAGTGCCTTGTAATGTTTGTTAGTTTTCTTTTGGTTTGACTATCTCCAGTATATGAATCTTATCATCCCATTCTGATGTTAGACCGTTTGGGTAACCGTGACCCGTGTATATTTTTTATACTACAATAGTAAAGCCCGTGGAACACCTGAAATTAAGGATAATAACAAGAGCTCATAGCTAACCTCTTTCAAGTGGACTCGAAGCTAGCCCAGTATATTTGATTCTTAAGTCACACGATGATCATTAGAATTAACCACTTTTTCCCTAAATGAAACCCGGACAAGTTGGCCACCTTTTCTTCGAGTGTTTCCTTCCACCTCTGCACCTTCATGTCATCATTAAACCTATGTAGATGTTTTGCAAATGCTTCACCAAAACTCTCTGTTTGATGTCGTGCAATCAAGGATCTTCATCAACTCGTCTAAGCACCATATGAATGATGCATAGTTTTGAGAAAGTATAATGATTGCAATTCTCGACTCTTCAATATCTTTAAGAAGTGCTTTGAAATTTCCTTTCCTATTCTAAATTCATAGTCTATGTAAGTGTTGATTCCCTTTCAATGTAGAGCATCAAATAGATGTGTAATAAAATTATTGTGTGCATATTCACCTCTAAAACTCAAGAATATATTGTATGCTGGTGAAAGAAAGAAAGGAAGAAGAAGAAGAAGCTCCTTGCAAGGCCATGGAAGAAGTCATAGAGTATGCACGTAATTAAGCCTGAATTTAACTCCAAAGTACTACCGATTCTCTAATGCATGATGTAGGTAACAAGCTGGTCACTAGTGTCAGTATGCAATAATTCCTCAAAATAGGAGAGGAAACTTCCTTATTTTCAAGAAAGTTTTCACCTCACCATTTTCCATCTTCTTCTTCCCATCGCTCCACCTCATCTCTTTCTCTTTTCTTATCTCTTTCCTCTTTTTTTCCCCTTCTCCTTTCTTTCTCTTCTTTCTTCTCTCTTTCCCTTTTTCCAATGTCAAAACTTCTTCAGCCCTCTTTCTTTCTATTTTTTCAGATGATGACTTTGTTGTAAAAAGAAGGAAGAATATCCCACAAAGATAGAACTTTAAACTTTCAAATTTGTTTAATTAAAATGATCAATTAATTGGTCCCACAACAATTAACTTTACTATGTTTTAGCACATGAAAATCATTCTATGCTGCTCCCACGTCTGGATTTTGATAAAGAAGTATTCAAAGTCTAAAATTTCAATACGGTGCAAGTTTATTTAATTAAAAACAAAAAACATCCATCATCCTATTAAATATGATAATCGGTAACTTTGTACTTTCTGCCTTCAACTACAAGGATTTGTCCATTGCACCTTATGGCCATCACTGACTGTTAAAAAGCACAATCACCCAATTATTATTTTTGTTTTTTGTCTTTCTACAACTTCCTAAACATATGGTTGTTCATTTCTCTATGGATCAAGCAGGTCTTCCTTCTATTCGGCGCTAACACAATCACCCAAGTTTCCTCTTTTTGTATAAGGTATTCCTCTATCATAAATGATGATAATCAATAAAATCGGGTACAATCCTCTTCTTCAAAAAAAATTATTGAGTAATATATTCTTTTATTGATAAATATATTTGTATCTTAAAATATATTTATATTATCTTAGTAATATACAAATAAAAAGTACACATTAGTTAATGTTAAATTAGTTTGACCTTCAAAAGGTCATGAATTTATGAGTTTTTTTAGTTACTGTAGCTTGTTATGGTATTTGAACCTGTTAAAATGCTCTATATCATGTGTACTCAATTCCTATACTCAATACCTGGTTTGATTTCTCCAAAAATAGAAAAGAAACCACATTATCTTATGTATCCACCCATCAAAGAAAATATATCATGTTGTTCAATGTTGAAATCCAAGAATCTCTTTCCTTTCCAATATTAGTGTGGTTATTTTTTTTCCAAAGAACATGACTAACCACACATATGACGATTCCTCTAATCTCATTCGAACATAGCTAGCATCCCATCAATGTCAATCCAACACAGATAACAAAAATTGCAGATTCCTCCTAAACATTCATCTTCATGCAGCACGCCCGGATGATTTTTCACTCTTGGTTCTTCATGCTTTTGTATCATATGGATTTTGAAAGTTTTGAAGAACACCGATTTTGAAGTGCACAAAAGTTTAACACGTAGGTTGTCTCCCTCTATCTTCAAAAATTGTCCAACAAAGATTATGCCAAATCGATGGTGCTTAGGACGCCCCTGCAATATGAAAATTATAAATGTTTAACAAGATATGCTAGCAAATTTTGAAGAATACCAATTTTTTTATTTTTTTAAATGAACCATTGGCATTCATATTAATAGAACCAATAACAAAGTTAATACCATACAATTACAAATTAGAATCAAGAAGACACTAGAATGAATAAAATTTGGACATTGATGCCACCATTGAATAGTATCATCCACAAAGCGAGCGTGCCTTGCAAGTAAATGAACTGCGTCATTTCCTTGTCTACTAATGTGAATTGCATCATACACTACAAACCAAGAAATGAGACTTTGAATTTCATAAATCAGATTCTCTTGGCTTGGAAAATTAGGTTCATTAGAACCAATAGCCCCAATAACTGACAATGAATCCCCTTCCAATAGAAAACTAGAGAAACATAAAGTCAAGATCATTTAAAGACCCCGTAAAGCAGTCAAAGCCTCTAGATCATCTACTTCAAACAGCCCAAAATCCTTCTAGACTCAAAGCAAATAAGACATCACATTTTTCATTCCTTAAAATAGCCCCAATAACCGCAAAGTCAAAAGAATACCAATTTTGAAGTTATAGTTGTCACATTTGGTTGAAAAAAAAAATAACTGAAAGGAATTTACTGCATAGACTAAATAGCCAGAATTGCATATTCAAAGTGACCATATCATTAACAAAAATAATGAAAAATAGGTCTTTCAGAGTAAAGCAACCAGCTTGATATCTAAGATTTAAATGCCTTTGCCAGATTACACAAATGCTGCAAAACTCAGACCAAAATCATACATATACTAGCATTGCTGGTCACATTCAAACTTAGCACAAGTACTAAAGCTACTGAAACTGCCTGAAATAGTTAGGTTACCCTGCACTAACTTGTTCTCAGTCAAATGCTGGAGCTAAGTGTCATTCTAGCATCAGTAGTAACAATTATTTGTGTTTTACGTGTGCATGTACTTGTAAGCTCAAAACCGTATATATGGGTGCTACACTGCTACTTGACTTACCATAAAAAATAAAATATAATAAAATTTTAAATTATTTGTCCATCTTCACGCAGGACACCTGGGTGAAGCAGGATTTGCACTACTGGCCTACATGGGAGGTGAGATTTGATCCTGACATCAATATGGAGCCGAAAGACGATCAAGGCATTGGGTTGTGCTAATGTATGAAAGAAACACACAGAATCGGACTAGACTCCTGACACTTTCTCCTTGGGAAATAGCACCTTAAAAGCATAAAAGATGTATGAATGCCTTTTTTATTTTTTAGCTGTATATCTTATTTATGGATACATTTTGCATCTCAAATTTTCCATCCCCAAGCGAGCAAATGTTTTTCTCTAGCAAAATGTATTTGGAATTTGATAACTACCAAATAAGCAATACATATTTAACCTTAGTAGGATCTCTGAAGATTTTCAGGGTAACTCAGCGGTGAAGTTCCTTAAAGATAATTAATTGAAAAAGAGAATCTAGTTATAAGTGACTCAGCAAGATATTACAGGATTGCTTTACAGACTAGCAATCCGACCACTGCTCATCTATAATCTAGAAAGGTTAAAACCTTGCATAAGCTTAACAAAAACAATACAATACACGATTCAGAATAGGGTGATTTATTTAATAGTAGTAGGGAGATGAAGAACCCAAATCAAATGCATTGCTACCCGATTCTAGAAACGGTGGCAACCTCCCAAACAGTGAGCTGTGCTACACAAACTCATTGGAGCACAAATCCATATGCGGCCCACTAATAGCTGAGTCTAGCCCATTGTTCGTTTGTTTAGTGAGCTCAAAACAGTTGGTGTCACTCCAAACTTCTTGACCCATATTGGGCCATCACTCCAACCCCATAGAAAGTAGATGCGTCAGGCGACAAATGTGGGGAGAGCTCAGTAGTGTCATGGGATGAGTATGAGCTTGGGTGCACGTGTGCCTGACCCCCATTCATAGTAGCCGTAATGGGCTCATAACTGGACCCAAAATCCATAGTCCCCTGAGCCTAGCCATCCTACCTGGAAAATGGACACCATCGGCGGCTTTTCTATTCGGACAAAGCATTATCCCTATTTATAAGCAGTGGCGGAACCAGCAACTGAGCAAATAAACCTGAAGTATGAAAAGGTCATATCTTTTATTAAGCTGCAACACGAACTTCAATGTAACCATTTGCAACAATGTAAAAGTCTTGCATTAAAAGATCATTGGGCAAAAGCAACTGAGACGGTGGTCACATGATTTTATGTCAAGGTAAAAAAGCATTTGATATTTTCAATATTTTGCTTTGTTTCTCAAAACAAATACAAAATCCTTAGTGAGGCCAGATAGTCATAATATTCCATTGACCACTAGTTTTGTTCTCAACTATAATGGCTTTTCTATAGTGACTTTGCAATTCATTTAAAAAAATCACTCACATCATGCTAAAGGATGGCCATGGTCAAGAGGAAGTTTTCTAGCACATTCAAAGGAACCACTTTGAGGCTCCACAAACTTATTGGAGTTGGAAGATCAACCTACTAAAAAAATACTACGCTAAGACATATAGATAAATGGGCATAAGTTTGAGCGAATCCATAGAATAACTTGTTGAGAAAAAAATCCTAAAAGATCAGTTCTTCATGCATCAATTGATCTATATATGGATAATTTCTCATAGGTGTGCTTATGTATGACAGAACATCATCATTAGCAGGCCATTCTGTAGAACTTTCAATGTTTCCCTTGACAGGCTCAGATTCAGCAAGCTGTGCTTTTGAATCATCAGAAGAAAAGGCCAAGAAAGCTTTACAAGCTTCTCTCTGAGCATCTGTGAGTAAATAATGAAGACATGGAGTTAGATAAGCTTGTGCTGAAATCTAACGAAAATAGGAAATTTTGCACTAAACCATAATATAATCAGATGAAACCATAAAATTGATGTGATTTCAACTTCCAGCTTAACAAAAAAATTAGGTTTTTTTCTGTAGAGGTGATGAAGATAGAATGGAAAACTTGAAGAATATTCTAGAGAAGAATGTGGCATCAGAATTCAATGTGTATCAACACTATGGTGTTTTAACAGACTTCACAGAGAATCATTGTCTGACAGTTCCAAACCCCGCAATCAAAGATTTGTGAGGGGGACTGTTACACGTGAAAAACCCATTATGCATGAATGTCCATCCAATTATAGCAAAATAAATGAAACATGATAGCATACTTATTTCATCCTGTAACACAAACTACTAACAGGCTGCAGCCATTCTATGCATATGCTTATACAGACCCCTGTACTAATTTCTAGAACTCTAAGCCCAAGGCTGTCTCAGACTGAAACAAGAAACTCTTTAGATAAGAACATCAAGATGAAAACCAAAAACCTATAACCAGATTAAATTAAAAATATATATATATATATGAGTATATATATATATATGAGTAATGCTTTTCAACTTCCTATTAACCATCGTCCTTGGATGTGGCATCAAAGTTTTGGAAAATTAATATTTTTATTTTTCACCTACTTTGGAAAAAAAAAATTCATTTATTTGCCACTCATCATCCTAGTTTAGGGTACCCAATTGTTGGTTTTGGTGGTTTAGAATACATTTTGAAAAATGGGTGAAAACTTGGGGTGAAAAATGGAAATCATTGTTGTAATAAAAAAACACATTCTTATAAAAATAATAAAACATATCTCAAATCTGGATAAAGAAATACCATATTGTGAGTTCGCATTGGAATCCTCAATTGTGAGTTTGCATTGGAATCCTTAATTGAGTGAACATTTCGCCATCCCATCTTCAGCAACAATTTTACACCTATTCAAAAGCAGCAAACAGGGGCGTATCTTAGATTTTGTATCAAAATTACCATTATCACAGGCATCACTTTATATTAACCGAAACAAACCAATAGACTCTGTGACTGGAAGACTTATTTCATCAGGAACAGGCCCAGGAATAGCTGATGGCCTGCAATACACAACAAACATATCATAAACAGACCATCAAGACGTTTCATGCTGATGTATTTAGGAAGTAGAACTGTGAGTGCATATTGGTTAGCGCACTTGAAAGATGAATTAATAATTAATTTTCTCAGTTGAAGCTTTCATTTATATGTTTTTATGGTGTAAAATGCTAAATAGTCCATCTGGTTTGCCTTTTGGACAGATTGATCCCTATAATTTCATATCAATATTTTTAAATTTTTTATTAGTTTTTATTTTTGTTTTTATTTTTTCTTGTACTTTTAGATTTTTTATTTTATTTTCATGACACATGGCATGCCAAGCATAAGATCATTTTCTAGGGTACGTGTCCCTATATTAGGGTATCTTGGCACCCATCTACACGTACACTTAAGCATCAATAGTTTCCAAATCTTAATTGTTGGAGAAAGGATCAAACACATCCAATATTCAGTCTCAGTCCTATGTCCAAATAAATCAGACTCTTGACTTCCTTCATTGTATAGCTAAAATTATGTTCACACCATATGGTTGGGTTGGCCAAGGATAATGTAATACATGCTACTACTTAGCTTAGTCCACTGAATCCCAAGTTCCAACACTTGCAAGTCAACTTGCTTAACCAATAGATAGACATCAAATGAAATACTCATATAAATTATCACAGTCAAATGAAATACTTGTTGTTCCTTTTCAGCTGGTTTACAAGCAAGTTCTGCAGCTGTAAATCCAAATGTATCAAACTGCATAGATGTCCCAAGTGATTGACCGTCCAATTCCTAAATGTGAAAACAAAGGAATCAAAAAAGTTGATTAAGAATCCTGTAATAATCTCAACAAAATAGCTCCCTCAATCTCTTTGTTTACCATGCCCGTTGTTAGACTTCTTAAATAGATGCGTTCAGCACAAGGCTTACAATATTACCAATTATAACTTGAGCTGTTCTATGCATCAATCAAAATACTCTTTCCATGAAACACAATGCCATCGTAATTAATAAATAAATAATTTTCAATTGTGTGATGCTATTTCTTTGTTTTCCTTTTTGATAATGCTACAATGCTACAACTGCGAGAGGGAGAGAGGGTCTGAGAGGCAGCGTTGCAGAGGAAGAGAGAGAGAGAGAGAGAGACTGCTGGGGGGGGGGGAGCCCAAAAAAACAGGTCGTCGTTTCGTCATTTCCCTTAAAAACAATTTTTTAACAAAATGACGTCATTTTGGTAACAATTTATTTGTATATATATGTATACAAGTGGTGTTGCATGTGCAGAGGAGGGGGAGAGTCGGTAGACCACCTCCTCTTGCATTGTGATACAGCAATGTTTCTCTAGAATAAGGTATTCATTCGAGTGGATTTGGCCTAGGTTATGCTGAAGACTGTGGAGGCATCTTTGGCTAGCTGGACAAACATAAGAGGTAGGCAACCGATCAAAGTGATTTTTAAGATGATCCCTCTATGCATTATGTGGTACTTGTGGCAGGAGCACAATGAGCAAACATTCAAATGTGCCTACTAGGAAAGATAGTTGAAGGAGCTTAAAGTTTTATTTTTTATAAATCTTTATAACTGGGCCATTGTTGTGGATTTTAATTGCATGTTCCTTCATGATTTTCTTGCCTCTAATGTGCCTACCTAGTTAGGCCATCAGAGTTTGTTATTGGCCTTGCCATTCTTTTTTTAATAAGTTATTTTCATGAGCTCTGAAGTTAATAACCAGGTAAACTTCAAGTGACCATAAAGGGACTCGAACTGGTGACAATTGAGAAGCAAACCTAAAACCTGACCAATTAAGCTACCCCTCAGGGTTTTATTGACCTTAACATTCTTTGATCAATAAAACTTGTTTATTTATAAATAAATAAAAATTATAAATTTTTGGGTTGGGCTTAAGCCTAGGCCTGGGGTGCAGAGGGTGCTAGGCCGCACCCTGGGCCTAAAACAACCCCCCTTCGAGGCACTGCTAGGTGCTTTCCCTTTGGGTGGGGCCCCCATCCCATGCGGGATTGCCCGTGCCACCCACTCAAGGCCAAGGCGGTGGAGGCATGGGGGTGGGGGGCAGTGCCCCGTCATCCACCCCTAATGTTTAGCTAGCATAATCCCTTACCCTTGTTTTTAGTAATACAATATAATCCTTCAAACTATAAATAGAATGCTTTCACTAGTACTTTATAATTTTTTTGTGAAGAAATACATGTAGTCTCTTTACATTTCCTAAGCTATGTCATCTGTATCCATGGCATTCATAGTACTTAAAAATCACTAAAAGTCATATACTTCCATGGAAGTGCAGCTTCCTTGTCACAAAAGAAATTGGTTGGAAAAAATGAAATGGAAGTGACTCACAGGTAAATGGCAAATCTTCTTCAGATAATTTTCCTATTGAAAAATGTTGTTGTCACCTAAAAGAACACAAAGTATAGGAGTGCTTATATCCATTTAGTTACTCAATTTACACTCAGCATCTTTTATGCCTTTTTTTTTTAAGAATCTGCATCACTAGGAAACTCATTCTGCCATACTCTGTATCAGATACATGTCCATTCCCTCCCTCCCTTCGACATATCATCATATTTGTGTCATGTCTATGCGTACGTACCCTATGTGTACTGATGCTTCCGAGACAAACCCATAAAGCCCCTTAAAATTTTATCAAACTTCAACAATTACAAACATTGATCACAAATTTCTCCCCATTCTCAATTTACATCATACTCGTCCTTTGCCCTCCTGAGTCCTGTCTACTCTACAAACAAGCAAGATGAGAGAGATTCCCACTGAATCGTCCACTCACCCTTTCCCATTATTATTAAAACATTCTAACAAAGGAATCAAAATTCTCTCTTTTCTCCTCTCTATCCCACTTTATCCTCTCCCCTCCAAACTCCCAAAAAAAGTGCAACCTCCAAACTCCCAAACAAAGTGCAAGGGGAACAATCTTCAAAACCCCCAAAGAATTGAGAATTTTTCATAACCTTGGGTCATGAATATCACAATGAACGATTGCAATACAAAATAAAAAAAAAATTTCACAAAGTCTATTAATTTCCATGCCATTTTTAGCCCACTTGCCTCATTGATATTCATACCAGAGACATATATCTTGTAAAATAGAACATATATCAACAATGTCCAAAGATGCACCACATTTCCAACATATAGAACCTCCAACAACAAATCTACGAAGTTGACAATTGCTAAGTGAAAAAAATCTCTTAGCAAACCAGCATCTCGGCTAAGACAATAAAAACATACAGCTTTTTCGTCTTCATCTAAAAAATTCAAAATGCTCTGCTTGACTTCAGCTCTATTCTATTGGGATGTACAGATGTCTGTGGAGCCCACCCTGCACATTTGTTTTGCAGTGTTAACATTATTTTACACTCAAGTCTTAATTTAAAAATTTTAGTTCTTCTAAATATAAACTAAAATTAAACCCTTTTCGGAACCCACAATATTGTAATAACCAGCAGAAAACCATCCTGTAAATGCTCCAAGAAATCTTCATCACTCTTCTTCATCTGTAACCTGGAGAAAAAATAAGAGTACAAGGAATCAACATCAGTATGAAAAGAGCATTATCAAAGACATCATCTCTTTTTTCTTATGAAATCCTAAGCAAAACACTTGAGGAATCTTTTATTAGCTTTTACTTAAAGCAATCCAATGATATGCAAACCATGTATATATAGTTATAAATCCAACTATCAGACAGTTCACATGCAATTCAAAATCTAAGGGCTTGCTACAACACATATATGAATATGATCTTTCACCACAGTGTTTTAGATAAAACTAGCTAGAAAAATGGTATAACTATCCTTTACCATATTTGCCACGTAATTTCAAGGGAAGAATCTCATTATTTTGAGAACGCATGATAGCTTTGTAAAGGATTTAGGGGATGGATTCAAGCCCAAGGTACGTACACAATTATAATCATCAACAATTTTTTTTTTCTTTGAAATATGTAGTAAATTCCATTAAACTTTTCCTCTTTTTCTTTGAAATATGGAAAATCTTTCTATGTTGAATTTCACTTGATGCTCTAAACTCCAAATCCTAAGAAGCCTGAATTTGAGATCTTTACGTCTTCTTCTTCTCTGTAATTGCTCAAGTCTCTGTTATCTTCCTGAAATCGAGTGTAAAATGGAATTTTTATATACATTGTCTCTAGATGGCATCGCAATAGAAGAACTACCTTTATCCATCGAGAACTTCGTTCGACTTGGGGAATTATATCTACTGGTTTTGAAAAACCTTATGCATCTCCCAATTGCTTGCATTCAGTTGCAACATTTAAGGCTACTCGAGATTGGGGGTTGTCCAAAGCTTGTAAAGAAGATGAGGGATGATGGGCTATCCCTTCGGCTATTAAGTCTACAAAAATGAAAGAGGGGATATCATTACGTGAAGAATGACTTCATGAACTAGCGACTCTAACGAATTCAAGCAATGGGAGCACTGCATTACAAGTACCAAAACACATTTGAGCTCAGTTCTCCTCTATTTTAAACTTGAAGGATCCGAATGTACTGTAGGGACCCTCACTAGATTGCGAGTCTTCGAAATCTTCTAAAAAATTGTTTCAGATTGTGTACCCTTTATACCTTTATAGGGATAATACTTTATCCACATAAAAAAGCCACCGATGGTGTCCATTTTCTAGTCGGGATGGCTAGGCTTAGGGGACTACGGATTTTGGGTCCAGTTACCAGCCCATACTCGTCCCATGACACTACTGAGCTATCCTAGCTTTGCTGCCTGACGCATATACTTGTTATGGGGTTGGAGTGATGGGCTTCAATATGGGTCAAGAAGTTTGGAGTGACACCAACAGTTTTGAGCTCACTAAACAAACGAACAATGGGCTAGACTCAGCTGTTAGTACCTGTATATGGATTTGTACTCCAATGAGTTCGTGCAGCACAACCCACTGTTTGGGAGGATGCCGCAAGTTCCAGACTCGGGTAGCGATCAATGTTTTGAATACCGTACCGGATGCCGTACCGGTTAAGATACTGGAACGAAATATTTCGATACCGGTATCGTTTCGGGATGGTCGATATATGAATAAATTATATATATATATAAATTATATTTCAAAATAATAGTCTAATATGAATAAATTATACATAAATACATGTATATATAAATTATAAATAGTCTGATTTGAATTGGGGGTAAAAAATAAGCTTGTATTTTGAAGAAATGAAAAAAAAGTATAGGCCGAAATATCGACTGGTACACAGGCCGAAATATAGGCCGGTACGACCCGTATTTGAATCGGTACGAAACAGGTAAAATACCTGTATTGGACTAGTGGCTAGTACGGCATATACCAGCCGTACTGGCCAGTACGGTACGGTATTTAAAACACTGGCAGCGATGCATTTGGTTTGGGTTCTTCATCTCCCACTATTAAATAAATCCCCCCATTTTGATTTTTCAAACCGTCTGTTCAACATTGAGGTATGTTTTCCTTGTTTGGTTGTTTGTTTTCTCTTGGGGGGCAAACATAGGGAGATGCTGAATTAGCGTATTATATTTTTTTTGTTAAGCTTATGCAAGATTTTAACCTTTTTGGAGTATAGATGAGCAGTGGTCAGATTGCTAGAGTCTGTAAAGCAATCCTGTAATATCTTGCTGAGTCACTTATAACTAGATTCTCTTTTTCAATTAATTATCTTTAAGGAACTTCACCGCTGAGTTGCCCTAAAAATCTTAAAAGGATCCTATTGAGGTTAAATATGTATTGCTTATTTGGTAGATATCAAATTCCAAATATTATTAAGAATTATTCTATTGAGCCAAAAGCAGCCCCTCAAAAATTAATATGCTAGAGAAAAACATTTGCTCGCTTGGGGTGGGAAATTTGAGATGCAAAATGTATCCAGAAATAGCATTCATACATCTTTTATGCTTTTAAGGTGCTATTTCCCCAAGGAGAAAGTGTCAGGAGTCTAGTCCGATTCTATGTGTTTCTCTCATACATTAGTGCAGCCCAATGCCTTGATCGTTTTTCAGCTCCATATTGACGTGTCAGGATCAAATCTCATCCATATATAAGGTTTTGAGCTTACCAAGTACGTGCATGCGTAAAATACAAATAATTGTTGCTATTGATGCTAGAATGACACTTAACTCCAGCATTTGATTGAGAACAAGTTAGTGCAGGGTAACCTAACCATTTCAGACAGTTTCAGTAGCTTTAGTACTTGTGCTAAGTATGGTTTTGGTCTGAGTTTTGCAGCATTTGTGTAATCTAGGAAAGGCATTTAAATCTTAGATATCAAGCTGGTTGCTTTACTCTACAAGACCTATTTTTCATTATTTTTGCTAATGATATGGTCACTTTGTATATGAAATTTTGGCTTTTAATTCTGGCTATTTAGTCTATGTGGTAAACTCCTTTCAAGTTTTTTGTATTTTTTAGCCGAATGTAACAACTATAACTTCAAAATTGGTATTATTTTCGTATTGAAGGGGCATCCTAAGCAACATTGATTTGGCATAATCTTTGTGGGAAACTGGATTCCAAATTTAATTCTGTTAGTTCAGATCATGTAATGTGTTCAAAACATGTCAGGTGGGGCTACTTTGTTGGAGAATTTTTGAAGATGGAGGGAGACAACCTACATGTTAAACTCTTTTGCACTTCAAAATCGGCGTTCTTCAAAGATTTCAGAATCCATATGATACAAAAGCATGAAGATCAGGGGGTAAAAAATCATCCAGGCGTGCTGCATGAACATGAATGTTTAGGTGGAATCTTCAATTTTTGTTTTCTGTGTTCAAATGAAATTAATGGAATGCTAGCTATGTTTGAATGAGATTAGAGGAATCGCCATGTGTGGTTTAGTCATGTTCTTTGGAAAAAAATAACCACATTAATATTGGAAAGGAAAGAGATTCTTGGATTTCAACATTGAACAACATAATATATTTTCTCTGATGGGTGGATACATAAGATTATGAGGTTTCTTTTCTATTCTTGGAGAAATCAAGCCAGGTATCGAGTATAGGAATTGAGTACTCATGATACACAGCATTTTAACAGGTTCAAATACCATACCAAGCTACAGTAACTTAAAAAACTCATAAATTCATGACCTCTGGAAGGTCAAACTAATTTAACATATATTTATCAATAAAGGAATATATTGCTCAATAGTTTTTTTTTTTAAAGAAGAGGATTGTACCCAATTTTGTTGATTATCATCATTTATGGTAGATGGATACCTTCTACAAAAAGAGGAAACTTGGGGGTTACATGGATAAAAAGAGAAAGTCTCAAAACCAAGTTCCTATAAAATAACTAAAGACTATATATAAAAACAGAAATGAACATAGCTATTCAGCAGACCTGTATGATTCAGAGAGAAATGAACAACCATATGTTGAAGAAGAGACAAAAAAACTAAAATAATAACTGGGTGATTGTGCTATTTAACAGTCAGTGATGGTCATAAGGTGCAATGGACGAATCCTAATAGTTTAAGGTAGAAAGTACAAAGTTACCAATTATTATATTTGATAGGATGATGAATATTTTTGTATTTTTTTTTAATTAAACAAACTTGCACCGTATTGGAAATTTAGACTTTGGATACTTCTTTAGCAATATCCAGACGTGGGAACAACATAGAATGATTTTTCATGTGCTAAAACAGAGTAAAGTCAATTGTTGTGGGACCAAATTGATCATTTTAAACAACTTTGAAAGTTTAAAGTTCAATCTTTGTGGGATATTTTTCAGTTTTTTTACAACAAAGTCATCATTTCAAAATAGAAAGAAAGAGGGCTGGAGAAGTTTTGACGCTGGAAAAAGGGAAAGAGAGAAGAAAAGAGAGAAAGAAGGAGAAGGGAAAACAGGGGAAAAGAGAAAGAAAGGAGGAGAAGGGGAAAAATAGAGGAAATAGATAAGAAAAGAGAAAGAAAAGATGGGGGAGCGATGGGAAGAAGAAGAGGGAAAATGGTGAGGTGAAAGCTTTCTTAAAAATTAGGAAGTTTCCTATCTTATTTTCAGGAATTATTTTCAGGAATTAAGAAGAAGAAGACCAAATTGCGTACTGACACTCATGACCAGTTTGTTACCAACATCATGCATTAGAGAATCAGTAGTACTACTAAGTTTATTCAAGTTGTTCAATTTATATGTGTCGTCTGCCACATATAGTGTGTATAGCACATAGTGGTGTGTAAGAACATTGTAAGATGTTGCTTGACTTATATTGTTTAGGCACTGATAGGTCCTAAACTCAGATAATATGAAAATAAGTAAATGGGTTTGTCCTCGGGTGAGAAAGTACCGCAAGTTTTTGAATAACAATTGATTTCTTAATCAAAAACATTGGCTGCTTAAATAAATGACACCTGCAACCGCTAATTGCTAGTAACTGGAAACCCATTACAAACACAAAGACACGTGACAACAGAAAAACAGAGCATGCTAAAATAACGTGCAGAAAACGGAAATCACAAGCATTCCGAAAATAAACATCAAGTAACGTAAACTCCCTACTACAAGCAACCCAGTCGACGCATGCGAAATCTTCTCGTTAACTGCTAATGACCCAGTCAATTCATGCGAGATGATCCTTCACGTGTTAACGACCCAGTACTTCCCCTGCATCTCCACTTCTCTTGCTAATGGCCCGGTATTCTGGTCTTTCACGTCCACTCTCCCGACATTGTGGCCTATCAGGCACATTCTATGTAATATCTGTTGGTACCTTAGTTGACTCCTCATGAGCACTAAGGGAAAAAAGCACTACTCAATAACTTTCGATCTATGCATATATAGATGTAATAACTCTAAATGAAAGCGGGTGTATATGGTAATTGGACTTGTGTATTTACATGTATTCGAAATAATGAAAGACAATAATGAGTTCAAAAGTCTTCTCAATCCGTATTGACAACTTCTAGAAAATCTCCAAAGTCTTGAGTTTATACAGAAAATTAATGGGTGTGAGATCTAGACGTTTATTTTACGTTTGTAAGACTTGAATTTGAAACCGTGTGAAGTGATGCAAGTAGACTTAAAGGCAGTTGGTCATTTTTATATATTACTGACTAGTCTAACCAAGTTGGTCCCCAAGGAGTACTTGTTCAATGGGAAAATGCGAAAATTGAGGGGGAGCGAGGGATGGGAATTTGAAGAGGAAAGATGGAGAGGGGAGGAAGTAATGAAAATATGACTTTCAGGTTTCTTCTTTTGCAGGCACTTTATCATAATTGTTTCTTTTCCTATACCTGGAGATATTTTGAATTAATTGGATGTTAGCGCCGAATAGAAGAAAGACAAAAAACTAAAATAATAATTGGGTGATTGTGCTATTTAACCGTCAGTGATGTTCATAAGTTGCAATGCACGAATCCTAGTAGTTTACCAATTATCATATTTAATGACAAGGTTGACGCAGTCTTCCAACCCTTCTACGACATTGTTGCAGGCCCCTATTGGGAGCCTGCGCGCAAATTGTGGGATGATAAGTATAGGAGCATTGATTTTCCATTTGAGCCGGTGGATGGAGCTCATCACACAGGGACATTTCAATTTGTAACCGCGAGATTGATGGATTTAGATAATTTTTTTTGCATTCATAAGATCATAGTCAGCTTATCAAACAGCCAGGGAGAATGGTGTGGAGCTTTTGAGCAATGATATGATCGAGGATTATAAGAATGTTTGGACTGAAGATGGACAGGACCAAAAGGTTGTGAAATTTCCTATTTATCTGAGAATCGGTAGAGTAGGGAAAAAGTTAGTCGAATGACTAGCATGGATCAATAGATTATAGTGACACATTTATAGGAATGATGAATCCATCTACCCTGGAAATAACCAATTGTTTCTTGTCACTCTCCCATTTTATGCAACAAAATTCTGCTTTTGAATGCTATAGCAATTCGCAGTGAAGAAGAAATGGGAGGTATGCAAGAGATGTCTTCACTCGGTATGTCGTCTAGTCATAGAAGTGTGAGAAAACAGAAGGAAATATAAATTTGGGACTTCTCTTATCCTTATCCTTTGAAGTTATGAACACTATGCATGGGGAAACTGAGACCACCTAAATATGGTGGAGAACTTCCATATCTTTCATAAATTGATGGGGGAATAGAGTTTAGACTAAAACAAAAACAACCAAACAGACCTCAGTGCCAATGTTTTTAGCTGGGAGTTGTCAAAGAAATAAGGAATTCAGAAGAGTGATGCTACAGGTACCGAAGATTTCACCCAAAAACGTGTCCCGAACAGTGTATTTTTTTTTATGCATTTTTTTAATTGTGGAAGAACAAGTCAACATGACCAGTTCAACTGAAAATTCAAAAGTTTAAAACTTCTGCAACAAACCTCTTATCTACAAAATCTATTAGTTAGGCATGTAATCTATTTTTGAATTCAAATCAGATGATGTATAGGCTACTGAGTTAAAAGTAGTTATTCTGTAACAGAACTAGTTGATCTGAACTCTATTTAAGTACTTTGTAATTCACAAATGAATTATCAAGAGTTTTCCAAAACAGAGCATTATTCTACATGGTATCAGTGAGCCCGAAAAAGAAGAACGTCTGATCCTCCTTCTCCCTTTTTACCAACATCATGCATTAGAGAATCAGTAGTACTACTAAGTTGTATTCAGGCTTAATTACGTGCGTACTCTGTGACTTCTTCCATGGCCTTGCAAGGAGCTTTTTCTTCCTTTTCCTTTCTTTCTGTCACTGGCATACGATATCTTGAATGAGAATATCTTGACGCAGGTTGAACCGATTTATTGTCTTTTTAACATTACTCAGATAATATGAAAATAAGTAAATGGGTTTGTCTTCGGGTGAGAAAGTACCGCAAGTTTTTGAATAACAATTGATTTCTTGACTTCTTAATCGAAAACATTGGCTGCCTAAATAAGCAAAACCACGTACAAGAATGCCGAAATAAATGACACCTGCAACCGCTAATTGCTAGTAACTGAAAACCCATTACAAACACAAAGACACGTGACAACAGAAAAACAGAGCATACTAAAATAACGTGCAGAAAACATGACTAATGGAAATAACAAGCATTCGGAAAATAAACATCAAGTAACGTAAACTCCCTACTACTAGCAACCCAGTCGACGCATGCGAAATCTTCTCGTTAACTACTAATGACCCAGTCAATTCATGCGAGATGATCCTTCATGACAACTTTTAGAAAATCTCAAAAGTCTTGAGCTCATACAGAAAATTAATGGGTGTGAAATCTAGACGTTTGTTTTACGTCGTAAGACTGGAATTTGATACCGTGTGAAGGGATCCAAGTAGACTTAAGGCCCTGTTTGTTTACACAAAACTAAAAAATTCATCTCATCTCATCTCAACTCATCATTACAACTTTTTCAAATCCTCGTATAAAATATAATAAACAATTTCACTTTTTCAAATTCCAATATAAAATTAATATTACAAAATTATATTATAACAAAATTATATTCATTACTATTTAAAACATCTCATCTCATCTCATCTCATCTCATCTGTATAACCAAACAGGACCCAGTTGGTCATTTTTATATCTTACTGACTAGTCTAACCAAGTTGGTCCATGAGGAGTACTTGTCCAATGGGAAAATGCAAAAATTGAGGAGCGAGGGAGGGGAATTTGAAGAGGAAAGATGGAGAGGGGAAACAGTACTGACAGTGAAAAGTCAGTGTTTGACTTCGATTTCCACGTGACAAGAAGCTCTATCGAAAGAAGTTGCCAGCAAGTTTGTTATCTTTCTTTTAATTTCCCCCTTCTTTTTTCAATATTGATGACGCAACGCACGCAGCATTGTCTTGCCCTTCAATCCCCGGATATAATTTGGCCGCAAAAGGCATACTTTCTTGTAGTACCTACTGATCATCAGCCTAATTTCATACACAACTTCTACCATGGCCTTGCAACCAGCTCTTCCATGGTTTTATGATGTGTTCTTGATTTTTAGAGGTGAAGATGTTCGACAACACTTTATTTCTCACTTATATGATGCATTGTGTAAAAAGGGAATCAATACTTTCATTTATGAGCACATTGAAAGAGGAAAGGAAATTTCACCAGCACTTCTCAAAGTTATTGAGGAGTCAAGGATTTCGATTATTGTTCTTTCTGAAAACTATGCATCATCCACATGGTGTTTGGAGGAGCTGATGAAGATTCTCGACTGCAGAGAAATGAAAAAACAAATAGTTGTACCGGTGTTTTACAAAGTGCATCCATCGATAGTGCGGAGACAAAAGAAAAATTATGGAGAGGCATTTGTCAACTACAAAGAAAAATTGAATGATGATACGAAGGTCGAAAGCTGGAAGGCTGCGCTAAAGGAAGTGGCCAATTTGTCTGGGTTCCATTTAAAGAAGGATGGGTATTTGATTTTCGAATATTTATTTTATATCCTCATACATTTTAGATGCATACACATGCGTGAATATTTATGTTTGTGTGTGTGTGTGTATATATATATATAGATATATATATATATATGCATCTATGTATGTATATTAATTGATCTCATACTCCTATTGTTTGTTAATCTCTTTGATCTCAATCTGCTTATTTTTGTGCCTTTTTCTTATGTCCTTATAAAATGGTAATTAATTAATTCTATTAAAAAGATCGTGTTAGTGAAATAATACTTTACTTGATTATTAGTAATGGTTCTAATGATATTAATTAATGCTTCTATGTTTAATAATGTCGTAATAAGTATAACCGTTAATAATTCTTCTCTGTTGAATTGATAGGAATGAATCTGAACTTATCCATAGCATCATTCAACTGGTGGACTCAAAAATAATAAATCAAACATACTTTGAGGTTGCCAATCATCCAATTGGAGTGGTGTCTCGTGTGCAGCATGTATATTCCCTTTTAAGCATCGGAGAGAATGATATTGTACATATGGTAGGGATCTTTGGAGTTGGGGGAATTGGAAAGACAACTATTGTCAAAGCGATATATAATCTAATTTCTTCTAAATTTGAAGGTAGTTGTTTCTTGAAAAACATTAGAGAAACTTCAAAGAGTGAGTATGGTCTAGTCCAATTGCAAGAGACTCTTCTTTCTGATATGCTAGGAGCATCTTCCGTTTGTAATATTGGCCACGTCGACAGAGGAATCAATGTGATAAAGAATAAACTTTGTTACAAAAGAGTTCTTATTCTTGATGATGTGGATGATTGGGAACAATTGAATGCTTTGGCCGGAAATCGTGATTGGTTTGGTTCTGGAAGTAGAATCATTATAACAACAAGGGATAAAAATCTATTGAGTAACTATGAAGTTGATGCAACATACGAAGTGGAGGAATTGAACCATTATGAAGCTCTAGAGCTATTTAGCTTGTGTGCCTTTAAAAGAAAGAAACCACTTGATAAGTACGTGGAACTTACACAACATATAATACGTTATGCTGGGGGCCTTCCTCTAGCTTTGGAAGTGCTTGGTTTGGATCTACATGGTAGAAGTGTACATGAATGGGAAAGTGCTCTGAAAGAGTACAAAAGAATTCCTCACGAGAAGATTCAAAAAATACTTAGAATGAGCTATGATGGTTTGCGTGAAAGTGAGAAGAAGATTTTTCTTGACATTGTATGCTTCTTTAAGGGAGAGAATGTAGATTATGTTGTGAAAATATTAGATAGTTGTGGTTTAAATCCAAGTATTGGAATAAAAAAACTGATGGATAAGTGTCTCATTACCATTGATGATTGTAATAAATTTGAGATGCATGACTTGGTACAAGATATGGGTAGAGAAATTGTTCGAGAAGAATCACCAAAAGAGCCTGGTGGATGCAGTAGATTGTGGTATCATGAAGATATTCGTCATGTACTTGAAGAAAATACGGTAAGAATAACTTTCAAAAATGATTTTAGTTTAAGCATGTATGGTAATTTACAAGAAAGTACGAATTTTTTGCAACAAAAAACTCTGTCCACAAAAGTCATTTATGTTGCAATGGAACCCATTAGAAAAATGTAGATTTTTCTTATAACTATTTTCAAGTAAATGGTGATGAAGAAATGCATTTGCAAGTGCATATATGTACTAGCTGTCCACGGAACCATATATTATAATTCTAGCATTTACCAAACTATTATATAGAGGATTTAATGCTTTACTGTATTGTCTCACCATGTAGGGAACAAACCAAATTGAAGGGATACTGATAGATTTACCTAAAAAAGACATGATATGCTTGAGTTTAGAGGCATTCATGAAAATGAAAAACCTGAGATATTTCATAAATCGTAATGCACGCTTCTCTGGAAGTCCTAATTATCTTTCTAACGAGTTAAGAGTGCTTAATTGGGTGGAATATCCTTCACAATCGTTGCCATATAATTTCCATGGAAGGAAGCTGGTTGATCTTAGAATAAGTGATAGCCTCTTGAAGGAATTGGGAGTGGGATTCCAGGTACAACCACTATTATAAATATTTGCTTCTCCTTTTAATTATGTTGTAATCATATTTGAAGTGAAATTTTATCTCAAATTTTGCTTTACAGAATTTCCAGAACTTGGCCAGGATGCACTTCTCTCGTTGTGAATTTCTGACAAAAATCCCCGATCTTTCTCTAATTCCAAATTTGGAGTGGTTGGATGTTGCTGATTGTACAAACTTAGTTGAGGTTCATGCTTCTGTTGGATCCCTTGATAGGCTTGAGCATCTCTCATTCGCCCGTTGCACTAAGCTTACCAGTTTGCCAACAAAGCTCAAGTTTAGGTATCTTAAATACCTTCGGGTTGACAGTTGCTTAAGCCTTCAAAATTTCCCTGAAATCGAGTTTGAAAGGGAAAGTTTAAGGCATCTTAGTTTAGCAAACACCGATATAAAAGAATTGCCTTTATCCATTGGGCACCTCTCTAGGCTTGAAGTATTGCATCTAAGAGGCTGCAAAAATCTTGTGCATCTCCCTGCTGGAATTCTTCGATTTCAACGTCTGAAGTATCTTAGTCTAGCTGGCTGTTCAAAACTTGTTTTTATTCCAAATATCTTGAAGGATGATTGTTGCTCAATAGACCTTCCAGCGCTGGAACATTTGGATCTTGAAAATTGTCACCTGCCAGACCCTGATATCCTAATGAGATTCAATCGCTATTTTACTCTGCATCATTTAATTCTATCAAGGAGTGATATTATTAGGCTTCCAAAGAGCATTACCATGTTTTTTGATTTGAGGATCCTTGAGTTGATTGATTGCAAGGAACTTCAAGAAATTCCTGCACTACCCCCAAATATACAAATTGTAGATATAACTGGATGCATGTCATTGGAAAGATTTCCAAATGGATTAAAAGTACCGCACCTCTTGACAAGTCAAACGCGAGACCAACGATGGATTGACTCGTCCTTATGCCTCAAAATTCATATGAATATAGATGGGTTTTGGGCATCTATCTTGCTCATTCGTCTCTTTCTTACTCTTGCTTGTGTGAGCTTTGGTTTATAAGTTGTTTTGTTGAAATTGATTGATATATTTTTGTTTTACAGGAATACTTCAGAAACCATTCGGGCAACATTATATTTCCGGGGAATAGGATTCCAGAATCGTTTAGCCATATGAAGCAAAATTCCAACAATTGGATTCCATATTTGACGATCTTGAGCCGTCTTCAGCAAATATGAATCAATATTGCAGCTATTTTAAGCGGACTCTATATGGTAGTTGCTGTCGAATAAAAATAAATGGGTTGAAAACTTTGGAAAATATAAGAGGAGTTGCTATATGTGTCGTTCTCGAACCCGTTCTGAAGATCTACCCCCAAAAAGGTACTACTCTTGAGGTTAGGACCAGAAGTGATGTTTTCCCTTATATTAAGTATTTGTCGGGACAGCATGTTTATTTAAGGGGTTCAGATGTCATGTATGGCTGAATTACACCATTTTAGATGATCATATGAATCCATTAAATCTGGAATTTGACGTTGCTAGTGCACATGAACCGATGTTCTTCAAAAGCTGTGGAGTCCATCTGATATTCAAGAATGAAAAGGAAGGGGAAGATCATCCAGGTTTTCTGCATTTAATGGATGGTATTGGAGGTTCGAAGAGGAGGCGTGTCGATGATGACCGCTACTTGGAATCCACTTCGCGCCCACAACCGAACAGGGATTCCTCAACCTTGGCCATCAATTTTGAATTTGGAGGATACTTTGAATAGTTTGAACTAGCAACTTACAAATAATTTGCATCTTGAATTGTCCCCTTAATTGCGGATCAGGTTTTCTTGTTTAGGACCTGATCATCGCACTTTGGTGTTTTAGTGCGAATGACAGACGACGTTCCATGTGCGAAGGCGGGGGACAGAGCCCTTGAATCTACAGTGGCGCCTTAGCATTCCAACCCATTTTCCCTACAATTCGGTGTAGGGCAAGACAACCATCTATTTGAGATAGGATCATCAGGTCGAGTTATTTGAGGAGAGTGTCTCCATCTCTCTCTCTCCTCGGAAAACCTTTGGTCAGAGAAGATGGGGTACAGATTTATAGAGTCGTCTGAAACAGGTGAAGTACAAAATGGGAAGAATTTAAGGTTTCAACTTGAATATAATTCCAATTATAGTGTATCGAATATCTAAACCAATCAAAATCTATTCTTTTTCTGCAGTAAAGTAGTGCCTTGTAAGGTTTGTTAGTTTTCTTTTGGTTTGACTGTCTCCAGTATATGAATCTTATCATCCCATTCTGATGTTAGATCGTTTGAGTTACCGTGACCCGTGTATATTTTTTATACTACTGATAGGAAAGCCCGTGGAACACCTGAAATTAAGGATAATAATAAGAGCTCGTAGCTAACCTCTTCGAGTGGGCTTGAAGCTAGCTCAGCAAATTTGATTCTTTAGTCACACGATGATCATTAGAATTAACCACTTTTTTCCTAAATGATACCCAAACAAGTTGGCCACCTCTTCTTCGAGTGTTTCCTTCCACCTCTGCACCTTCATGTCATCATGAAACCTATGTAGATGTTTTGCAAATGCTTCACCAAAACTCTCTGTTTGATGTCGTGCAATCAAGGATCTTCATCAACTCATCTAAGCACCATATGAATGATGCATAGTTTTGAGAAAGTATAATGATTGCAATTCTCGACTCTTCAATATCTTTAAGAAGTGCTGTGAAATTTCCTTTCCTATTCTAAGTTCATAGTCTATGTAAGTGTGGATTCCCTTTCAATGTAGAGCATCAAATAGATGTGCAATAAAATTATTGTGTGCATCTTCACCTCTAAAACTCAAGAATATATTGTATGCTAGTGAAAGAAAGAAAGGAAGAAGAAGAAGAAGCTCCTTGCAAGGCCATGGAAGAAGTCACAGAGTATGCACGTAATTAAGCCTGAATATAACTCCATAGTACTACCGATTCTCTAATGCATGATGTTGGTAACAAGCTGGTCATTAGTGTCACTATGCAATAATTCCTCAAAATACGAGAGGAAACTTCCTTATTTTCAAGAAAGTTTTCACCTCACCATTTTCCATCTTCTTCTTCCCATCGCTCCACCTCATTTCTTTCTCTTTTCTTATCTCTTTCCTCTTTTTTTCCCCTTCTCCTTTCTTTCTCTTTTTTCTTCTCTCTTTCCCTTTTTCCAGTGTCAAAACTTCTCTGGACCTCTTTCTTTCTATTTTTTCAGATGATGACTTTGTTGTAAAAAGACAGAAGAATATCCCACAAAGATAGAACTTTAAACTTTCAAAATTGTTTAATTAAAATGATCACTTAATTGGTCTCACAAAAATTAACTTTACTCTGGATTTTGATAAAGAAATATTTAAAGTCTAAAATTTCAATATGGTGCAAGTTTATTTAATTAAAAACAAAAAACATCCATCATCCTATTAAATATGATAATCGGTAACTTTGTACTTTCTCCCTTAAACTACTAGGATTTGTCCATTGCACCTTATGACCATCACTGACTGTTAAAAAACACAATCACCCAATTATTATTTTAGTTTTTTGTCTTTCTTCAACTCCCTAAACATATGGTTGTTCATTTCTCTATGGATCAAGCAGGTCTTCCTTCTATTCAATGCTAACATATCTATGTTAATTCTTAAGATCAATGTTTTCTCTTTTTATCCATGTAATACCCAAGTTTCCTCTTTTTGTATAAGGTATTCCTCTATCATAAATGATGATAATCAATAAAATCGGGTACAATCCTCTTCTTCAAAAAAAAATTATTGAGTAAAATATTCTTTTATTGATAAATATATTTGTATCTTAAAATATATTTATATTATCTTAGTAATATACAAGTAAAAAGTACACATTAGTTAATGTTAAATTAGTTTGACCTTCAAAAGGTCATGAATTTATGAGTTTTTTTAGTTACTGTAGCTTGGTATGGTATTTGAACCTGTTAAAATGGTCTATATCATGAGTACTCAATTCCTATACTTGATACCTGGTTTGATTTCTCCAAAAATAGAAAAGAAACCACATAATCTTATGTATCCACCTATCAGAGAAAATATATCATGTTGTTCAATGTTGAAATCCAAGAATCTCTTTTCTTTCCAATATTAGTGTTGTTATTTTTTTTCCAAAGAACATGACTAACCACACATATGGCAATTCCTCTAATCTCATTCGAACATAGCTAGCATCCCATCAACGTCAATCCAACACAGATAACAAAACTTGAAGATTCCACCTAAACATTCATCTTCAAGAAGCACGCCTGGATGATTTTTCACTCTTTGTTCTTCATGCTTTTGTATCATATGGATTTTGAAAGTTTTGAATAACACCGATTTTGAAGTGAAAAAAATTTTAACACGTAAGTTGTCTCCCTCTATCTTCAAAAATTCTCCAACAAAGATTATGCCAAATCGATGGTGCTTAGGATGCCCCTGCAATACGAAAATTATAAATGTTTAACAAGATATGCTCGCAAATTTTGAAGAATACCAATTTTTTGTTTTTTTAAATGAACCATTGGCATTCATATTAATAGAACCAATAACAAAGTTAATACCATACAATTACAAATTAGAATCAAGAAGACACTAGAATGAATAAAATCTAGACATTGATGCCACCATTGAATAGTATCGTCCACAAAGCGAGCATGCCTTGCAAGTAAATGAGCTGCGTCATTTCCTTGTCTACTAATATGAATTGCATCATACACTACAAACCGAGAAATGAGACTTTGAATTTCATAAATCAAATTCTCTTGGCTTGGAAAATTAGGTTCTTTAGAACCAATAGCCCTAATAATTGACAATGAATCCCCTTCCAATAGCAAACTAGAGAAACATAAAGTTAAGATCATTTAAAGACCCCTCAAAGCAGTCAAAGCAAATAAGACATCACATTTTTCATTCCTTAAAATAGCCCCCAATAACCGCAAAGTCAAAAGAATACCAATTTTGAAGTTATAGTTGTCACATTCGGTTGAAAAAGACAAAAAATAAAAAACAAAATAAAAAAAATGAAAGGAAATTACCGCATAGACTAAATAGCCAGAATTGCATATTCAAAGTGACCATATCATTAGCAAAAATAATGAAAAATAGGTCTTTTAGAGTAAAGCAACCAGCTTGATATCTAAGATTTAAATGCCTTTGCCAGATTACACTGCTGCAAAACTCAGACCAAAATCATACATATACTAGCATTGCTGGTCACATTCAAACTTAGCACAAGTACTAAAGCTACTGAAACTGCCTGAAATAGTTGGGTTACCCTGCACTAACTTGTTTTCAGTCAAATGCTGGAGCTAAGTGTCATTCTAGCATCAGTACTAACAATTATTTGTGTTTTACGTGTGCATGTACTTGTAAGCTCAAAACCGTATATATGGGTGCTACACTGCTATTTGACTTGCCATAAAAAATAAAATATAATAAAATTTTAAATTATTTGTCCATCTTCGCGTAGGACACCTGGGTGAAGCAGGATTTGCACTACTGGCCTACATGGGAGGTGAGATTTGATCCTGACATCAATATTGGCCTACTAGCAATCCGACCACTGCTCATCTATAATCCACAAAAGGTCAAAACCTTGCATAAGCTTAAAAAAAACAATACAATACACTATTCAACATCTACCTATATTCGCCCCCTAAGTGAAAACAAACAACCAAACAAGGAAAACATACCTCAATGTTGAACACACGGTTTGAAAAATCAGAATAGGGTGATTTATTTAATAGTAGAAGGGAGATGAAGAAGCCAAATCAAATGCATTGCTACCTGAGTCCAAAAACGGTGGCATCCTCCCAAACAGTGGGCTGTGCTACACAAACTCATTGGAGCAAAAATCCATATACGGCCCACTAATAGCTGAGTCTAGCCCATTGTTCGTTTGTTTAGTGAGCTCAAAACAGTTGGTGTCACTCCAAACTTCTTGACCCATATTGGGCCATCACTCCAGCCCCATAAAAAGTAGATGCGTTAGGCGGCAAATGTGGGGAGAGCTCGGTAGTGTCATGGAATGAGTATGAGCTTGGGTGCACGTGTGCCTGCCCCCCATTCGTAGTAGCCGTAATGGGCTCGTAACTGGACCCAAAATCCATAGTCCCTTGAGCCTAGCCATCCTAGCTGGAAAATGGACACCATCGGCGGACAAAGCATTACCCTTATGTATAAGCAGTGGCGGAACCAGCAACTGAGCAAATAAACCTGAAGTAAGAAAAGGTCATATCTTTTATTAAGCTGCAACACGAACTTCAATGTAACCATTTGCATTAAAAGATCCTTGGGCAAAAGCAACTGAGACCACGCGGTCACATGATTTTAAGCGAAGGTAAAAAAGCATTTGATATTTTCAATATTTTGCTTTGTTTCTCAAAACAAATACAAAATCCTTAGTGAGGCCAGATAGTCATAATATTCCATTGACCACTAGTTTTGTTCTCAACTATAATGGCTTTTCTACAGTGACTTTGCAATTCATTTAAAAAAATCACTCACATCATGCTAAAGGATGGCCATGGTCAAGAGGAAGTTTTCTAGCACATTCAATGGAACCACTTTGAGGCTCCACAAACTTATTGGAGTTGGAAGATCAACCTACTAAAAAAAATACTACGCTAAGACATATAGATAAATGGGCATAAGTTTGAGCGAATCCAAAGAATAACTTGTTGGAAAAAAAATCCTAAAAGATCAGTTCTTCATGTATCAATTGATCTATATATGGATAATTTCTCACAGGTGTGCTTATGTATGACAGAACATCATCATTAGCAGGCCATTCCGTAGAACTTTCAATGTTGCCCTTGACAGGCTCAGATTCAGCAAGCTGTGCTTTTGAATCATCAGAAGAAAAGGCCAAGAAAGCTTTACAAGCTTCTCTCTGGGCATCTATGAGTAAATAATGAAGACATGGAGTTAGATAAGTTTGTGCTGAAATCTAACGAAACTAGGAAATTTTGCACTGAACCATAATATAATCAGATGAAACCATAAAATTGATGTGATTTCAACTTCTAGCTTAACAAAAAAACTAGGTTTTTTTTTGTAGTGGTGATGAAGATAGAATGGCAAACTTGAAGAATATTTGATGCAGGGGGATCCGAGACAGATGATGCTGAGCTGTCAGATTGCACCTTGATGGCGCTGAGATACCATGAGTTGGCAGATCAGCACAAAGTCGGGAATTGATTGTGATATGTTCCTCATTGGGACCGTTTTGAGTGCGTTTCAGTCTTTTGGCCATAACTTTGGCTACGGGTGTCGGAATCGCACATAAGACCCCAATTCGGAAAGCTCTTTTCGGCACGCACGCAGTCCATATTGAGCATAGCTCCATGTGCCTATTTTTCGACCTCAAATTCTGCCGTTTTCCCCTCCGAATTACTAGTTTTAGTTATTTTTTACTATTTATGGTAATATTTCGCTTGTCAGTTAGGAAGTCATTTTAAATCCGATTTGGGCCGGATTTTTTGCAGATTGCTTATTTTATTTTGAATTTCAATTTAGAGTGATTTCCGAGATTTTGCTATTTTTGGCAAAATTCGGATAAACACGATTTTTGGCTATAACAGTCCGGCTTGTGGACTGATTTTGATTATTGCTTGATTTTATAATATTCCGTTAAACCCTAGAGACTTTTCTCTCTGGTTTTGGGTAAATTTTCTCCTGTGAATCATCTGTTGGAACTAGCCTGCAGGATAATCGCTATCCTGTCCGGCGTCAATGTGTATCAACACTATGGTGTTTTAACAGACTTCACAAAGAATCATTGTCTGACAGTTCCAAACCCCGCAATCAAAGATTTGTGAGGGGGACTGTTACATGTGAAAAGCCCATTATGCATGAATGTCCAGCAAATTATAGCAAAATAAATGAAACATGGTAGCATACTTATTTCATCCTCTAACACAAACTACTAACAGGCTGCAGGCATTCTGTGCATATGCTTATACAGACCCCTGTACTAATTTCTAGAACTCTAAGCCCAAGGCTGTCTCAGACTGAAACAGGAAACTCTTCAGATAAGAACATCAAGCTAGATGAAAACCTAAAACCTATAACCATATTAAATTAAATATATATATATGAGTAATGCTTTTCAACTTCCTATTAACCATCGTTTGGAAAATTAAACTATTATTTTTGGAAAATTAATTTTTTTATTTTTCACCTACTTTGGAAAAAAAAATCATTTATTTGCTAATCAAACTTCCTAGTTTAGGGTACCCAATTGTTGGTTTTGGTGGTTTAGAATACATTTTGAAAAATGGGTGAAAACTTGGGATGAAAAATGGCAATCCTTATTGTAATAAAAAAAAACATATTCTTATAAAAATAATAAAACATATCTCAAATCGGGATAAAGAAATACCATATTGTGAGTTCGCATTGGAATCCTTAATTGAGTGACCATGTCGCCATCCCATCTTCAGCAACAATTTTTTCTTCCTCAATCTTTGTTTACCATGCCCGTTGTTAGACTTCTTAAATAGATGCATTCAGCACAAGGCTTACAATATTACCAATTATAACTTGAGCTGTTCTATGCATCATTTAAAATACTCTTTCCATGAAACATAAGAGGCAGGCAACCAATCAAAGCAATTTGAAAGATGATCCCTCTATACATTATGTGGTGCTTGTGGCAGGAGCACAATGAGCAAACATTCGAATGTGCCTACAAGGAAAGATCGTTGGAGGAGCTTAAAGTTTTATCCTTTAGAACTCTTTGTAATTTGGCCATTACTGTGGATTTTAATTGCATGGTCCTTCATGATTTTCTTGCCTCTAATGTGCCTACCTAGTTAGGGCATCAGAGTTTGTTATTGGCCTTGACATTCTTTTTTTTAATAAGTTTTTTTTCAGGGGCCCTAAAGTTAACAGCCAGGCAAACCTCAAGTGACCTTGAAGGGACTAGAACTGGTAACAATTAGAAAGCAAACCCAAGGCCTGACCAACTAAGCTACCTTTCAGGATTTTATTGACCTTGTCATTCTTTGATCAATAAAACTTGTTTATTTATAAATAAAAAAATATATATAAATTTTTGGGTTGGGCTTAAGCCTAGGCCTGGGGTGTGGAGGGGGCTGGGTTGCACCCTAGGCCTAAAACAACCCCCCTCCGAGGCACTGCTAGGTGTTTTCCCTTTAGGTGGGGGCCCCCAACCCATGCAGGATTGCCCCCACCACCCGCGCAAGGCCAGGGCGGTGGACGCATAGGGGTGGGGGGCAGTGCCCCGCCACCCAACCTTAATGTTTAGCTAGCATAATCCCTTACCCTTGTTTTTTGTAGTACAATATAATCCTTCAAACTATAAATAGAATGCTTTCACTAGTACTTTATAATTTTGTTGTGAAGAAATACATCTAGTGTCTTTACATTTCCTAAGCTATGTCATCTGTATCTATGGCATTCATAGTACTTAAAAATCACTAAAAGTCATATACTTCCATGGAAGTGCAGCTTCCTTGTCACAAAAGAAATTGGCTGGAAAAAATGAAACGGAAGTGACTCACAGGTAAATGGCAAATCTTCTTCAGATAATTTTCCTATTGAAAAATGTTGTTGACGCCTAAAAGAACCCAAAGTATAGGAGTGGTTATATCCATTTAGATTCTCAATTTAAACTCAGCTTCTTTTATGTTTTTTCTTTTAAGAATCTGCGATTCTACATCACTAGGAAGCTCTCTCTGCCATACTCTGTATCAGATACATGTCCATTCCCTCCCTCCCTTCAACATATCATCATATTTGTATCATGTCTATGTGTACCCTATGTGTACTGATGCTTCCTAGACAAACCCCATAAAGCCCCTTAAAATTTTATCAAACTTCAACAATTACAAACATTGATCACAAATTTCTCCCCATTCTCAATTTACATTGTACTCGTCCTTTGCCCTCCTGTCTACTCTACAAACAAGCAAGATGAGAGAGATTCCCACTGAATCGTCCACTCACCCCTCCCATTATTATTAAAGCATTCTAACAAAGGAATCAAAATTCTCTCTTTTCTCCTCTCTATCCCACTTTATCCTCTCCCCTCCAAACTCCCAAAAAAAGTGCAACCTCCAAACTCCCAAACAAAGTGCAAGGGGAACAATCTTCAAAACCCCCAAAGAATTGAGAATTTGTCATAACCTTGGGCCATGAATATCACAATGAACGATTGCAATACAAAATATAAAAAATTTCACAAAGTCTATTAATTTCCATGCCATTTTTAGCCCACTTCCCTTATTGATATTCATACCAGAGACACATATCTTGTAAAATAGTACATGTATCAACAATGTCCAAACATGCACCACATTTCCAACATATAGAACCTCCAACAACAAATCCACGAAGTTGACAATTGCTAGGTGAAAAAAATCTCTTAGCAAACTAGCATCTCGGCTAAGACAAAAAAAACATACAGCTTTTTCGTCTTTATCTAAAAAATTCAAAATGCTCTGCTGCTTGACTTCAGCTCTATTCTATTGGGATGGTATAGATGTCTTTGGAGCCCACCCTGCACATTTTTTTTGCAGTGTTAACATTATTCTACAGTACTCAAGTCTTAATTTGAAAATTTTAGTTCTTCTAAATATAAACTAAAATTAAACCCTTTTCGGACCCCACAGTATTGTAATAACCAGCAGAAAACCCTCCTGTAAATGCTCCATGAAGTTTTTGTCGCTCTTCTTCATCTGTAACTTGGAGAAAAAATAAGAGTACAAGGAATCAACATCAGTATGAAAAGAGCATTATCAAAGACGTCATCTCTTTTTTCTTATGAAATCCTAAGCAAAACACTTGAAAAATATTTTATTAGCTTTTACTTAAAGCAATCCAATGATCTGCAAACCAGGTATATATAGTCATAAATCCAACTATCAGACAGTTCACATGCAATTCAAAATCGAAGTGCTTGCTACAACACATACATGCATATGATCTTTCACCATAGTGTTTTAGATAAAACTAGCTAGAAAAATGGTCAGTATAGATTGGCAGTCATCTAAAACATTATTATAAACATGCAAATGGTTAAAAGGCCATTAAAATCTGCTATTTTCTCCTTAATGACTCCCATTTCCAAAGTCCTTCTAGAGAGTATGACATTTGACCTATAATGCCATTTTGGATTTCCAAGGCAAATACTTTCACGGTCTCCAGGTCCAAACAAACAAAAGCCTTCACTAAAACTCATCCCAACGCAATTACATAGGCTCAATGTGTATGTACTTCGGACTTATATCACAACCCCAAAAAAAACATAGAAGGCATTCAAATCTTCTTCCTATTTTACTTTCCTGCGCTTCCCAGGAACCAAACAAGAGGAAGAAAATTTGAACGAGGAGTTAGGAAAATGTGACCGTACCTCTTGCTTCCAAACAGGGAGGCTTCGTAGGTGACCAGAGGACTCGGCCACACCTTTCTTCTTACGGCTGCTGATTTCTTCCTCCCGCTCTAACGTAATCGTCTCCATCAGAGTCCATTTTTCATGAAATTATCAGTAACCAAATTAAAGCTCTGATTGTCGAAACCAGAGTAGAGAAGACGAGAATTTAGGAGATGGGTTAAATCCTAACGAACTAAAATATAGTAGATATGGTTGCAGTGGTTAACATTAAAACAAATTTTAAATATTAAAAAATATTTTTAAAAAAATTACAATTGTAGTCATCGGTTGGGACCATCAGATGTGGTATATATTATTGAAAACTACTTCTAAATTATAATGAATAAATTTTTTCTTTTACTTTTTTCTTTTAATAAGTATGTAATATAAGGATGATGAGTATAATAACTTTATCTTAAAAAATGACAAGGTGATTTTGGGCCTTNCGATTGGGACCATCAGATGTGGTATATATTATTGAAAACTACTTCTAAATTATAATGAATAAATTTTTTCTTTTACTTTTTTCTTTTAATAAGTATGTAATATAAGGATGATGAGTATAATAACTTTATCTTAAAAAATGACAAGGTGATTTTGGGCCTTTTATACCTTCCATGACACATCCATCACTAATCCATTATAGTTATCATGACTCTGTTTACATGTTATAATTGCTCTTTTGTTGTAACGAGGCCCATGAGGAAAATTTTTATCAATTGGGAGTCCAACTATTTTATTGTAGGATCTGTCCATTATTTTAAGAGAAAATATATTTGCAACCGTGAAGTATGTAATAACTGTATAATCGTTTTAAAAAAAGAGTGAATAAAATATGGGATATATATAAAAAAATTAATTGTTTAATAATAGACCTTACTTTTTTTTAAAACTAATTATGTGACGTTTTACGCACTTAATGATTGTATGTAGAATTACTCCTTACATGTTTTTTGTTAATTAGTCTAATTTGTTATTCCTGAAGAGCATAAGAGAAGGGAAAAGGGTGTGGAAGACAAGGTTCTTTGAGTGGGAGAGCTTGTAACGAGGCCCATGAGAAAAATGTTTATCAATTGGGAGTCCAAGTATTTTACTGCAGGATCTTCCCATTAACTTAAACCTTGGAGTCAAAACATAGCATGGAAAGGGATAAGGATAAGTGACGTGTTGAGAGAATGGAACGTTGTGTTTCATCTTTTAGAAGCTAGTAGTTTTTTTCAAATATTACTTAATTACCAGTTTACCCTTTTGTAATTTAGTATTTTACAGTACACATATCTTTTGTTAATTAGTCTAGTTTGTTATTTTTGAAGAGCATAAGAGAAGGGAAAAGGGTGGGAAAGATTATTATGAATTATCTTGCAAGAGCTTGGTTCATATGGAGGTTGGGATTTGCCTCAAACCATTTCCTAGTATTCAATATATTTTCTAGTTTCTCTTTTTTCTATTTGCAGTTTGTTCTATATAATTTGTGGGGTTCATAACATTTGTCTTCCTGTGAGTTTGTTTCTCCCTCTTTTTTGGAGTTCACTCCAAAGTTTTAAATACCATTCAGGTGACCATATCAGTGTATCATTTCGGGATAGTCTATACATGACTAAATTAATTATATATATATAACTATATTTCACAATAACAACAATATAAGTCATAAACTCAATAATACTTCTCAATACAATTCTTAACAACACACATACTTGCAAAATTTAATAATACTTCTAAGTTTCTAATCCAACTATTAAAAAAAGAAAATTACTCATTTTGACGAAGACACAACCGTGGCCCTAATTTCCCTTTTTTTTCTTACTTAAAAAAAACACATCATATGCATGAATTCTAAGGTTCTCATGGTCCTACTTATCATCTTTGGAATATATAAAGAAAAGTCATCTACCTTGTTAATATTAATTTCTTTAATCAAATGGGGTGTTGATACACATGTCCACCGCTAACTTTTTCATAATTTTTCTTAAAGAAGAACAGTACCATGCTCCTTTACCGTCGACAATCATCATCCTACTATAAACGCCGACATCTAACTTGCACAAAACCCTATGTATAACTCATATTTCTTTCCTTAATTTTCCTTTTTTTTTCTTACTTAAAATTACTACGTTAATAAATTCATAAGACAAAACATATGCAAAGTGACAAACTAAAAGGTTGGATGTATCAAGTACTGCGCTGTAGAAAGAAAAATATAGAGAAAGAAGAAGAAGAGTTTGATGTCATAGATCTTGATGCTTATCGTATTACATAGAGAAAATATAAGGCACACAGATGACAACTAATAATGCTATAACTCATAGATAATCACAAAAATGACGGTGAATGATCGAAGACATTTTGGGATTCATGAAAAATATTATTCATGATCGTGACGAGCTAGGACTTGTTATGTCTACTCAAGTTCTTGAAGATTTGAGCCAGCGATTGGAGGTTGCACTAGGGAGAAACATATGGAGAAGAAGGGCAAAGGCCCTTATTTTGAGTTTAATTTTACAAAAAAGCCCTTGCCTTTTCACTTTAATTACAAAATCGCACAGCCCCTGGTATTGACATACCGGTCAAGACACTAAAAACAAGCCGATATTGACCGAAACACTTCGAAATGGCCAGTATTTGACCGGATACGAAATGCAGACTTCACCTGTGCTGGTTACTGTTTCGACAAGGTAAATTCCAATCGGTATGGTACGATATTCAAAACTTTCACTCTCTTTATCCCAATTGTGCTATCACCTTGATTATATCAATTTCCATCCTTTCATGGACACTACTCCCCAGACATCCTAAAACTGTTGCAACCATTTGATAGAAATCCACAAAAGGAAAAATTTTCAAAACATTGATTATAATAATTTTCAATGGATTTCTACAAACAAATATACAACCTGCACTGTGATGGGGGAAAAGGGAATTGAGAAAAAAGAATCATAATCTCAAATTGGATTGAATCTAGGGAAATCAACCATTTACTTTCTCAAACTTATTCGAGGCAATCTAGAACTTCACTCTATATTTTTGCAGTCCAATGAGAAAGAGTATGATGGTATAGGTTGCTCTTCTATCTTGCTTCTTCTGCAATTTCTGATGCCAGATCCTTATGAAGCCACTGACTATGGATGTACTTGGCCTAAGAACTTGAGAACCGGTTTAGATCTTGTGAAGGGCAACTTACCAATAGGGATAAATCTCATATCTAGTTCAACTTGAGAGAGAGAGAGAGAGAGAGAGAGACCTAGGACTAAGGGGGATCTCCAATTTTGGCTTCAGGAGAGAGAAAAAGAGAGTGGCAAGGGCATGAGATTTGACCTGCTACCGAGGGAGGGAGAATGGAGAAAGAGAGAGAGTGAACTGAGTGAAAGAGAGGGAGATGTTTTGATGTGTCATTCCTATCGTAAATTGACTATGCTTAACACATCTCACCCTCCGATATCCAAAAATAACACCGCATCTGGTCTGGAGGGGATCTCATAGAAAATATCTATTTTTAAGTCATTGTGTTGAGCACACTATTCACATCATTTAAATAATAAATTTGATTTGTAAGATTTGATGATATATTTTACATACCAACTTAAGAATAGAATAAGTCAAAATTAAAAATCCGGCATAGCCATATAACACTTTCCAATCAATGGCATTCGCATATAAGCATTTTCATCATAAGTAAAATATATTCATACACAATTAAATTTATTATTTAAAAAATAAAAATAAAAAAAGAAAGCAGCAGGCCACCAAGGGAGGTGATCCAACTACCCTACTACTCTAAGGGGTTAGCTGGTCGACCTTTAGGAAGTTCTATGGCTACCCCGTATGGGGTGGCCATGAAAGACTTGGTCAAGTAATGGTTTGAGAGCATCCCAGCATGGGGTGGCCCAAAGGACCCGTTGATCCTACTGAATCCAACTAGATCCATGGATCTTGCCGGATCTGACGTCCTTGCCTACCAGCAATTCCCAACGAGAGATGATCGCTTGCCACTCCTCCCTAGAGTAATTTTCCATACTCTCTCAGGATGGTCAGGGACAATTTCTCGAAAGTGACTGGCAGTAGTAAAAAATGGCTAAGGTAAGGGTTATATTTTAGGGTTTTAGAATATTAAAAATTACAGTGTGTGGCTTATCTTTTATAAAGAAACACAACCTTTTTTTTAACCAATTTACAATATTTTATTGATCATAAGATAGGAAGGAGCCTAAGTACAAACATATATAAGAGCAACGTATAGGCATAATGTTCGTACTATTAAAATCAATTACAATTGACTAATAGAACAAATTATTAAAAAATAAAGCACTAAGTTCATCCATTTACTGCTCCCGATCTTCAAAACTTCACTCATTCATCTCTCCAAAGATGCCACCATAGGCATATCATAACCATCTTCCAAATTGAGCAATTGAGAAGTGCCTTGAAGTACTCTCCATGAAGCTAAGAGATCGATCACAAGGCGGCATCATCCAAGCTACATCCACCCTAACAAATAAGTCATTCCACAAGATCGTGATCGTCTCACAATGTATTAGTAGATGATCAACGGACTCTCTACTCTTTTTGCACAAATAATACTAATCCAAGACTATGATCAATGTTTCCGTAAGTTGTCTATTGCAAGGAAATTCCCAAGGAGACCTCCCAAGGAAACAAATGTTGCCTTAATGGGGCATTTGTATTATAAATACTTCTCCATGGAAATAAATTTGCATTTTCCATATTCATGGATTAGTAAAAGGAGTGGATAGTGAAATTTCCTTTTGTTGAGAGGCACCAAAAAAGTTTGTTAACTCCCTATCATAGCAACGGAGTATACTAGATTATAGAGCTCGGAAAATGAGTGAACTTCCCAATCTTGAGACACTCTAAAAAAATGTGATATTCCATTGGGGAGTGCATTGGATTGATCTAGGAGGTCCACAATCAAGATGCCATTCATTCTCACTATACCCTACAATTATAGATAACCTTCCTTGAGTGTCTTTTCGCCATATCATAAATCATTCCATAATTGATTATGGACCTATAAGCTATTTTAAAATAGATATAACTAAAGTATGTAGTGCATCTTCTTCTAATGTGCTTCCAAAGTCCCACCTCATATGGCCTACTTAGCTTGTTTGAGCACCAACATTCCCCATGCTTTACATTTCATTGAATCTATGACGGTTCTCCACAAGGCTCCCATTCTAGATGATATCTCCATAACCATTTGCCTAGTAAAGCCCTACTAAAAATCCACAAATTTCAAATACCAAGACCTCCTTCTGAAATTGAAAAACAAACTATGGCCTATTTTGCCAAATGAAATTAAAAAATAATTCATACACCTTGGAAAATCTCATTGAAGTTTCTCCATACGGGAAGTCATATTGGAAGTAAGCAGAAATAATGATACAAAGTAGGTCAATACATTGAGGAGGGTCAATTTAATAACTGTGAATCTCCCACCTTTAAATAAGTACATCATCCTCCAAACTAGAGAGTTCCCGCTCCCTTTTTTCTATCATATAATCCAAAGTTAATATCGATTCCAATGGAGAACCCAACAAGGCCAAGAGGTTTCATTGGCAAATGAGATATCTCGTATCCTGCAATGGAAGCTATACCTTCTACATAATGAGCATGTCCCACCAAAAATTTAGTTTCGTTTTGGCCAAGATTATCTTCATCCATAAGCGACTTCGAAACATTGAAGAAGAGCCCTTAATGCTCGAATATGGTCCTGGCATCACAAAATATCGGGGCATCGTTGGTGAATATGAAAAATAAGATATATTGAGAGAACCATCATTTGCTTCTCCCATTAAGAAGCTGAATAAGAAACCACCATTCATAACATTTGAGCTCATTTTGCTAAAGGTTCCAATTACAAAAACAAATAATAATAGGGATAGAGAATCACCATGTCTCAAAACCTTGGAGCGTTGGAAGAAACCTCTTGGTGTGATATTAACCAAGATAGAGAAACATGCCTAGCCATGGAAATGCTATAGAAGTAGAACATGGAGTTGAAGCAAGGCTTCGAATGGAAAGACGTTGGCTTGAAAAGGGGTGAAGATCTCAGGTGCGATTGGTATGAATGAGGTTTTAAGGGAAAATGAGTTTTGGGATTTTATAAGGGAAGGTGTCAGCAAGAAACAAGGGAGGTTAACCACATGTGAGAGAGAAAGCAAAGAAAACACAACCAACCAAGAGTCGATGAGAGATCTCACCGATAAGGTCAATTGTTTTTTTTTTTTTAATTTTTTTTATACATTGTTTTTATACTCTTAAATATTTAAAAACACAACATCATTAAAAAATACTTTCTCAATTATAAAGTAAAAAATAGAAAAAGAAAAATTCAATCGGTAGTCACTATGGGTGACTTTTGTCGGTAGATAATTAAATAAAGTTGTATTCAAAGTTTTTAGGTAATTGTTAGGTTTGGTAAGTAAGATAAAACATAAAATTCTTATTTTATCTCATCACTACAATTTTTTCAAATTCTCACACAAAATATAAAGTGTATGACTAACATGTTTATTCAATTAAAACTAAAATCATGTAAATGCAATTCCACTTAATATTCACTTATCATAATTCCAACTCAATCACAAATCTATTTAAAATCAAGTCCAACCCAACACAAGATATTACAGGTATTTTGTTACAAATAAAATGGGATCCAACATCCGACGAAGACCCACTTGAAATACTTGAATTCTTTCTGGGAAGCTACACGGCAAAAAGGGCTAAGTGGCAATCATGTAAATACAATTGATTATTTGTATATACTTCTTATCATCTATATAATAATTAGGGCTGCACGTAAAAGGCCTTAGGCCCGATTCGTCCGTAATACCCGACATGGTCAACCCGTATAAATTCAGTTTCATCGAGTCAAACTCCACTACGGGTATAAACATCATATTATCGGTCGAAACCGATCCAGCGAAAACACTCCATTGGAGCCTCTCCAATTCTTCTCAAACCCTATCCACCGACTCCATTCCTCCTCCCCGTTAGCCGTCGCCATTGACGTTCACCGTTGCTGTTCATCGTTGTCATTCGCCGTCGACTTTCCGTTTCTATTGCTCACTGTTGCTGCTCCACCTTGCATCCAGATCTTCCCCTGCGATGGCTTTGTCCTCTATGACCCACATGGCTTCTGGCACGATTCTTACACCTTTTCGATTGCTTTTCACCTTGGGTCTGCAGATCTTTTCACCTTGGCCGGGTTGCTGGAATTTTTCTTTACGGAGGCACCTTCGTCCCCAAACACAGGTTTGTCCCTCTGTTTCTATTTTCGTTTCTATGTTCTTTGTTTTTTTTTTTCTCAGGAATGTCATTACACTATTATTAATTTCTGAGATTGATTAAGATAAAATCTACCAACGGGAAGATAAAACCCATTTCTAAGATTGATTGAGAACGAAACCCCTATTTCAATTTCCCTTTATCTATTCTTTTTTTTTTATCAGGAATATATTATTGCATTATTAGCCGATTAAGTTTGTATTCAGATGAGTTTGAATTCATCTACTTCTTCCTCTTGCTAAAGCTACGGCGTGAGATGCAGAACAAACGAGGAGAAAGCGAACGGGTTTACAACGGGTTCGACCCAACATGAATTTCATGGATCGGATAAATCTTGTTTTTGCTTTCTCTGCGGATCGGGTCGGGTCGGACCAAACTTTGAACCGGGTCATTCGGTGTGCAGCCCTAACAATAATTGGAGTTTGATCTTCAACAAATGGTACAAACCTCAATAATTGGAGTGTGAATTGTGTGTGTGTGTGTGTGTGTGTGGTGGTGATTAATTTCCTTCAATTTTATAGACTTTATTATTTTGACTTATTTTCCTGTTTTTGATGAGCAACATGCAGCCACTGTCCTTCACGAATCACGACGAACAACGTAATACCCCACTTCCTTCCTAGCTATCATCAGTATTGGGTAGGGCTAAATTAATGTTTTATGATTGACCTCTGCTTAATTAGCATGGTCGACGTTCTTGCCAAGAAGTTGCTGGCAAGTTTCTCCATTCTTTGACCCATTTTTAATTTTTTTTATACATTGTTTTTATACTCATAAATATTTTTTTAAAAAAATCACAACATCATTTAAAAAAAAAAACACTTCTTAATCGCTTAGTAAAAAAAAAAGAAAAAGAAAAATTCAATCGGTAGCCACTATCCATGACTTTTGTCGGTGGATAAAGTATTATCCTATTACAAATGATATAAGTTTTTATTTTTTTTTCATTGGCAAGCCACACGTTTTGAGCCTGTGAATTAAATATAGTTGTATTCAAAGTTTCTAGATAAGTCTACTTGCATCCCTTCACACGGTTTCAAATTCAAGTCCTGCATGCATAAAAAAAACGTCCAAATCTGACACCCATTAGGATTATTCTAATTAATTTTCTGTATGAACTCAAGACTTTTGGAATTTTCGAGAAAGGGAGAATAGAAAATTTATCACATTAAATTAGAAACTGTACCGACATCTTTTGATCTCCCTATGCTAATAATATGGCTTCAAGATGTTATCCAGACTTATTTTTATAAACAATATCCTTTTTTGGTTTTATAATTAGCTAAATAGATTTAACACTATTGGGCAAGTGGCTACTTCTTTTTGGCTTTTGATAGAATAAGATCTGGGAATCGTTTAAATAAGTAGTGGTTTTTAGTTTCAATTTGTTTCTAGATATAAAGACTGACAAATACCCTTAAATAATTATAAGTTTCAGATTCAAGAATGGAACAAAAAAAAAAAATTATACAGCTTGTTAATACATATCTTTGTAAATAAAAAGTGGCTATGAAACGGAAATTTGTTGTTTTAACGGAAATTTGTTGTTTTACCGTTAGTCTCATTGTTCCCGTTAAAGTTAACTCCGTTTACTAAATCTGTCTAAATTCATTTATTATCTTCTCTTTAATTTCTTTCGTACCTTTACGTCTTCTCTTTAATTTCATTCATTCCTTTCTCTCTCCGAAACCAATTTATCTAGCACAACACACGACCTAGGGTAGAATCTGTCCAGATCTACAACAACACCAACCAAAACCACTCAAATCCATCATGATACCCACCATGCACAAATCTTTAAAAAATTTTGAAAAAAGAAATTCTGACCTTTGAGAAGCACGGCAATGGTGGGGTGGTTCAGGCCATGAGGGAGAGAGCACATGAGGGAGAGAGAAAATTCGGCGTTGGCAGGGGAAGGAGGGTATGGCTAAGGGATGGAGGTCCGGTGTGCACTTGGGTGACGACGAGCGGCTCGGTGTGAAGGAGGAAGGGCTATTGGCTTTGGGCTAGGGGAGGAGGAAGGGCTCGGTGGTGGGAGAGATGAGTGAACGAAGAGGGAGAGATCGGTGTGAAGGAGAATTGCTCACCGAGGGAAATAAATACGACAGAGGCTTGGCCTAGGGATGGCGTGACTGAACGAAGGCGAAGAAGTACTAAGGAAGAAACGTCGAGTGGCCTCTGTCAAGGGCAGTGGCTTTGATGGTGCACCCTGTTCTCCCCCACAGCCTTCTTTCCACCACCGAGGCCCAGGTCATCGAAGAAGTCATAGTCAACAGATAGGCTATGGAAGTGGTGACCCGTCTATCAGATAGTGGGCTTGGCAATGGCGTTGGATTGGTTGGGGTTGCTAGACTCGTCGGATGAATCTACTGCCATAGCAGCGCCACTTGCTGTGGGGGAAAAGGAAGGGAAAGAGGAGAGGTCGAGGTCGAGGTCGGTTTGGTCGAAGAGGAGGAGATTGTCCAAGTTGGGGAAGCAGAAAGAGGTGTCGAAGTGGGCCCGGTTGTGTTGGGACCGTCGGTGGGGTGTCTCTGGCATCTCCTTTATGTCCACTACCACCGGTGGCTTTCTGGTGAACTGTTGGTTCATTTTCTCGATGATGGTTTTGTCATGGCATTTTTGAGGGGCAGGGGACAAAGAAAGATGTCGTGTCAGGGCGCCAACGAAGGAGAAGGTGCGAGTGAAAGGAATAGTTGAGATTGAGAAGGATTTGGTCCCAAAGATCTTTTTAAGTATCAACTCAACATTGTACCTTTGGAAGTTGTTTTTATCTTTCTTTTTCTAAGAATAGGTGAGTTCGGTCTAAATTCTATAAATATCATATTATTTATTAAGTATAATTATATAAATATTTTCTTTTAAAAAAGGTATTTTTATATAAAAATGTAAATCAAATCAAATATGTTGGAGTTTATCCCATATATTTATATGGGAAAATACTTTAACTATAAAAAGATTACATAAAAGTAAATTCACAAATTGATATGATTTGATATGTTATGTCAAATTATAAAATTACTTTTATTATAAAATAGATCTAACGAATTTTATAAAACTATATCAATTTATGGATTTACTTTGTATAATATCTTTGTGTCTGTAACAAGTTATCATTTATATTCACTAAAAAAGTCCTAAAAATATGGAATGAAATAATAAGGATTTAAGCTTTTCAATGCACTATCGTTAAGGACTCAATGTTGTAAATTATGATAGAAGTAGAATCATGTTTTAAGCAATATGTGTGGGGATGGATGGCTTTGATGCAATACTTCAATACTTTCTAGGCAGAGTAATCATACACGTGTATATTTTTAAGCAATATTTTTATATTGAAGATATTTTTGTAAAATGATATTAATTTTATAAATTATTTTATAAAAATACTTTTTATTTAAAACAAGTTATATTGTATACTATTTATCTCATTTATGTGGTATAAGTTGATCAAATGTTTTTCATTAATTATCAGATTATTTTTTATTGTTTAAAACAATAAATTTATGAATAAAAAGTAGAATATAAAGAAACAAGTACCTTATGTTTCTTTATATTAAATGAATGCTTGTTTAAAAAAATAAAAATAAAAAGAATACGATGTGAGCCATGTGGGCTAGACGTGGTTTTGAAGCATAGAAAAGAAGGGCTTGAAAGCGATTAAATGGTATTAAGCTATGTGGGCGCCAACCTGTATTCCATCAACAGTCCATCAGCCCCCAAAATACCAAATCAGTTATTTTTTTAGAAGTGTTAAAAAGATAAATATATTATAAAATCTAAACACATTAATATAAAAGTTTTAAAAAAATTAATATTATGTCATTAGTTTTGTAAAAATTGTTAACAAATTGTCTCCAAATCATTTTTTTTTAATCTATATCAAACAGTGTTAATTAATAACCTCGCTTTACAAGAAAAAGAACCTATAAATATCCATAAGCATCTTTAGGCTCTATTTGGATATTAAAAATATTTCATTTCATAATTATAATTTTATCAAATTTTCACAAACAATATAATAAATAATTCAATTTTTTTCAAATTCTAAAACAGTAATAATATTTAAAAAAAATAATATTTTAACAATATTTTATTTAACTTTCAATTTTCATTTCAACTCATTTAATCTTAACTAACTATCCAAATGGCACCTAAGGGGATGTTTGGAAACATATCTTATCTAATCTCATCCCATCTCATTTTCTTTCGAAACATCATTCAAACACATATGCTTTCAAACTAATCATTAAAAATTTGGAAATGAATTTAGACAGATTTAGTAAACGGAGCTAACTTTAACGGGAACAATGAAACTAACGATAAAACAACAAATTTCCGTTAAAATAATAAAAATACGTTTCATAGCCACTTTTTATATATAAAGATAAGGGAAACAATTTGATCTCATATGAGTTAACTTCAGTCTGTTTACAAATTACTTAGTTTATCTTGGATCACTAAATTTCGGAGGAAAATGTTTTCATTCAATGAAGAGTTTAGGATTGATTTCATAAACATTGGTTGGTTTTGTTTATATATTATTATAGCTATGACAGAAAGAAAATCATAATATTGCGTTTGGTTCTCTAGAAGCTAAACTTAAAAAATTTGAAATTCTCGGGTTTATGGTTTGTTGGGTTTTTCTCTTAATCAGTAGTTAAATTATAGTTGATTCATATTTTGTTATTTTCTTACTTTATACGTTGAATATATAAAAGATTAATATGCTATTCAAAATTTATTTTGTAGGAGTATCGACCATATGTTAAAAGCGTTGCGGAGAAATTATCAAAAAAAATTAAGAAGATTCAAGTTTATGAAGATCTAGAGAAACTGAATGAGAAACAATATAAGCATTTTAATGTCCTCTCTATTGAAGCAATGCAAAATGATGAAAGTGCTGGATTGTCATCCTAGAATTAAAATTATCTCAAACAGCTTTTATAAAACTGTGGACGATGTTTATTTATATGACTATACTATAGATTCTATTAATACTTTTCTTTTATAATAAATCACAACGTGTAATTATTTATTAATTACATAAACATTATATCATTAGTTATTTAATTAACTAAAAATATTACGTCTTTATTAATAAAAAATTAGTTCTTAACAAAAAATTAAATAAATATAAACTAAGCAAACGTGCATTGCACGTTGCTTTTACCTAGTATACTTGAAAAGAATGAAAATGTAAGTCTAACAATGGCACAAGGGCATGGCAAATTAATACCCAATCTAATATTGAAACATTCATATTTAAGGAAGGAAAATGCTATGCTTTGACATCTTAACATACTGCAGGCTGTCACTTTCGTGGAGAAATAAATTAAAAAACAATACAACTCAATCATATTCAAATTTCATTTACTTGTGCAAAACCTAAATTTTTCTTCTCTTTTTTATTGATAGGGATGATTAAGAATTTATCCAAAATATCATTTGGTGGGTAGACTCAAGAAAAGTAAACCAAACACCTTTAAGCTTTGCCAAGTATTCAATTGGGATAGAGTCTCGTATACGAGATATTTATCAACATTTACATATCAGAATGAATGATATTATACGTGTGGTAAGGATATTCGAAACTGGTGGAATTGATAAGACAACTATTTCAAAAGATATTTATAAAAAGATTTCTTTTCAATTTGTAGGAAGTTGTTTCTTGAGAAATATTTGAGAACCTTCAAAACAAGTGAAAGGTTTAGTTCAGTTGCAAAATACACTTTTGTCCGAGATCTTAGGAACAATATCGAATATTAATGATGTTGACAGAGGAGCCAATGTGATTTGGTATAGACTTCGCTCTAAAAGGATTCTACTAGTTCTTGATGACGTGGATGAGTTGGTCTGACTAGAAAAACTATTTAGAGATTGTGCTTGGGAAATATTCTTATCTAACTAATTGAATTTAATTATCTCTATTGTTAGCAAAATTTCCAAACTCATCCAAAAGTTTCTTTCAATAATCAATTGAAAATATTCGTGTTCATCATTTTACACAAGAGTATGCAAATTAATAAAGCAAAAAAGCATTAAGACTATATAGGTTCATATAAGTCTTTCGATTTCTATATTTACCTATGTTAAAATATCCAAGTTCTATCCTATAATTCTCTCTTTCGATAGCAAATCATAAGATGAAAATAATCTAATTAATGGCCAGTCAATTAGAAGCAATAAGCTCAGAATAAATCAGACAAACATGAAAGAAAATTACTTTAAATTAGTATAGAAAATCAAGCATAGTTTGAAACTAAATTACATAGTTTTCCTAAAATAAAGAAAAATTATGCTAAAAATTAAATTCAACATAAATGAATTTACCTTCTGAAAAAATAGAAGAAAATGAACACTAAAAAATTCTCTCGCCATCCATCCTAGCCTTTAGTCGCAGCGTCCTTCTCTGGAATGATAAAAATTCTCTTTCTTTCTATCTCGTCAGTGCGTCCAAGAGCCAAGGTAGACTTCAGGGTCGAGTTTGGAGGTTGAGATGCCTTTTTTTTCTCTTGCGTCCGTAAATCTCCTTTTTCGTCAATAGAGTCCAGCGCGTGAAACTCGTATCCGCATACAACTCGAATGCCAGCTTCTCTTGCGTCCCGCATGAAATCCTTTTGGCCAAGTCAAACCGCTGCTGCGTTCAAACCCCGTGATTTACGTTCAAGCTTCAAAAATCCAAACCACCGCTTGACTCTCACGTCCAAGTCAAACCCAGCGTGCCTTTTGCCAAGTAACCCATTTATTTCTATGCACGTCGGACAATGGGTACTTAGATCAATAGATAGAATGAAATCCCAGCTTTCCACGTCATCTTTTGTTTTTGAATTTGATGAATGCTTCTTTTTTTTTATTTACCTCCTGGTAGTTAGACGCTAGACTAGATTCAAATCACTTCTCTCGGCTAACGTCTCTTTCCTTTAAAATTTGAGAATCTTCTTCTATAGTCAGCATTTTTTAAATTTTAACTTGATCTTTATTTCTAAATAATATTGGAAATCAGCTCTTATATTTAAATAAATCTTTATTTAAATTTAAGAATCCTTAAACAATATACTTTTAAAATTTGGATTTTCTTTTTCTTCAAATGTGAAATAAATTTAAATGATTACAACGAAATTTACAATCAATAAAAATAAATAAAATTAAATTAAAGTTTAAAGTTAGTGATAAAATATAAGAAATTATGCAAGTCATCAAATACTAAATCCTAGAATAAAAAAGGATTTCTAAAATTTGATCATGTTTTGCATATAATTATTCAATGCCAAAAAAATCACAAATGTCAAATAGTTTTCCTTTTGTATGGTATTTTGATGCAGGGGGATCCGAGACAAATGATGCTGAGCTGTCAAATTGCACCTTGATGGCGCTGATATACCATGAGTTGACAGATCAACGTAAAGGCGGGAATTAATTGTGATATGTTCCTCATTGGGGCCGTTTTGAGTGCGTTTCAGTCTTTTGGCCATAACTTTGGCTACTGGTGTCGGAATCGCACATAAGACCCCAATTCGGAAAGCTCTTTTTCGGCACGCACGCTATTCACATGGAGCGCTCCATGTGCCTTTTTTTTCAACCTCAAATTCTGCTGTTTTCCCCTCCGAATCACCAGTTTTAGTTATTTTTTACTATTTATGGTAATATTTCGCTTCTCAGTTAGGAAGTCATTTTAAATCCGATTTGGGCCGGATTTTTTGCAGATTGCTTATTTTATTTCAAATTTCAATTTAGAGGGATTTCCGAGATTTTGCTATTTTTGGCAAAATTTGGATAAACACGATTTTTGACTATAACAGTCCGGCTTGTGGGCTGATTTTGGGGATTGCTTGATTTTATAATATTCCGTTAAACCCTAGAGACTTTTCTCTCTGGTTTTGGACGAATTTTCTCCTGTGAATCATCTGTTGGAACTAGCCTGCAGGATAATCGCTATCCTGTCCGGCGTCATATTTTATCTTCATCAATTCCACTATGCCAGATCCTGGATTTGTCTTAATTTTTCCAATAAATATCTCAAATATATATAGTATCATATATGCATACACATGATGACAAAATACATATAGGCAAAGCTTATCAGAAGTTTGATAATGGGAAACAAGACAAATCGGCTACTCTCTTCAAATCTATCTTCCATTTCACCATCTTTACTTTATCCTTGAGCTTATCTCCAAGTTTATCAAAGTATTATCCAAAAATCCATTTTTGATGTTGTACTTCCGATGGATTTACGTAGTAAAAAATTAGTAGAATAATTTGTTTAATTATTTCCTTACAATCAAGAATCTTCAATAACTCGTGTAAGCACAATTTAGATTCTACATAGCTTTTACAGAGTATAATGATAGAAATTATTTACCCTTTAATAATTTTAAAAAGTACGGGTGAAATTTCCTCTTATTTGTCAAGATTGTTGTCTATATAAATATTGACTTTGATCAAAAGCTTGGTATAGATAGGAAATAAAGTTATGGCCAATTTCTTCACCTCTAAAACTTAAAAATACATCATAATTTCATGGACGGATGGAAGGAGATAAAGAGGATGAAGAAGAGTAAGAAGCTCGAGCAACATGCAATAAAATGGCCGGTCTTTTGTGGCGATTTTAGTATTGTTAGAATAAAATTGCTGCAATAAGTCATCAATTCTAGCAATTTTTTTGTCGTTACAAACTTTTAACATTAAGTTTTGAAACTTGTCTCTTGCAGCCATTTTTGCTTTTTCCGACAAAGAAAATTCATCACAATATGTAGACTGAGTTTTCGCAGCAATCTGTGACTTTTTGCTAGTGTTAAATTCACGGCAAACTAATAAAAACTTGTTGTGACCGAAAAATTCGCCGCAATATTAAAAAACACCCTTCTTTTATTTCCTTCCGCGAGGCCTCATTGAAGGTCATGAACCCATCCGCTCCTACGAACCCCTCCCTCTTATCTTCTCTCTCTCGCGCTCCCTCTCGCACGGCGAACATTTCCCTGCAGGTACTTCTCTCTCTCTCTCTCTCTCTCTCTCTCTCTCTCTCTCTCTCTCTGACTTCGAACCACGGCTTTCACAGCAGACCTTCTCTCTCTCTCCACTGCAGATTTCTTGTGGGATTTGGGGATTTCTCCTACGTTTAGTGCAATTTTGGGTCACTGCCGATTTTAGGATTTGGGGATATCTCCTACGTTTTGTGCGATTTTAGGTCGCTGCCGAGTTTACCCAAATTGTGAGTTCTCTTCATCTCCCTCGCTCTCATTCTTTTCATCTGTATTTTCCCCTTTCACAGTCACTGTTTTCCCTCTTTATACCTCTTGTTGGCCCTGCGATTTTGTTGTTTTCGTGAACAAACCTCTCTCACATTTGTAATGCTCTGTCGTTTTTCCCCTCTTTTTCTCTTTAATTTTTCGGATTTCTCTTTTATCTTCATTGGATGGTTTTCTTGTAAGGCACAACTTTTAAATGCGTTATTGCCGCTAGAGTAAGACGCAGAAAATTCTTGGTACTCTGATTTGCATTTCTTTTGGTGTCACAGGGTAGCCCATACGTTCTTAAGAGCATTGGCAATGGTAAGTCTAAAATAGAAATCAAATATGGTGTTTTGGCTATAATATTGACTTCTAGCTAAATTAGTCCGACTAGCTATCCGTAAGTCTAAAAAATAATATAATATTATTTATTTTAATAATATTACCAAAACAGTCCACTATAACCAAAACAGTCCCTAATTACCAAAACGGTCCACAAATTAGATAAACAGTCCACTAATGTACCCCAAAACAGTCCAAAAATTACCAAAATAGTCCACTATTACCAAAACATTCCATAATCCTACCAAAACAATCTAGAAATTACCAAAACAATCCATTAATCAGTAGATTAATTTAGTTGCTACCCAACCACATGTTTGAAGCGAATGTAAAAATAAAATGCAACAACCCATCTTATGAAAAAGATTAGTTTGAAGAGTCAAATAAAAAATCCCATAATTTCTGTGATAAACAAACTGTGATGAAGTAGTTTGAAGTGCCCATCAGCATTAGGAAGCAGTAAACATCGTTTGTTACTTGGTTAGAAGGACCATCAACCTCAAGTAGTTGAGCCATTCATCGATTCATTCTATTCCCAAATGACCGAGGCAAAATCAAAACCATTCACAACTAATGGTGTAGGCCCATTTAACGTGTCTATCTTTTGCATTTGAGGACCTCAAGTTCGGACTAGATCTTGAGAGAAACTTGATCCCCACGAAGTGAGAGCTAGAAATAAAGTAATGGACAAAGATTTCGAGTCGTATGCTGAAAACCAACAAGCAAGCATCCTTTGTCAAGGAAAAAAAAGAATATTGTCGGTTCAGATCGTAAAGTTGTATCTCTGCTGCTACCAAACACATGAAGATTTTTTTAAGCATGAAACATCTCTACAACCAAGAAAAACAGTCTTAGAGTGAATAAAGTTTTTGTCTCAAAACTCCGCCGGAAAGAAAATGAAGAATTAAGAGGTTTTAACATAAATAAGTCTTGTCCAACAGTCAACAGAATTCATACATAGAATGATATCAGTCTTACGGAGACAAAATTACATACCAGGCCTGCCCATGCTGTTGGAATGCATCAGTTTTGGTACAAAGTCTCACGGAAGCCATTTTCACAAAAGAAAAGTACTTCGAAACTTCAAGAAAAGGGCCAATTTAATGTGAAACCAAACCCTCCTCGGCCTCTATATCACACAGAAAATCAAACCCAGAAAACGCTTTGCTTCAAACAGAGCAATCATATGAGCAGAATAGAAACCTGGCTGATCTTTTCCCTTGAGAAACACTAAGAAATCAAAACAAACCAGAAAAAAACACGAGCATCAAAACTCAAAATTCTCAAGCCAAGTCTATCAGAACCTTAAAACAGAACCATAATGTGGTTTCTTCTCTGATTTACCTGCCAAAAACAGCACAAAAATTGCAGAATCACCCTAAATTTTCCAGCACAATTGCCGCAAATCACTAGATTTAATATGACAAAGCTAGTCCTTTCAGAAACCCAGTCCAAAACCTTCAAAAATATAAATTCACTCCATTATTAGCACATACCCGCTTCCAGAAAATGGCCTTAATCTAATCCCATGCCCTTCAAAAGAAGTCAATCAACCAGCATCCTATATTAGGTCAACCCCTCCCATAGACACCCAGCCCTTCAGAAACAGAATACCAAGAAGATTCTAAAGTTCAAGCCCGCACGGAATACAGGGGACCCAAACCACACATTACCCATTAAACAAAAAGTAGAAGCAAGCCAGTCTGCAAAAACATCCATTCATGCCCTAAATACTGCATCAATTTACCCGAATCGCAATTTTGTGAAAAAATCCACGGAGATTCAATCACTTCATGAATAAAAAATGTGAAAAAATAGAAAGAGAAGAGGGAGATGAAAGTTCCGTGGAGAAGACACAGAGAAGAGAGAGAGATGAGCGAGGAAGAGAGATTACCTTTTGGGGTGGAAGACGACGGCAACGCACACGATCGACGGAGAGAAGAGGCCTTGCGGGCTGAAGACTTGCGATGGAAAGAAGTGGGGTTCGGTCGAAGAAGTAGAGAGTTTTGGGAGAAGAAAGAAAAGAAAAGGAAATGGAGAGGTTTCGTCCGGAAGAAAGAGAAAAAACTGACCAAGAGAAGCGGATTGTCTGGTTGAAGAAGAAAATGGCTTTTGAAAAGAGAAAGAAGAGAAAGAGGAACTGGGGAGGGGAGGGCTCGGGACGAAGAAACTGAATAAAACGAGGGAAAGATAACTGAAAGAAAAATAATATAAAATAACGATTTGCCCCATAACAGTACCTCGCCAAGTCTGGTGAGGACTTAACAATTACTGTATATAAATCTCAAACTTTAGAATTATAACCAGGCCAATGCAGATGTGTTTTTGACATTTTCACTTGTAATTTAGACTAGCCATTGCCAATGCTCTAAGTAGCCTTGTCGCTCGCTCGAATTCCAATCCTTCTACATACAGTCGGGTCATGCAAACGGTGCGGAGTCGCTAAGTTTTGATCGTACGGCACATGGCAGGGTCATTTCCTCCCCCAATGACAGTTGGTACGCATTTACTGTGCTGTTTCTTCTTTTACTCTCTCTCTCTCTCCAAGAATTTCAGTCTCCTTTTTGCATTATTTACATTTGTTCTCACTTCCTCGCACACAAGCTCTGCTCTGCACTTTACTACCCATCACATTCGAAAACCAAAGGAAACTCGGAACTCCAATCTGCTATCATCCACCTCCCTTCCCCTCTGTGAATTTCAACTCCGTAGCCCCCCGGCTCTGCAGTTTCGGCATCTCAAATCGGTTGCATTTCGTGTTCATCCATGTGTTCAAACCAGGTATTTGAGCTCTATAAGGCTTTGGCAGTTGGCTCCGTCTCTGCTTTGAGAGTGATAAATGGTTTCTGTTTTTGATTTTATAAATAAATAAATATATAAATAAAAAGATAAAAGACTGCACCTGTGCGAAACCGAAATGAGGAAGAAAAAAATCCAAACAAAAACACTGAAACAGAGCTCGTGTTCCTCTGGATCTTTGTCTTCCTGCTCGTCTGGGTTTTCAGTTGCCAACTTGATTTGTAATTTCTGCTTCCATTCTTAAATCTTCCTTTGGTGGCTTAGCTAATTTTGGCAGATCTTGAGAAGGAGCTTTTCTCGCAAACTGAATACCCTTTTCAGGAGCCAGTGACATGGCCTTTCCTTCTTCATCAACAGACAATATTCTATGACATATGTCAATTGGAGGTTGTATTTGGTTACATGTTTTTTGGGATCTGGCTTACAGCTGACTTGGTCCCCGGTTTCGAGTCTTCAAGTTTTTTGCAGCAGGTAGAGGAGGCACCAAAATGGAAAACCCAGAAAACCCACTACCAAAAATCAAACAAACATTGAAATGACGGAAAAAAAAGTAGATAATCGAAACCTTATTTCTGGTAACTCAGAAATAAATTAGCGGGGAAAAAGAGACATGGGGGATTTTGGAAGAGTCGGAGCAACTTATGGTATTTTCGGCCTCCATTGGTTATGTTGTAGAGATCCTATTCTCAAAATCTTCCATGATCGCCTTAAGAGAGGTAAGAATTCCATTATTTCTGTATTTTCTCTTTTCGTTTCATCTTCAAAGAGCTAAGAACTCGGGAGCAATGAAAGAAAGGGAGGGAAATGGAAGGAGGGATCATTAAACGGGGCGTTTTGATTTTTTGCCACATCACCCGGCGTTTGCACCGCGCTTACCCAAAGCGACTGCATTTAGCTTTTTTCCTTGTATAATTGTTAAGGTGTGGCAGTTTGGGTTAATTTAATTGGCTGCACAGGATGTTTTTAAACTGTTTTAAGTGTTGTATCCATGATGTTTTGAGAAGATATTGGTTTTCAGGATGTATTATTGGCGGATTAAGTAATGTAATGTGTGAAATGGTAGAGTGGGTTACAGACTAATTTGTACAGTAATTTTTATTGTATTTTGTGGTCTGTGTTCCTGCTTAATAAGATTTTATTTCAATTTTCAAGGCACGAGAAGTATTTTGATATCAGGACCTGTGAATACTTGGAATTCTTTTAGTTGAAGAGAAGAAATAAGGTGGACTATGTTGAGTCTGTGACTGACAGTCAAGGTATTATTATGTTAGGATAGATTTCTGAATATTTTGTTGATGCCTAGGTTTCCTTCATGCTATTTGTTCTCAGCTTATTATATATCTGAACTGGTCTTGGGTTGAAGTATGTCGTGTAATTTTTCTAAATGAATTGGTATGATGCCTATGCATATTCAGACTATATTATTATATAATGACTATCATCACTATCGTCCATTGTCATTGGCATCTTGCTGCTGTACATTGAGATAAATAGACGTTAGGGCTTTTGCCTTTCTTGGTATAACTCATGGAAATCATCTATTATATGCTTTTGAGCTTATCAGTTGTCTTCAGTTGCTGCATTTTAATAGGTTGAAGCTGTTACTGAGGAAACCAAATCTGTGGTTATTAAATTTGTACCTACTGTTATTTCTTTAATTTACACAGCATATACATCTATAGAGACATGCAAATCTTAACTCACATATAGTGAGCAGTACTTCATATGATCAATCTATATTCATATGATCAATTTAAATTAATTTTACATTAATGAACATTAATAGAAGCAGAACTTCATTATAGAGAGCCAAGTGCTCTATCCTGTATAACTTTTTGGGGCTAGATGATGTTCAAGAGTTGACAGAAAGATTTTAGAATTGCTTGATATGCCAGGGACTTGGGTAAGGTTGTTGGGTGCGGATATTGATAACTTTAAGAATTGCTTGCTTTTTAAAATATTTTAACTATGTAAAATTCGCAGTTCTAATACCCTTATGTCTTGTGTTGACATGGTTTCATGTCATTAGGTGTTAGTTTTCCTGCTCTATCACACATGGCCATCAATATTCCCTTTGTGGGGTATATGGCTCCGATCGACCTCTTATCTTCACTGTGCATGGCATGCTTTTGGAAAGCATTTTGGACATATGTAGACCATGACACATTTGCAGTGGTACTAGACCTTGCTTTTGGTTGGCTTGTTTGAGATGTCATTTATATGGAATTCAGCTTGATCGGCTGCATCACCTCTGAAACAAAGGGAGAAAAGCACAATTGTTGGACTAGCAGTAATCTAATTCAAAGTTTTGGCTTTTTTAACTTTATCATTGGCTGATCAAAGACTATATTCTTCATTACTTGTTAACATTTAAACTTAAAAGGGGTTTTATCAAATTGTTAGACCCTTTCATAAAATTTATGAGCTGTATCATTGAGTGCAGAAGTAGCTGGCCTGGCCTGAGTGTCTATTAAAGTCATTTTTATTCTTCATTAGCTCAATTCTAATATTTTTTATATTTGGCTAGGTAAATTATGGTACTAAATCATGTTGCTTTTATTTCTTACCTCTTACGATCATTGTTTTATTTTATTTTGTGGTAGCAATATGGTGATATCAGAACTCTGTGCTTATTACTCGATCTCTTGAAATTCTTTTAATCAATTTTTTTTACTGATCATCTGATCTTTACCTAATTGCTAGGTAGCTAAGATACCAAGCCTAACCTTATGTTTTTACTTATCAAAAAAAAAAAAAAGGATACCAAGCCTAACCAGAGCATAAGTGAAGTAGCTATGTTAAGAGGAGCCTTTATTTATTATTGTTCAGTTTTCTTGGTAACCGAACAGGGATTAATAATGATGCTGTCTTCGTGGACTGATGCTTTATTTTCTCTTTAATTGATAATCAATTCATATATTGTGTGTAATCCTAATGAATTCATATATTAGGTTTAATCCTTTGTAAATTCTTGTAGTTGCTGCTAAAGTTTAATGATGAGTGACAGAAGATGGAAAGAGGGCATTAAAGGAGCAGCATGGGTGAGGCAGAGGTGACATCTATCTGCCTGTTGGTTCTATGTAATTTCTTAGTAAGTTAATTTTTATTTATAGTTAATTGATGCCTTCCTGGTATGCAATGAGAAGGACATTGCAAAACACCTCAGGGTAAGATGTTTAATATCTCATGGTTGAGGCAAAGTTGTGGATGTTCCAAGTATGGTAGGCTATGATTGTAAGAAACATTAGTTGCTTCCCTATTGTAGTACTTAATTGCCTTCCATTAATGCACCATGCCAGTGTATAGATTACTATAGTACTCCGAAACTGCTCATTTGGATTTATGAATGACTATTCTATTAAATCAATTTGTCTCAGTTGCCCCTTGGACTTTCTTGTTGTGCTTAATTTGTAGAACAAATGGTGAAACTTAGCACATTTAATTATGTTTTCAGTTTCTAAACATATATATGTACTCCCTTTGTGTTGGATCAGGTTTACATATCCAATGTTGCATTTAGTTTAACAAAGCTAGTTTAATATATGTTACAGGAAATATGGAAACAAAACTCTTTGTACTAATGAAGGAATTCAAATCGATAAGAAGGCTCGTAGAAGCAAGATCTGTACTAGCATACTAGCATGATGAAGAAACTCAATGGCACTTATTAATTATTATAAGAACCATCTATCTAATCATGTACTCTAAATTCATTTCAATTGTGCAATTCGTCTCCATACAGGTGCAGTTTTTGCCCAAGCAGGTGCAATGTAAGCATACACATGCATCCATCTATTAATATATAAATCTGAGACATGGATTTTATTGTAAGGTTAACATTATAACACATTATAAATCTGTACAGATATATTTATATATATATTTACACCAAATATATGCATGCTGGATTTCTTATCTGTACATCCATCTATTAATATATCTAAATATATATGTCATGACTTGATCAGCATGCACATTTGGTTGTCTAGTGTTTAGAAATTATATTGGTTTTGACTTCAATGCCTCCTGCTTTAATACTTTTAAGATCATAAACTTATCTATATATATATATATAGACACACACATACTGTTGTTAATTTCCAGAGTAGTTAAAGCCTTGAAGAGTTGAGGATGTTCAGCTGATATTGGTGGCCGTATTGACTCTTGGTTGGTTTAGACTTTAGACAGAAATTAACCAGCTATCTTGAGGTTGATGCACCATATACAACATTAACAAAGAAGGCAAAATTCTCCATGCATTCATGCATGTGGGTATTAGATTATTTTAATTCTTGGGTGATATTTTCTTGCTGAAACAGAGCCTTTTTCTTGTAGAATAAATGCCCCTTTTTTTTTTACCTTCTAATCTGTAAGTAAGTGATTTCTCTATCCTTCAAGGGCAAAACTAGCCATCAAGTGATCCTTAGTTCTCCAAACTTTTTGGTTTCAACAAAGTTATCAAAAGCTGTCAAACATCTATTTTGGTGAAATTTTCCAGATTTGCCCTAACAATCTGGTTCCCTTCAATTCGTAACACTTTCCTATAATCTATACATTCTTTATCCATGACTTTCACCTAGTGGTAGTTCTTCCCCCTCTTTTTATCTGCACAACAATTAGCATCGCACTAGCCATCATAAAATACGGATCATTCGGCTTCACAAGTTTCATTTTAGCACAATGTATGCTCTATGATTTTCTGAACTAATTTTGTTATATAACTCCTTATAATCTCTTGATGTTTAAAAATAAGAAGAATCCACGTGTCACCCTTCAACAATTAGGCATTCTTGCTTGTTATCGTGGAGAAAGAAAACTTATGAGCACCATTATTTATTTGCAGTGGGACTATCAACTCATTGTTGTCGTGGAATTGGGTCCTCAAATCTGTATAAACTTTAATTGGCGTGAGCCCAGAGGCTGAAATTGCATTATATACCCTATGTTTCTGTTGGGTCCGTATCATGTTAAATGTTAATATCAAGTGCTATCATCTTGGAGAAACAATTGGGTCTGCATTTCCTATTGCAGAGTGTTGAATATCAGGTAGAAGTATCCAGTTACTTCCCTGCATAGCCATGAGTTATATGTGTGAGAATATATAAATCAATAAAAAGTTTGGTAGTGTGTGATAAAAACTTGCAATGATGGTCATAAACGTTTGTGATTATCTTCTATATTTTTTCCCCTTCTAGATAGGTATCTATCTTATACATCCAGTGTACATAAGTTGCACGTTTGGTTCTTTTTAATAAAGATTTCTTGTTTATAGAAAGAAGGTAAATAATCTATGCAAAGAACCATTATTTTCTGGGATTTACATAGTTTATTCTTTTTTCCACCTATCATATAAATTTTTGATAGATAAAACCTTAGGGAACTACACACGCCATTGATATATCATTTACTGTGTTGGGCTTATTGACAAGGCATGATACCGCATTCTTGATTTTCTAATATCAACCATTATTTTTTATTCTCAGCACTACAAATTGGCATAGATAAATGCTGATTTGTCATTCTATTTTCTTGCCCTTATATTTGGTACTAAACATATAGGGAATTTGGTTTCTGGGATCCTTCAGGATGCACAAATGCATCTAACTTGGATTCTTTTCCTTATCTTTTTCCTTTTTACTCATTTAAATTAACCCGAATCAAATGAAAGAGTCCTAGGGCAGTTTTCCCTTTAGACAGAATTGTTATGTTGCTTGTAAGTTATGGTTTTTAAACTTCATGCAAATGATTTCTTCTCCATGTCATTTTTATCTTTCTAAAATTTTCCAGCAAGCATTTCTCTAGTTATAGTCAACTAATTGGTTTAGACAAAATCATGGAAGTGGGGGGTGGGTAATGTTTATAAATTTTGTGTTTTATGTTGATGTGAAAATTCATGTAATGGAGTTTTGTGATCTTATTTAATGTATTATTTTTTTTTTTTTTAAATTTTTGGAAGGGGCCACTTCCTGCAATTATAGAGCCCCTGAAAAGCTTATTTGCGGTAGGGCTGGGCAAACGGGTTCCAACCCGGGAACCTGGGTCCATCCGGACCGGAATCCGGGTCTCAAACCCGGGCCGGATTAAGCCGGGTGAGACCCGGTCCGGAACCCGGATGTACCCGGGTTTTTAAAAACCCGGATTTTTTTTTTTTTTTTTTTTTTTCTTTTATAACAAAATTTTGTATATCAAAACTGCATACAATAATTACAAGAACAGCAATATACTTATAACTAGTAGAACTCGGGTATGACTAGTAGAACAGCATTTTTGTTGCTTGAAATGAATATTATGGTTTGTCTTTACATAAAATTTAGACCCTTCTCCCAACTTATGTAGAAAGGAAACAGTAATTGACTTGAAAAGAAGACCATGACATGACAGCTTGTCAAACTAATTCCTTACTCGAATTTAAGGATTGTGCTCTGTGTTGGGATTTTGAAGATTTCTAACTCTGATGTCTTTGAATTTTCCACTTGAAACTCACAGCTTAGAAAGGAGAATCCGCGTAGGCCAATGCCACCACCAGCAACAGTGAAAGAAACAGAGGAAATAACAGAGGAAGCAGTGACAATTACAGCAACAGTTATTAATGTTAGTAACTTAGAACTCGCTTCAATGAAGTTAGGAAACCAAGACAGATTGTATTTTTTATTAGGGAATCAGAATTACTTTTCATGATCTTAGGAAACAAAAATCTGATTTTTGATTTCTTTAAAAATAATCTTTAAAAATAAACCATTAATAGTTTCAATCATTTTAGGAACTAAACCTATGAATCTTAGTTTACCTTGTTGAAACATTAAATAATAAGCAGGAAATCATCTCATATATATATATATATATAGAAACTAAAGTAAGCAAGCATGTCATTTTTAGTGGCCAAGAAAAAAAGTGACTTAAGAGAAGAAAATATGTAGTGAAAGATATCTAGTGTACGGATAAGTATCACTGCCTGGATTCTTATAAAACAATATGCAGTAGTAATGGCGGAGCTTCTCCATGTTGATGCAAAAAGTAAAAGTTCATACATTTCCAAGACTAAATTTGTAATGATGGAGGCATTTCCACTTTGAATTCTACAAACTATATTTACCTTATGATGGTACAGGAGTCTTATTGTTTTATCTGTCAAGTGAAAACTCAGAACTTCTCCTCTCATGTACAGGTACTAGGAGCGTATGAATGGTCTGGATGTAATCCATTACCCCCAGAGTTCTGGCTTCTTTCTAATTCCATCCCCCTTAGTCCAAGTTAGTTTTTGTGACTCATCCTTTTTGTTTTAAATTCTTACACTTTATTACAAGAACAAATATGTCACGGCAAGTCTGGTTGTTCTAACTGATCCTCTTGGCCTTTAAATGCAGGCAAAATGTTATGCTATTGTCGTTTAGTGTACATGCCAATGTCTTATCTGTATGGGAAGAAGTATGTCGGTCCAATCACTGAGTTGGTTAAATTGATACGACGAGAGTTATACAATGAGCCTTATGAACAAATTAATTGGAACAAAGCCAGGAATACAGTTGCAAAAGTTAGTAGAATGGTCCTCTTTTTTGTCTTTCTTTTCTAGTCTCTAATCTAGTTATGAGCACTTTTCCAAACGTTATAAAAAAGGAATATGTTTAGCTCAGATAATATTATTGTGGCCATATATCTTTTAATTGCATAAGTAATTATCAAAAGTCTTCCCTTGAAATTCATACATGCATACCTAGATCTCATTTGAAGTGCTAATAAAATAGGAGGATCTCTAGTAGGGCTGGGCAAACGGAGTTCTCAGCACTCTGTTCCTTAGAAAATGTTGAAGGATGAAGTGTGCACAAACAGACCCAATAACCAATACACAAGTCATTGCATTGCCATCCATCATGGATTGCAACACGAATTGCAGTCTTCTCCATTTCTGGGTTGATCCCATTTTTAATCGCCAAGCCTCACCCAGCACAAGCAATACATTATATATATAAACAGATAAATAAATTGAAGTCTGTATGTAGAAGTAAAACAATGTCCAAAACGTAACCAAGATGACGAAATACAAAACATATAAGTATATTTGAGATAAACTGATCAAAAATAGAAACCAAAAACAGAAACCATCAAACAAATCACACCCACTAAACAAATCAAACCCAAAAACAGAAACCACACCAAAAAAATTACACCCACTAAACAAATCACACCATAAACTAAAGCACCGAAATGGAAGAAGAGTTAATCAAAACTAACCTTGATTTGTAGGGTTTTGAGGATAACCAGATGAAATCGACGACGGGACGACGGCGAAGACTGGATGACGGCGACGACTGGCTGACGGCGACGATGGGATGAGGCTAGGGTTTCTGGAAGATTCGTTGAGAGAGAAAGAGAGAGAGAGAGAGAGAGGGGAGTCCGAGATTGGGGGGAGGGGAGGGGAATCGGGGAAAAAAAACCCGGGTACTGGGTTTAAATCCGGTAATCGGCCCGGGAACACCCGGGTTTTAGAAACCGGGTACCGGACCGGGTGTTTCCTCGGCCGGTGTCCGTAACTGGAACCCGGTTATCCGGGTTCCGGACCGGGCCGGAAAAAAATCCGGCCCGGTTGCCCAGCCCTAATTTGCGGCGATTTTTTAATCATGAAAAAGGTATATCGATGACACTTAACCATGGGTTAACAGGCTATATGTGGCAAATATATGGGCCTTTTCCGGTAATATATAGTTGCTAGAAATAGTATTATTTTCAACGATTATTGTAAATCGTTGGTCAAAAGCATCAGCAACCCTTCTTTGACTTCCAACATGCGTTGGTGCAAAATCCAATGGAAACACTTATTTATAGCGATTTTGGACACTTTTTGTGACAAATCAAGTGCTGGAAAAAGTATATTTTCTTTTAGCTGATTGAAAGGCCATAGAATAAGTCATGCTCTCTGTACGTATGTGCCATTGCTAAACAGTTTAGCAAAAGGTCTAATTATAGAATAGTATTTATTACAAATAAATAAGAAAGAAATCTATTTATTATCTATTTTTTGTCCTTTCATCATTTAATAATGTGCGTTAAATAATAGATTCATAAGTCAAATATAATAAATAGTCTAATTATTTAATGTTATATCATAAAATAATGATAAGAGAATAAGAAAATAGATGATGAATAGTATGAAAGAATAAATAATTATAAAGAGCAAGTGGGTCAGATGAAGGAGAAACTCTACTCCTTCTTGTAAGAACGTCGACCATGCGTGCTAGCTAATTGTGGAACTTTCAACCTTTGAACTCGTATTAAATGATCTAATTGGTCCCACGGCAATAGACTTTGTTTTGGCAACGAACCAGCCGCATGCACGCAACCCATTCTTTTCAACGGTAAGCTCATCCCTAGAATTATGATGCCTTTTCTTATTATTAATTATATTTTTATAAAATAATATTAATAATCTTTCTTTTAATATTTTTCAAAATATAAAAATAATTAAGAAATTATTTTTATCATCTATCTATAATCATGCAAAAATTATAATAATATGAGAAAATATGAATAAACTTTTTATTAATTATTTATTAAGTACAAAATAATGCAATAATCTTGTCCTATAACATATTATAATATAAGTAATTTCATCTATATAATGTAATAAAAGAAATATTAAAATTAAAAATAATAATATTTTATCATGATAGAGTGTGATGGCTAATCCAATGTAGACTTTAAGTTATGAGTGATTGACTAAAAGTAAAAAAGTTACATATTAGTTAAATTTTAAAGGTTGAGATGGCTAATCCAATGCCAATACTAATCAATCAAGAGAAAAAAAAAATTACAATTATGAATTGTACAACTGCCGCGCAATCGCTTTAAAAAAAATGAATAAAATATAGAATCGACATGAAAAAAATTATTTTTTTAATAATAGATTTAACTATTTTTTAAAGCGACTACGCATTTACACACTTCATACGCAGAATTACTTAAAAAAAAAAAACTTTCTAGTGCTGGAGTGAATGTGCCTTCCGAACAGACTTGTCGTGTAATCTCGTCCTCTAGCATAAAACTTGTCAAACTTCGTATTAAAGTAGCCTTCTATAAAGCAATATTAAAACTCAGTTGTATTTACATAATTGCCACTTAGCCCTTTTTGCCGTGTAGCTTCCCAGAAAGAACTTGAGTTTTTCTTTTAATGTTAGTTTTATTTTTGTCCCTTTGTAGTCATGGTAGATTATTATTATTTTATTTCAAGTCGGTCTTCGTCGGATGTTGGGTCCCATTTTATTTGTCACAAGATCTTCATTGGATCTTGTGATTGTGCCTTCCGAACAGACTTGTCGTGTAATCTGATCTTCTAGCATAAAACTTGTCAAACTTCGTATTAAAGTAGCCTTCTATAAAGCAATATTAAAACTCAGTTGTATTTACATAATTGCCACTTAACCCTTTTTGCCGTGTAGCTTCCTAGAAAGAACTCTTTAAGTTTTTCTTTTAATGTTAGTTTTATTTTTGGCCCTTCGTAGTCATGGCAGATTATTATTATTTTATTTCAAGTCGATCTTCGTCGGATGTTGTGTCCCATTTTATTTGTAACAAGATCTTCATTGGATCGTGTGATTGAGTTGGAATTATGTTAAGTGAATATTAAGTGGAATTGGATTTTACATGAGCTTAGTTTTAATGGAATAAACATGTTAGTCATACACTTTAGTTTACGGAAATAAATTAGAGTTTAATGTATGAGTCAGAGAAGTTAAGTAGATATTGATGAATTTGGAAAATGATGATATTTTAGGATTATAAAAAATTTAGACTTTTAGAAAAAATATGTTATTTTAATATGTCAGGCTTAAATATCAGAATATGTGTTTAATTAAAAATTTAACTAAGTTACGTGTTTTTTTATAGGTGATGAGTGATAATTGATCGGCATTGTTGTCGATGGTCATGATCTAATGTTTCTGATTTTATTTTGCTTTCATATATGGCTCTGCAAGGGAGATAATAGTGACTTCTAGTCCTGTCATGGGACATGATAGTGACCTCTGACACTATACAGTTTATTCATTTATAATCTATCAAATTTAGCAGATAAACGGAATTCTCATTTGTCTGCTTTTTTTCTTTGTTTTTGAACTATACAGTTTATTCATGTTCCATGCTGCAGAATCATCTGTAATTTTTTGCTTTAAAATGTTTCCGTGTGTGATGACATCTGCTGTTATTCTTTTCAAAAGATACGGTGTGATTTATTCCAATTATATATTACTGACTAGTCTAACCAAGTTGTTCCACTAGAACTTGTTCAATGGGAAAATGAGAAAATTGAGGGGGACGTCGATTTCCAGTCTCACGTACGTACGTCACAAGAAGCTCGAAAGAAGTTGCCAACAAGTTTCTCATCTTTCTTTTAATTTTCCCCTTCTTTTTTTAATATTGATGACGCAACGTACGCAACATTGGCCTGATTAATACCCCTACAAGTTTCCTACAACCACGCAACATTGTTTTGCCCATCAATCCCCGGATATAATTTGGCCGCAGAAGGCATACTTTCTTGTAGTCCCTACTGATCATCAGCCTAATTTCATATACTCTAACTTCGTCCATGGACTTGCAACCAGCTCTTTCATGGGTTTATGATGTGTTCTTGAGTTTTAGAGGTGAAGATGTTCGAAAAAACTTTATTTCTCACCTATACAATGCTTTGTGTAGAAGGGGAATCAATACTTACATTGATGAGCACCTTGAAAGAGGAAAAGAAATTTCACCGGCACTTCTCAAAGCTATTGAGGAGTCAAGGATTTCAATTATCGTTCTTTCTAAAAATTATGCATCATCAATGTGGTGTTTGGAGGAGCTGATGAAGATTCTCAAGTGCAGAGAAATGAAACAACAAATAGTTCTACCGGTGTTTTACAAAGTGCATCCATCGATAGTGCGAAGACAAAAGAAAAATTATGGAGAGGCATTGGCCAACTACAAAGACAAGTTGAATGATGATACAAAGGTGGATAGCTGGAAGGCTGCATTAAAGGAAGTGGCCAATTTGTCTGGGTTCCATTTAAAGAAGGATGGGTATTTAATTTTCAAATATTTATTTTATATCCTCATACATTTTATATGCATACACATGAGTGAATATTTATGTTAGTGTGTGTGTGTATATATATATATATATGCATGTGTGTATGTATATTAATTGATCTTTTTATTTTTGTGCCTTTTTCTTACGTTGTTATAATATGGTAATTAATTAATGCTATTAAAAGGATAGTGTTAGTGAAATAATGTTTTACATGATTATTAGTAAAGGTTCTAATGATATTAATTAACGCTTCTATGTTTAATAATGTTGTAATAAGTATAACCGTTAATAATTATTCTTTTTTGAATTGATAGGAATGAATATGAATTTATCCATAGAATCATTCAACTGGTGGACTCAAAAATAATAAATAAAACATACTTTAAGGTTGCCAATCATCCAGTTGGAGTGGCATCTCGTGTGCAGCATGTATATTCCCTTTTACGCATTGGAGAGAATGATATTGTACATATGGTAGGGATCTTTGGAGTTGGTGGAATTGGAAAGACAACTATTACCAAAGCAGTATATAATATAATTTCTTCTAAATTTGAAGGTAGTTGTTTCTTGAAAGACATTAGAGAAACTTCAAAGAGCGAGTATGGTCTACTCCAATTGCAAGAGACTCTTCTTTCTGATATCCTAGGAGCATCTTCGGTTTGTAATATTGGCCACATCGACAGAGGAATCAATGTGATAAAGAATAAACTTCATTATAAAAGAGTTCTTCTAATTCTTGATGATGTAGATGATTGGGAAGAATTGAAAGCTTTGGCCGGAAATTGTGATTGGTTTGGTTCAGGAAGTAGAATAATTATAACAACAAGGGATCAAAATCTACTGAGAAATTATGAAGTTGATGCAACATATAAAGTGAAGGAATTGAACCATTATGAAGCTTTAGAGCTATTTAGTTTGTGTGCCTTTAAAAGAAAGCAACCGCTTGATAACTACGTGGAACTTACACAACGTATAATATGTTATGCTGGGGGCCTCCCTCTAGCTTTGAAAGTGCTTGGTTTGGATCTATGTGGTAGAAGTATACATGAATGGGAAAGTGCTTTGGAAGAGTACAAAAGAATTCCTCACAAGAAGATTCAAAAAATACTTAGAATGAGCTATGATGGTTTGTGTGAAAGTGAGAAGAATATTTTTCTTGACATTGCATGTTTCTTTAAGGGAGAGAATGTAGATTATGTTAAGAAAATATTAGATAGTTGTTCTTTAAGTCCAGATATTGGAATAAAAAAACTGATTGAGAAGTCTCTCATTTCCATTGATGATTGTGATAAATTTGAGATGCATGACATGGTACAAGATATGGGTAGAGAAATTGTTCGAGAAGAATCACCAAAAGAGCCTGGTAGACGCAGTAGATTGTGGTATCATGAAGATATTCGCCATGTACTTGAAGAAAATACGGTAAGAATAACTTTAAAAAATGATTTTAGTTTACGCATGTTTGGTAATTTACAAGAAAATACGAATTTTTTGCAACCAAAAACTTTGTCCACAAAAGTGATTTTATGTTGTAGTGGAACCAATTATAAAAATGTAGATTTTTCTTATAACTATTTTCGAGTAAATGGTGATGAAGAAATGCATTTGTAAGTGCATATATATACTGGCTGTCCATTGAACTATATATTATAATTCTAGCAGTTACCAAACTATTATATAGAGGATTTAATGCTTTATTGTATTGTCTCACCATGTAGGGAACCAACCAAATTGAAGGCATATTGATAGATTTACCTAAAAAAGACATGATATGCTTGAGCTCAGAGGCATTCATGAAGATGAAAAACCTGAGATATTTCATAAATCATAATGCACGCTTCTCTGGAAGTCCTAGTTATCTTTCTAACGAGTTAAGAGTGCTTAATTGGGTGGAATATCCTTCACAATCGTTGCCATATAATTTCCATGGAAGGAAGCTGGTTGATCTTAGAATAAGTGATAGCCTCTTCAAGGAATTGGGAGTGGGATTCCAGGTACAACCACTATTATAAATATTTGCTTCTCCTTTTAATTATGTTGTAACATATTTGAAGTGAACTTTATCTCCAATTTTGCTTTACAGAATTTCCAGAACTTGGCCATGTTGGACTTCTCTCATTGTGAATTTCTGACAAAAATCCCCGATCTTTCTCAGATTCCAAATTTAGAGTGGTTGGATGTTGCTGATTGTACAAACTTAGTTGAGGTTCATGCTTCTGTTGGATCCCTTGATAAGCTTGAGCATCTCTCATTTGCCCGTTGCACTAAGCTTACCAGTTTACCAACAAAGCTAAAGTTTAGGTATCTTAAATGCCTCCGGGTTGACGGTTGCTTAAGCCTTCAAAATTTCCCTGAAATTGAGTTTGAAAGGGAATGTTTAAGGAATCTTAGTTTAGCAAACACCAATATAAAAGAATTGCCCTTATCCATTGAGCACCTCTCTGGGATTGAAATATTACATCTAAGAGGCTGCAAAAATCTTTTGCATCTCCCCACTGGAATTCTTCGATCACGACATCTGAAGGCTCTTCATCTAGCTGGCTGTTCAAATGTTGTTTTTATTTCAAATATCTTGAAGGATGATTGTTGCTCAATAGACCTTCCGGCACTGAAATGTTTGGATCTTGCAAATTGTCACCTGCCAGACCCTGATATACTGATGAGACTCAATCGTTATTTTACGCTACGGTATTTAATTCTATCAGGGAGTGATATTATTAGGCTTCCAGAAAGTATTACCTTGTTTTTTGACTTGACGTACCTTGAGTTGATAGATTGCAAGAAACTTCAAGAAATTCCTGCGCTGCCCCCAAATATACAAATCGTAGATATAACTGGATGCATGTCATTGGAAAGATTTCCAGATGGATTAAAAGTTCCGTACCTATTTACAAGTCAAACGCGATACCAACAATGGATTGACTCGTCCTTATGCCTCAAAATTCGTATGAATATAGAGGGGTTTTGGGTATCTATCTTGCTCATTCGTCTCTTTCTTACTCGTGCTTGTGTGAGCTTTGTTTTATTGATATATTTTTGTTTTACAGGAATACTTCAGAAACCATTCAGGCAGTTTTATATTTCTGGGGAATAGGATTCCAGAATGGTTTTGCCATACGAAACAAAATTCCAAAAATTGGATTCCAGACCAATTCGACGATCTTGAGCCGCCTCCAGCAAATATGAATCAAGATTGCAGCTATTTTAAGCAGACTATAAATGGTAATGTATGTCGAATAACAATAAATGGGCTTAAAACTTTGGAAAATATAAGAGGAGTTGCTATATGTGTCGTTCTCAAACCCATTCTAAAGATCTACCCCCAAAAAGGTACTACTCTTGTGGTCAGGACCAGAAGGGATGTTTTGTCGGGACATCATGTTGATTTAAGGGGTTCAGATGCTCATGTATGGTTGAATTACACCATTTTAGATGATCATATGAACCCATTAAATCTAGAATTTGAAGTTGGTAGTTTATCTGAACCAGTGTTCTTCAAAAGTTGTGGAGTCCATCTGATATTCAAGAATGAAAAGGAAGGGGAAGATCATCCAGCTTTTCTGCATTTAATGGATGGTATTGGAAGTTCGAAGAGGAGGCGTGTTGATGATGACCGCTACTTGGAATCCACTTCGTTCCCACAACCGAACAGGGTTTCCTCAACCTTGGCCATCAATTTTGAATTTGTAGGATACTCTGAACAGTTTGGAGTAGGAACTTACAAATAATCGTCATCTTGAATTGTCCCCTTAATTTCGGATCAGGTTTTCTTGTTTAGGAACTGATCATCGCAATTTGGTGTTTTGGTATGAATGATAGACGACGTTCCATGTTGGGGGTACATATTTTGGTGTTTTGGTGTGAATGACAAACGACGTTCCATGTTGGTGTTTTGGTGTGAATGATAGACGACGTTCCATGTGAATGACAGAGCCCTTGAATCTACAGCAGCACCTTAGCATTCCAACCCATTTTCCCTACAGTTTGGTGTAGGGCAAGACAACCACTTGTTTGAGATATGATCATCAGGTCGAGTTATTTGAGGAGAGTGTCTCCATCTCTCTCTCTCCTAGTAGAACCTTTGGTCAAAGAAGCTGGGGTACATATTTATAGAGTTGTCTGAAACAGGTGAATTTCAAAATGGGAAGAATTTATGGTTTCAGTTTGAACATAATTCCAATTTTAGTGAATCAAATATCTAAACCAAGCAAAATCTATTGGTTTGACTGTCTCCAGTATATGAATCTTATCATCCCTGTTGGACCATTTGTGTAACCGTGATCTGTGCAAATTTTTTTTTTTTTTTAATCTTTCTTCTTTGGTTTCCAATTTCCTACGCCGTGACCCACACATAAATTTTTTAGGTCTTCCTTATCTTTTGCCATAAACCACGTGAATCTTTCTCCTCTTATGTTTTTCTCTCCCGACAGCTCTCACCAACTTTGCCTCTCTTGCTCAATACTTTTTCTCCTGCATATAGAAGTGCTGCAACCTGAGCGTTCTAAGAACCATCTTCTCTGCATAACTGTCGTCATCCATTTCCTGTGGGTTATGCTACTGTGAATTGGAATGTAACAAGGGATACGGGTAATGGAAGCTGAGACGTTGCAACAGTGCAATAAGAATTGCATATGAGATGTTTGTGATAATGCCTCATAGGGTCGTACGTTTACTGAGGAGGGAAACTTCGAGGGTTGCCAAACATCCTTACAAAATTCAAGCTAAAATCCATATTCCAAGATAACTCCCATTTTCTCTCTTGCTCCCCTATATTCCCACGCCTCACCGCACAGTACAATTCACTCTAACAGAATTACAAAAAGGATAATATGACAAGCTAATACTCTGGCTACATGATAGTCACTTGAAACGCATAACATAACTAAAAACGCACAACATAAGTATAACAACACGCACACAGCAGCTTAAACGCATCACTTCATGGTACCAAAAGGAACAACTTCAGTAACACCAAATGCACCGCTTCAATCTTCTTCAAAACTCAGCCTCCATTTCCCTCAACGACATATATAACATTTCGGCATCTTCACTTCGTAAGCTTGGATTCCATCATCGCTTTCCCTTTCTCTAGATGGGTTCCTAACAAACCCCCCACTTTAAGCACCTTGCCCTCAAGGTGCTGCAATGCCTTGGCCTTTCAAGTCAATGGCTTCTCTCTTGGAAACATGAAGGATAGCCTCAAACTTGAATTGGCCTTCACTGAGGAATGTTTCATAGCCAAGTAGTCTTCCGAAACATTAGTAAGGCTCTTATAGATTGCATCATACTCTCTTGCAATTGCATAAACTTGTCTACAAGCCCACTTAGAGGGCTCAACTCCTCCCCATCAGAAGTAAAAGGATCTTGGCCTTCCACTAGAAGTTCAAACTTGGCCTCTACAATACGATTTGGTCTCTTACCAAGACCAAAATGACTGCTGGAACCACTATCAGTTACTACTGTTCCACTATTTGAATCCCTTGAAATTCCATACAAGTGACTCTGATTATCTTTACTAAGGAATGTGGCATTTTCCATTATCTTTAGACACATCAATAGTTGCATCAGACTTCATAGATTCGGTCCATTCTTGACATGTCGGGTGACTAAACCATGCTCCATCCAATTTAACTTGTCTAGCTCTAATGCATCGCATCAACATGCTCCTTTAACCAATCTCTTAAAGCTGGATCACTATAGCTAGCTGGCAGGTAATAAATTGTGTCTATTAATTCCTCTCCACCCCTATCAAACGGCCAATGAGGTGGCATTATATCAAGCAACTGAAGAGAATAATAGTCTAGGAAAGAGTCACCATCTTCACTTGTTCCACCAGAGAATAATAGTCTGCTTCCATTAGCACTAGAGAGCATTCTAGTGCACCCTTGTCCAGGTGCATCATAGTCACCCCTAGAGCCCATATGTTCGTCCAACCAAGCATTAATTTTTCCGTCAACAGCAGTTGGAAATATAAATTGAATATTTTCTTTTTTGAGAAGACAATTGGAATAAACATGTGCTTCATGACCTTCAAAGTTAAAAAATCTTCTTCCAAAATAATCCCAAACCTTTAGTAATTATCAATTCTACAAGTTACCACACACATCAGAGGAAACACTCCAAGTCCAGTGACAAGAAGAAAAGCAATCTTTATCATGGTCATCGAATGCCTTATTGCTCCCAAAAACTACCTTAAGAGAGATGGAAATATCTCTGATATAGAATCAATACCATAGAATCTCCCCATAGTCAAAGGCTCACCCTTATTGTACGGACTCAATGCCACAATGCCAAGATAGAAGAGAATTATATAAAGGATAAAAATATATTCAACAACGAGCGTAGTAACATCAAAAAGCCATGATACCCCAAGGCATATAAGTAATTTTGTTGTAACTAACAATACCCATTGCTTAGCATAAGGGTGGATTGATAAAAATGCATCCTAGGTTTTCCATCCAAACCAGTCCACATCTGCTGGAAGCTCCTCATTTTCTATGTTACTGAATATACACTTGTGCTTCTCCAATATCTTTATAGATCCTTTAATTAAGGCAAATGGGTTGTTCCTTGGATTTATAAAAATTGTTCCCTGGATCTTACAAATCGTCCCCACAAGATTCATTTCTCTTCCACTATCAAAGGGCCAAAAAACAACCTTAAGGGGCAAAACACATTGATAGCATGCTAAAAAATAAAGGTACCCTCTTCACCTATTTGTAGCACATGAACAGAAAAATTGTAATTTATATGGCTGACAATAAGAAGATGGTGACGCTTCACTTTATCTAAATTAATTTTGTAGAATGGAGTTAGAACTTCTCCAATTTGCAGTACTCGTGTATGTTCAAGGACGTGATCAATTTTCATGAGCCACCGCTCGAGTTCTTCCAGGTGAACCACAACACTTGTAAATTGATAGGGTTTCTCACTTAGTGGGTGAGGACCTTCATTTTTTAAAGCAAGCTTGCATATATATTAATAAGGAAAAATTACAAGAAAACTAAGGGGGGTCTTTACGACGATCAATATACAGAATATTATTAGTAATGCTACCAAACCTAGAGTTTGTAGTGGCCCATTGCGCCACTGAGTCCGCGAATCGATTTTGAGATCTATCGATTTGTTTGAAGCTCCAATCTTTGTGAGATCTCAATGAGCTTGCAATGTCTTTAGAGATCAGAGCAATTTTCCAAACAACATCCTCTCCATTGATAAAAGAATTTACTAACTGGGAGTCCCCAGCTAGAATGATAGATGGATAATTAAAGTGTTCTGCCATTTTGAAGGCTAGCTTTGCTGCTAGAGCTTTTGCAGTTCCCGGAGTCGTAGTTGGATTTTTCTTAGTCCATATTCAATAATCTCCTCTTTTGTGTTCCTGCTTACTACTGAGACTACAAAGGAGGAATTTCTGACAGCTGCGTCAAAAGAGATACAGATTTGGTTTTGGAGTGGTTTCTACCATAATTTCTCAACTGAGGCATTCTGCTTTTCTTACCAAGCATGAAGATTTTCTTGATATGAGAAGTTCAACTGTTGCAATGCTTTTTGAAGAGAGAGGCTTGTATTGTTATGAACTAAGTCATTCTGAAGCCTCCAAATGAAATCCACGATCAATATTACAAAAAGTCTGAAAGATTGTTCAACTTGTGAATTGAGACCTAACTTTTGTTTAGGATTTAAGATGAAAATGAACCAATCATTCATAGAGTTTATTGTGAAGGAGGAGAGATTTAGTGGCCACTTACTTTTGACTCCATAGTATTCTTGAAATGGGGCATTCAATAAAGAGATGTAGAAGGGTTTCTTCATTTCCGTCACAAAGAGGACAGTCTGTGGATGGGATGCAAGAGATGAATCTTTTTAATCTTTCTCTGGTTGGAAGAATATCCCAAAGTATTTTCCATAAAAGGAGCTTGTGACGATCATGGATTTTGAAATTCCATATCTTTTTCCAACAAATATTCGGGATGGCTGTTCAGATAGTATTTGTCATGTTGGATATAAGATTATGGGTTGATTTAACAGAGAATCTCCCATCTTGAGTTTTCATCCAAATGAAACTGTCCGATCTTTGTATTGTTATAGGTAGAATGATTTTTTGAATTTCTAAGACATTGCTTTGTTGGAAAAGAGATTGTAATTTTTGAAGATCCCAGGAGCTATTTGTCGAATTTATCAGATCTGAAACCTTGAGGACAGGTGAAAGGTCAGCTAGGGCGTCTAAAGAAAGAGGTTTGAAATTTTCTAGAGTTGAAACCCAAGGATCAAGCCTGATTTAGATGAGAGGAAGAAGAGAGAATTCAAGAGAATACCTGTTGATTTACTTTTTGCATAAAATGAACCATCATGCATCTGCCCATACATACAGCAGAGCTCTAACAGAAAGTGGTCTTCACCAATAAGATGATGACACATCAAACAAGGATATAAAAGACAATACAATTATAAAAGCTAATAAAATAGTAACTACAAGAAAAGTCCTTAATAGTAATTTCCGCTACACCCATAACTTCTGTATTAGTGCTTCCACGTGTGAGTTACAGGTGACTCCTCACTGTGTGATCCAACGGCTACAAACATGCTTCTATCCACTAACCCTTTGACCGACAGACTTCCACAAACATACTCATCTTCATCCTTACGACTAACTCCTCTCGAACACTCCTCTCGAACCCTCCCAAGACTACCTTTCTTCCAGCCATTTCCACCCCTTGTGACAAATCCCCACCGTTAGAACACCTTTCCTACAAGTTGTGGATATTGATCCTTCAAGTTTGCATACGTCTCCCACGTAGCGTCTTCCGAGCCTTGCCCTTGCCATCATATGAGGATCTCCATGTACGGCATGTTGTTTCTCTTCACCATGCGGCGGGCTACAACCTCCTTAGGCTCTGGTTTCAAGACCCCAACAGCATCGATGGGGGGTAAGCTAGCTAAAGGTGTGACCTTTGCCCCGATTTTAGTCTTCAGCTGCGACACATGAAAAGTGCCATGGATCATGGTTGATGGAGGAAGATCCAGGCGATAGGCCACCGATCCGACCCTCTCCAACACTTGGAAGGACTGTAGTACCTTGGAGCTAGCTTGAGGTCCCTCCTCTGCGAGACCAAAGTCTGCCTGTATGGCTGTAGATGGAGATAGGCCCCCTCCCCGACGGTAAACTCCCTCTCAGTCCTCTTTAAATCTGCATACCTCTTCATTCGTTCTTGGGCTCGATGTAGGTTCATTTTGAGGGTTCTCATAATTTGTTCTCTAGTTCGTAACTCCTCATCCACTGACTCACTTCTTGTTGTGCCAGGCATATAGCTCTTGAGATGGGGTGGGGGATACCTGCAAAGAGCCTCAAACGGGGTTAGCCCTCCACACTATCTCTAGCTACACAGAAGGTGCCGCCGATCTGCCACCCCTAGACTGTCGCAAACACGACGTGTTTTCTCTCCCACTCAACGTCGTATGCCCCTCTCACTCTCTGTACCTCTCTTTTGTTAGAGTTGTATTTAGAGTGAATCTATTACCTATCAAGTTTGTTAAGATTTTTTCTATTAAGAAGTTAAACTTAGGTTTTAAGAGTTTCATTTTGACCAACTAGTAATGGATAAGCCCTATCCTATTATTTGATGGAAAGAATAGTTCAAGTCTAAATCTGTTAGAGGGTCCCTAGCCTAACCTATACATAAAGGGTCTGTGTACACCATCAATAATCTCTTCCTACTCAAATATTTCATTCTCTTTAAGTGGTGAGTTTTCTTTTAGCTCTTGCTTGTTCTTGAACCACCATGGTAGGATGTATGCAATTTATTATTTTCGCTGCTATCTATTATGTATTTTATATGAAAATATTACTATCGGAGCCACTTTCATTCCTGTTGATTTAGATTTTTGAGATATATATATATATATATTCTCGTTTGAGCATGAAAATTTATTATTATTGTTTTTTCTTCGGGAGATTGCATTTGGTTTGGTATGAGAAATCTTATGGCCTTTTGCTATGGGAGTAAGAATACATACAATCTAGGGAGGTTCTGTCTAGGAGATTGAGTTTTAAGCGGGACCAGTGTGACCTCTCCAATTTTTCCTGGGAACCTTGAAGTTCTGTTGAGAATATTTCTTGGAAACTTACTTAGTAGTATTATTCATTTTTACAGTAAAATTCATCAAGGCGTTGACAAGTTCTAATTAAGGCTATGGGCCTATTTATAAGTTATGATTTATTGGCCCATATTATTATTAGGCCTTTAGGCCTCTAACGATTTTGTCTTATTAGGCCATTTTGGCCTTTAACGCCTTTCGAAATGGGCTATGTGCTCAGTAAGTATGATTATAGAACATTTTTGACCAGCCCAATTTATAAGAATAAAATATTAACTTTTAAATAATATTTTATTATTTAAAAAAAGGATTTTATCCCTGGGCTTTTTTTTTTTTGGATTGTTTGTTCTTCATATTAATTTTTGGTGGATCAATAGATAATGTTTTTCCTATGGTAAGATGCTAGAGGTTATGATTATTTCAAATATTTTGGGAGTAGCCAAAGCATCCTAATTTATAAGAATAATCATATAAAGTTTCAACTTCATAAAGATATTTTAGCATTTGTGTTGTGATTAAATCATTATTTTAGTAACCTGGCCTCAAAGGGAGGTTATTATTTTGTGGTTTAATTAGAATAAGATAGATGGTTTCGTGTTGGTGGTAGATTTTCCTACAACCAAACATATGAGGATTTATTCATTAACATTGAATTATTCTAGTATTATTATTTAGATATTTAGTAAATTTTTGTGTGATGCAACCTCTATTTATAGTTGGTTAAAATTTACTATTAGTTAAATTGACATTGGTTGATTTAAATAAAATTAAAATTCATATCATTAAAGTGTTTCTTGGTTATCGTAGCTTTAACATTTCCCACTTCACATTTTGATGATATTATTCGAATTCCGATGCTAAATTGTGATAATTTCTCTAACTGGAAAGAAAATATTCTTATGAAATTGGAATGGGTAGAGCTTGATGTGGCGCTTTGTGTGGACGAACCATCCGCCCTCATGGAATCTAGTACGCCAGCACATATTTCTAAAAATGAACGATGGGAGCGATCTAATCGCTTATGTTTGTTGTTCATTAAATCTCACATCAACGAGAGCATTCAAGGTTCTATCCCTAAAACTAGGGGTGTTCAACAGTTGGTCCGGACCGAAAAAACCAATCAGACCGATTGGACCGGATCGAATCGGATCGGACTAGATTGAAGTTGGGACCAGTCCGTTCGGTCTCACAATGTGTTGATCGAATGACATTCGGTTTGGTCCCGGGGCCTACAAATTTTGGAGGAGACCAAACCGAATGGACCAAATTCTACATATATATTTTAAAAATATTTTTAATAATTTAATATATTATTTTTATATAGTAATTATATAAGTTAATGATGTAATTTTTATCTAATTTATTATCATTTCCATATAAAACTGATGGTTTAGATGTTCGGTCCTGTCCGATACGGGAAAACTGATGGTCCATCACTAGATCAGACCGGACCGTTTTCATTCTTACCTGAAATTGGTAAGACTAAAGCATTCCTGAAGGCTATTGAGGAATAATTTATTTGCTTTGACAAAGCTTTAGCTAGTACCCTAATGAAGAAACTATCAGGTAAGACTTTTGATAGCATTAAAGGTGTGCGTGAGCACATTATGCAAATGAGGGACATGGCAGCTCAACTTAAGTCCCTAAAGATGGAGATCTCTAAGCTATTCTTAGTATATTGCATTCTAAATTCTCGCCCTTCTAAATATAGTCATTTTCAAATCTCTTACAAGACACATAGGGATGAATGGTTTGTTAATGAATTATTGACCATGTGTGTTCAAGAAGATGAGAGATTGAAAAATGAGAGGCCTGAAAGCGTTCATATGGCCACTCATACTATTGGAAATACCAAGAAAGGCAAGGATGCCCAACTGCATAAGCGCAAGGAGTCATTTAAGAAAAATGGTAATAATGATTCTTGTTTCCTCTGCAAAAAGAAAGGGCATATGAAGAAGGATTGCAAAAAGTTTAAGAGATGGTTCGAAAAGACAGGTAATCTTCTATCTCTAGTGTGTCATGAATCATTTTTTGTAAAAGCTCCCCGAAACACATGGTGGATTGATTCTGGTTCTACAATTCATATTATTAATACCATGTAGGGATTTCTCAAAACTAGGAAGCCGAAACCAAGTGAACAATATATCTATTTAAGAAACAAGATGCGTTCACAAGTAGAGGTTGTTGGGATCTTTAAATTATTTTTAAAAACTGGTTTTGTTTTAGACTTTGAAAATGTATTTTTTATTCCTAATTTTTCTAGAAATTTGGTTTCAATTTCAAAGTTGACTAAGATTAAGTTTGAGTTTAGATTTGTTAATTCTACTTTCAGCATTTTTAAGAATAATGTTTATATTGGTGACGAAATAAAAGTTGAAGGTTTATTTAAATTTAAGTTAGATCCCAATTTTGAGAATACTTATTTATCTTTGCATATTGATGTTGGTATTAAGCAGAGCATCATAAATGAGAACTCATCTATGTTGTGGCATAGGAGATAGTGACATATCTCCATAGAGAGAATTAAAAGGTTTGTGAATGATGGAGTCTTACAAACTTTTGATTTTACTAACTTTAGGACTTGTGTGGACTGCATAAAGGGAAAGTAGATCAACAAGACCACTAAATGTGCCAGAAGGATATTTTAGAAATCATAAACACTGATATTTGTGGACCTTTCCCTACTCCTTGCCTAAATGTTCAGAGATATTTTATCTCATTCATTGATAAGCATACAAGGTATATGTATCTCTACCTTTTAAATGAAAAGGCCGAGGCATTAGAAGCTTTCAAAACCTATAAAGCTAAAGTAGAGAAACAAAAGAAAAATGAAATCAAGATCGTAAGATCTGATAGGGCAGGTGACTATTATGGTAGGTACATAGAAAAGAGACAAATGATGGGTCCATTTGTAAAATTTCTCGAAGAAGAGGGCATTATTGCACCAGTGGCCCTGTATTTGCGCCTTGAACCGCGTGAATGTTTCTCCTTCTTTTCTTTGTTTCTTCCCCGACAGTCCTCACCTACTCTCACCTACCCTTACCCACTCCTAGGGGTGAATTTGGTCCAGTCCGATCCAATTCGAGGAGGTTTCGCAGATTCGACCGGGCCTATTCAGTCTAGGGTTTTCCCATCCTGGACCGAACCGAGCAGACATTGGGAACGATCGGGTCAGGTTCCTATTGGTCCGGACTGTTGCTAATGTCTTCAACGTTTACCTATAAAAAAACAAGAGGAAATCAATGATTCAATACGTTATATTGTCACTACTCAAAATCAAAACTATTTAGAATATTAGAATTACTCTTATTGTTTAGTATTATCTAACAAAAATATTGTGTTCTAATACAAATGAAAATAATATTCCGTTTTAATATATATATATATATATATTTATAGTGAATATAGCATATCCAATCACATAGCCAGTAAACATTGTAAGAACAACATGCAAACCAAAATGAAGGTGAATAAAAGAAAATTGAAAACAAAAAATCAAAGGGGCACAACTCAACTGTAAGAAAAAAAATATAAAAAGGACCAAATTATCAGCATTTAAGTTAGTTAGTCACCTAGAAAAACATTGAATTAATAGAATCCACGTAAGTAATTCCAGAAGTATATGTCAAGGTACGTATTTCAACAAATAAAATCATGCCAAGCAAAGAACATAAACCACAAAGTATTTTGATTTTAGGGTTTTGATTTTTTATTATACGTGCAGGGACCTAGAACACTAAAAGGTCATTAATGATTGAGTTGAGTTATTACATATTTTAATACATTTAGAACCAATATATTTTAATTCTTTCATTACATTGTTATTGGTTTTAGATGAAAAAAATGATTAAGATGTATAAATCCGAGTTGTGATTTAAATTGATTAATAGTATGAATTTATGCTTAATTTTATAACTTGTGATTTAATTGGACAATGTTTCTTTACATGCATAACATATTTTTAATATTCTATTCTTTATTTTTATTTTATTTTATTTTATTTCTAATTTTTATTTTTATGTTTTTTTTATAGGTTAATAAATGAAAATGAGACTTTGACTTGGTCTTTTGGAGTTGGAAAGAATCCTTTGAGTGCCACATGTCAATTGGTAGTGGACTTGGACTTCAAGAGGGCCCCACAACACATATCTTGCTTTTTGGGAGATTCATTTGCACGGATTGGGAGCTTTGACTATTTGACCAAGAAAAGATGAATGGAAAGAGGGCATTTTTGACTCACGGCAGATACATTTAATTGATGGAAGATTTTGACCTAAAGACACTTTTTGACCTACACTTTATTTTCCTTGGGAGAGGCTGCTGCATAGAGAGAAAAAAAGAGGGCATTCACGCAGCACAATAGGGGAGCTTCTTTTCATTATTTTGGATTCAATTCAAGCGCAGCTGCATCAAATAATTTTCTCTGGGGGCTTCCATTCAACACCGTACAAAATTATTAATCGATAGAAGAGGAATTGCAGTACCGTTAAAAAACTACTTGAAGGGTCTAATTGCTACTACAGTCCAGCCTCCTCCACTGCTTCCAATCTTCATCTCCATTCAATTGGCTTGATCTTTTCATTCCCTACTTGTTATTTAATTTCAGTTTTAAGTTTATGTAATATTTTTGAGATTTTTGGCTTAGAAGTTTGAGCAATTTATTTGTTATTTATTTACTTCGTGTTATTTATTTTTTTCACTTCGTTAAGCTTTCAATTAAATAGTGATTACAATTGCTATAGATTAATTTTAGAAATTTATGATTTGAATACAAGTATGAACCCTAGAATCTTGATTTTGGGGCTTTTCAATTTCCAATTCGTATTTTGTCAATTACTTTCTAATCTAGTTTAATTCTTAGCTTAGTTTTATTAATCCCTTAGTTCCATTGCATATTAGATTGATTAAAGTTTAATTAGGACTTAAATAATTTCAGTTTTATTGTTTAATTTTCAGATTAATTAAGATTGTTTAGTTTAGTTGATTCTTTGATTGTTAATTTCAATTTGTTAGTGTTTTACATTTCATTTCGACACTCAAAAATCTAAAAATATGAATCTAGTCTATGACTAGTGCCCTTTTCCATTCTTGTTGCACTCTTCCATCCATTGTACTTACCATCATCTTTATTTTCTCTTTGTGAAGATTTTCATCTTTTTCAATGAGTTTGAGTTTAAGTAGCTTTCCCTGAGGAGACGATATAGGAATTTATTCCTAATTATTACGCGACATCCTCCTGCACTTGGGATAGTCTTTGTACTACTCATTTTTTAGTGAGTCAATTAAAAGTTGTTAATAATCAGTATCTTAACATTAACTTCAATACTTCCTGGTTTTGTCCAAAAAATCTCAAAGTATCTTTCACATTATTGACCTTCATTTTTGCTCATTAATCTAAGAAATCTCATCCCACTAACACCACATGATATATACAACACAACCATCATTTAGAGCCAAACTCTAAGCTGATTATCTCTATCAAGCTTTAAATAATTAACCAAACAACAAATGCCTTCTTAAGACATGTTGTATAGGAACTCACCTCATTGATCTGCACTGGATGTAGACATTGTATTTGATGCCTCCATAGAATTTTCACCCTCTCGAACAGGTTCTATACAATAAAGAAAAAACGAAAGCAATTTCTTAAATGTAACATAATATCAATCATAAAAGTTATAAAATGAAATAAATAAGAAACATACCCATATCCAACTGCCTCTCAAAATCCTCCACCTCATTCATTAAAGTCCTAAGCTTGATTGGAGTAGAAGAAGAACGAAACCAATTTTGTGCACAAATGAAACCCTCAACCTATCAACTAGATTCAATACCTCCTTAGTGAGGATTTCCTTTCATTATATAGGTACAAGTGTGCAAGATAAATGGCTAGAATCAAGCCTAAGTATGGAACATCTGCTATCTAAATAAGGAAGTATATATATACAACTCATGAAAGCTAAATAAGGAAAGAATGAAACGTATCATGCCGTCGTCTCCCCTCAAATTGATGTTGGTCAATCAAGAAGCATCAATTTGCCCATAAGAAACTTATGACGTTGTCATGCCATGGCCTTAGTAAACGCATCAACGATCTGGAGATCAGTAGAAACATGAGGAAGAGGAATGATATGAGTGTCCAATACTTCCCGAATGGAATGACAGTCCACCTCAATGTGTCCAATACATTCATGAAAAATGAGATTTGTAGCAATTTCAATGGCACTAGTGTTGTCAGCATGTAGAGGAGTAAGATCGAACTGAACGCAACCAATCTCAGCGAGGAGACCACAAAGCCAGAGAATCTCAAAACAAGTAGAGTACATCGCATAGTGTTCGGATTTGGTGGAAGATTTGGAAACACGATCATGTTTCTTACTCTTCCAAGATATCAAAGAGTCACCAAGAAACATGCACCAGCCCGTAACAGATCGTCGCATATCAAGACATCCTACCCAATCAACATCATTGTAAGCCACAAGATGAAGAGAAGTCCCAGTAGGAAAGAACAGGCCACTGCTAGGAAAGCCTAGAAGATATCGAATGATACGATGAACAGCAGCTAAATGTAAAGGATGGGAAGGCTGCATGAACTAACTTACTTGCTGGACATCAAATGAAATATCATGTGGAGTAATAGTCAAATAGTTCAAGCTCCCCACTAACTGTCGATACAGAGTAGGGTTGGAGAGGAGATCACCCTCATGCCGACGATATTTTGTGTTTACTTCCAGACGGGTATCCATAGAAGAAGGATCTTGAAGACCATCCGAAGTAATTAGATCTTGAGTATACTTATGCTGATTAAAAAAAAAATGCCAGATGGATCAGTAATTTCAAACCCCAAAAAGTATGTAAAAGGACCAAGATCCTTCATATGAAATGAGGCTTGAAGATGCTGCAGTCGGGTGATCAAGGCGGAGTCCGTCCTAGTAATAACAATATTGTCAACATAAATCGGAAGAAGAATAATGTCAATAGATATCTTGTAGAAAAATAAAGAAGAGTCATATTGACTCTACTTAAAAGAAAACTGAAGCAAAGTGGATCGGAATTATCAAAACATGCTCAGGGAGCTTGTTTTAGCCCATATAACGAGCATTCAACTTATAGACATCTGAGGAAGAAGAGGAGGACAAACTAGGTGGTATGGTCATGTATATATCTTCTTTGAGATTGACATGAAGAAAGACATTTTTGACATAGAGGCCAACCTTGGGATGCAACAATAGAAAGGACAGTCTGGACCATAGTCATCTTGGCAACCAGAGCAAAAGTCAGGATAGTCCACCCCATACTCTTGCCTATTGCCAAGTACAACCAACCAAGCCTTATACCTATCTAGAGTCCTGTCAGAACGCAACTTGATAGAATAAACCATTAGCAACCAATAGCTTTCACCTGAGCAGGACAAGGGACAACATCCCATGTATGATTATCTTGAAGAGCTCAAAGTTGGTTAAAATTTTTGTGTGATGCAACCTCTATTTATAGTTGGTTAAAATTTACTATTAGTTAAATTGATATTGGTTTATTTAAATAAAGTTAAAATCCATAGCATTAAAGTGTTTCTTGGTTATTATAGCTTTAACATTTCCCATATCACCTTTTGATGATATTATTCAAATTTCGATGCTAAATGGTGATAATTTCTCTGATTTGAAAGAAAATATTCTTCTCAAATTGGGGTGGTTAGAGCTTGATGTGGCGCTCTGTGTGGACGAACCATCCGCCCTCACGGAATCAAGCACACCAGCACAAATTTCTAAAAATGAATGGTGGGAGCAATCCAATAGCTTATGTTTATTGTTCATGAAATCTCACATCAACAAGAGCATTCGAAGTTCTAACTCTGAAATTGATAAGGCTAAAGAATTCCTGAAGGATGTTGAGTAACAATTCATTCACTCCAACAAGGCTTTAGCCAGTACCCTAATGAAGAAATTATTAAAGCATTCCTAAAGGCTATTGAGGAACAATTCATTCACTCTGACAAGGCTTTAGCTAGCACCCTAATGAAGAAACTATCAAGTAAGACTTTTGATAGTGCTAAAGGTGTGTGTGAGCACATTATACTAATGAGGGACATGATAGCTCAACTTAAGTCCCTGAAGATGGAGATCTCTGAGTCATTCTTGGTACATTTCATTCTGAATTCTCTTCCATCTGAATATAGTCCTTTCAAAATCTCTTACAACACACATAAGGATGAATGGTTAGTTAATGAATTATTGACCATGTGTATTCAAGAAGAGGAGAGATTGAAAAATGAGAGGTCTGAAAGTGTTCATGTGGCCACTCATACTAATGGAAAGCAAAGTTTTTAATACCGTTTCGGTCAAGGCACTGGAACAAAATATTTTGGTATTGGTACCGTTTTTTGATAATCTATATATAAATAAATTTATATATATACAAATAAACTATATTCCAAACTAACAACAAAATAAATCATAAACTCAATAAGCTCAGATTCTTCATCCACTTTTTTTACTCCATTAGATCGAGGTTAAAAAATAAAAGAAATAAATAAATAAAATAAGGGTCCCATGGATGTAGTACATGTGCAAAGGTAGCTAGCTAACTAGCATTCTATCTAGTACTGCATGCCACGAGAAAACAAACCAAAAGAAGTGAAAGATGGGAGTTTAAAAAGTACAAGTAGTTCAACTATTCAATGCAGGTCAGAGAAAGAGAGAATAGGAAGCCAAGGGCAGTACGTGTCATGATCTAAAAGAGAAGAGCGGGCGTGTAGTATGTAGTGCATAAAAAATGCCCCTGCCGTTTTACCTTTATTACAAAAATGCCATACATGAATCAACACTTGAGCACTTGAGCTTCCTATACGCGTATCGATTAAAATTTAAATTTCAACCAAAATTTGGCATATTGGCCGAAACACACTGGTACAGCCAAAATTTCTCCGGTAAGAAACACACAGCTTCCCTGTACAAGCTACTATCCCGGTATGCAATATTTTGACCGTACCAGTCGGTACGGTACGAAATTCAAAACTTTGATGTAAAGACCAGGAAAGGCAAGGATGCCCAACTACATAAGCACAAGGTGTCATTTAAGAAAAATGGCAATAAGAATTCTTGTTTCTTCTATAAAAAGAAAGGGCATATGAAGAATGATTGCCAAAAGTTTAAGAGATGGCTTGAAAAAAAGGTAATCTTCTATCTGTGGTGTCTCATGAATCATTTTTTGTAGAAGCTCCCTGAAACACATGGTGGATTGATTCTAGTTCTACAATCCATATTGTTAATACCATGTAGGGATTTCTCAAAACAAGGAAGTGGAAACCAAGTGAACAATATGTCTATTCAGGAAATAAGATGCGTTCACAAGTGGAGGCTGTTGGGATCTTTAAATTAGTTTTAAAAATTGATTTTGTTTTAGACCTTGAAACATATTTTTTTATTCCTAATTTTTCCAAAAATTTGATTTTAGTTTCAAGTTTGACTGAAATTGATTTTGAGTTTAGATTTGTTAATTCTACTTTCAACATTTTTAAGAATAATGTTTACATTGGTGGTGGAATAAAAGTTGATGCTTTATTTAAATTTGTGTTAGATCCCAATTTTGAGAATACATATTTATCCTTGCATATTGATGTTGGTATTAAGCAAAACATCATAAATGAGAACTCATCTATGTTGTGGCATAGGAGATTGGGACATATCTCCATAGAGAGAATTAAACGGTTGGTGAATGATGGAATCTTATAAACTCTTGATTTTACTAACTTTAGTACTTGTGTGGACTGCATAAAACTGCATAAAGGGAAAGTAGACAAACAAGACCACTAAAGGTGCCACAAGGAGTTCAAGTATTTTAGAAATTGTACACACTGATATCTGTGAACCTTTTCCTACTCCTTGCCTAAATGGTCAAAGATATTTTATCTCATTCATTGATGACCAAACAAGGTATATGTATCTCTACCTTCTAAATGAAAAGGCTGAGGCATTAGATGCTCTCAAAACCTATAAAGTTGAAGTAGAGAAACAAAAGGAAAATAAAATCAAGATCGTAAGATCTAATAGGGGAGGTGAGTATTATGGTAGGTACATAGAAAATGTACAAATGATGGGTCCATTTGCAAAATTCATCAAATAAGAGGGCATTATTGCACAATACGCAACACCCAGCACACCGCAACAAAATGTTGTAGCTGAAAAGAGGAATCGCATGCTTATAGACATGGTAAGAAGCATAATTAGTAATTCTGAACTGCCATTATTCTTGTTGAGTGAAGACTTGAAAACTGCTATGTATATCTTGAATAGAGTTCTGTCCAAGACTATCTCTAAGACACCTTTTGAGTTATGGACTAAACGAAAACCAAGCTTGAGTCATTTACATGTATAGGGTTGTCCTATTGAAGTGAGGATGTATAATCCTCATATAAAGAAATTGGACCCTAGAATAACAAGTGGTTTCAAGTTTCAAGTTTCAAGTTTTATTGTCCTTCAAATAATCCTAGAATTGTTGAGAGCAGAAATGCCAAATTCCTTGAGGATGCTGAATATAAAGGATGATTCCTTAAATCAAGCTGAAGATTCCAAGAGCAGCCAATCTGTCAATAATCAAGCATGTAATAGCTAGGAAACAACAAGGAAAGTTGACTCTGTTTTTAAGCTTGTAACCGTTAGAAGATATAGCCTTATTTTTAGTCTCCTTTCCTAGAATAGATTCTAAGAGTCTTGTATATATGTCATACGGATCCTTGTATCATGTGTGAGTTGCAATATAATTGTTTCCTTCAAAATAAACAATCTGTGCACATTCAAACTTTATCATGGTATCAGTAGAGCCCCACTCCACCGAGAATTCGATCCCCAACTCAGAAAACTCTCCTCCACCCATCACAAACCCGCAATCCACCACAGATGCTCCACTCATTGCTCTCAACATTGCAACCCAAATAAATGAAAAACTCACTCCCTCCACCTTTCCTCAGTGGCGTGCACAGTTTGAAGCCCTACTTATTGGCTACAATCTCATCGACTATGTTATTGGCAGCAAACCATGTCCCTCTCCAAATGACTCCTCTGTTTCTTCCCTTCAGAAATCACACTGGGTCCGGCAAGACAAGCTGATCCTCAGTGCTATCCTAGCCTCCACCACACCCACCATAACTCCATTTATCTCCGCTGCTACAACATCTCAAGCGGCATGGTGCAAATTAAACACCATGTATGCAAGCAAGTCCCGTAGCCGTGCCATGCAACTCAAAGAGGAACTTACCTTGATCAAGAAAGATAATCGGTCGATTCAAGAATATATGCACACTGTCAAGGCCCTTGCAGATGAGATTGCACTCATTGATCATCCCATTTCGGAGGATGATCTTACTCTTTACATTCTAAATGGATTGGGACCAGATTTTCGAGAAATTGTTGCACCTATCCGCACAAGGGAACGTCCCCTATCTTTTGAGGAGCTTCATGATTTGCTTGTGAGTCATGAAAACTACCTGCGTCGACTTGAAGCCACCACGCAGCAGCTCATTGCTACAGCAAATTTATCACACGCCGGTCCTTTCCCAACTCTTCGGCTGGAAATAATGGCTCCAGAGGCTTTAACAAGTCCAGCAAAGGGGGCAACTCCAAACCTGATGGTTCTTCAGCCCCAACCCGCAACACTGGAAGTCCACGGGAAAATAAAAAGCCCAATAAATTCAATGGTCAGCGCAGGTATCAACCCAAATGTCAAATATGTGATCAATTAGGCCATATTGCTAAGTATTGCCAGCGGTTGAATTTTTCTATAGCAACAGTTAATTGTGCTTCTACCTCACAAGCCAAGGACACCAAATGGCTTATTGATTCAGCCGCCTCTCACAATATTACTGGCGATCTTGCAAATTTATCTGTCCATTCAGAATATGATGGAACCGATCAAGTTGTCATTGGTGACGGATCAGGTTTGCGTGTCTCACATATTGGTTCCTTGGTATTTCATTCACCCACCCGCACATTTAATTTAAATGACACACTTTGTGTTCCAAGTATACGCAAAAACCTTATTTCTGTTCATCATTTCACTACCCGTAATAATGTTTTTGTTGAATTTCACCCTTCTTTCTTTCTTGTTAAGGATCAGATCACGGGGGCGGTTCTACTCAAAGGTGCATGTGAAAATGGTGTTTACACGCTTCCGGACTCACTGGTATCATCCTCAAAAATGGTTGCAAATGTGCATGAATGGACGTCACTTGATGGGTGGCACAAACGTCTCGGACATCCATCTCAAAAAATTGTTCGGCATCTTGTTACTTCTTTTTCGTTTCCAATAAAAAACAAAGACCAAGTGTCTCATCTTTGTACCTCTTGTTCAATCAATAAAGCTCATAAGCAACCATTTCGTCAAACCAGTTTTCAAAGTCATGCACCGCTCGATCTAATTTATACCGATGTTTGGGGTCCTTCCAACACGGTTGGTCTTGACGGGTCAAGATTTTATTTGATTTTGGTTGATCATTTTACCAAATACATTTGGTTTTATCCCATGGCAACTAAATCTGGTGTAAGCAGCATCTTTCCTCAATTTAAACACCTTGTTGAAAATAAATTTCAAACCAAAATCAAAAGTATTTACTCGGATAATGGTGGTGAATTTGTTGCCCTTAAACCATATTTTTCTATACATGGGATTAGCCACTATACCACCGCCCCTCATACACCTCAACAAAATGGTGTCTCCGAACGTCGTCATCGTCACTTAGTGGAGACCGGCCTCACTCTTTTACATGATGCCTCTCTTCCACTATCTTATTGGCCTCATGCCTTTTCCACAGCCGCTTATCTTATTAATCGGCAACCCACTCCTTTGTTACAAAACAAAACTCCATTTGAAGCCTTATTTCATCAAACACCAAATTATCTAAAATTAAAAAAATTTGGTTGCCTTTGTTTTCCTCTTACCAAACCGTATAACACAAATAAGCTTCAACCAAAAGCCATCCCGTGTCTGTTTGTTGGCTATTCTCAAACTCAGAATGCCTACAAGTGTTTAGACCTATCCACAAACCGCCTCTATCTCTCTCGCCATGTTACCTTCGATGAAACCCAAACCCCTTTCCAGAATCTTTCCACTGTGAGCAAACCTTCTCCTCCCTCGACTTGGACTGCTGCTCCACCCATCCGTGTGCCCACTTTGCCGCGACGTCCACCAGTGAGCTCGGATCGTGCCACCGCTTCCGCATCACCTTCAGGTAACGCCTCTGATCTTCCCTCTTTTGTTTCAGAACAGTTGCATTCAAATTCCCCATGCTCTACTCTAAATTTCCTGCATCACAATGAGGGTTGCTCACCCTCCACACACACGGCCACCCCTATTTTACCACAAAATTTGCCCCCCACGGACCATTCTCCAACAAACACCCAACCAGAAATTCCCATTTCCACACAAATTTCACCTACTGTCTCTACTGCTCCGAATATATCCCAACCACAACGAACTCACTCCATGGTCACTAGGTCAATGAATCAAATTTACAAACCTAAGTAATTTAATGCTGTCACCAAACATCCTATTCCCCATACTATTGAACCCAGCTGTGTGAGTCAAGCACTCTGTGATCCTCATTGGAGACAAGCCATGTCTGAAGAGCTTACAGCTCTAATGCGCCATGGTACATGGGTCTTAGTTTCTCCACCCAAAAACTGTAACCCCATTGGTTGTAAATGGGTGTTTCGGGTTAAGAGAAAAGCTGATGGGTTGATTGATCGTTTTAAAGCAAGATTAGTTGCAAAAGGCTTCCATCAACGTCCTGGTTTGGACTACAAGGAAACCTTCAGTCTAGTTGTGAAACCGGCTACTATTAGAACTGTTTTAACACTTGCTGTGACACAAGGTTGGTTATTGAGACAACTTGATGTCAATAATGCTTTTTTGCATGGCACGTTGACTGAGGATGTATATATGGTTCAACCTCCGGGTTTCAAAGATGTTACAAAACTTAATCATGTTTGTCGGTTAAACAAAGCCATTTATGGCCTCAAACAAGCCCCAAGAGCATGGTATTCAGCTCTAAAAAGTGCCATTCTGGACTTTGGCTTTGAGAATTCTAGAGCAGATTCTTCATTGTTCATCTATAAAACCAAATCTGTCACTTGCTACTTCTTGGTGTATGTGGATGATTTGGTTATCATAGGAAATGATCACACTTTTGTCTCATCAATTATTGATCAACTTGGCAATCGGTTCTCTTTAAAAGATATGGGTCAACTACATTTTTTCTTGGGTATGGAGGTTATTCCCACTACCACGGGTCTCTTTTTGTCCCAACATAAATATATTAGAGACTTATTGACAAAGACCAATATGCATGGAGCAAAAGATGTTACCACTCCACTGTCAACCAGCACTGCACTCAAGCTAATTGATGGCACATCCTCAGTTGATAGCACAGACTTTCGAAGTGTCATTGGTGCTTTGCAATACTTGTCACTTACACGACCGGACATTTCTTTTGCGGTTAACAAGTTGTCCCAGTTTATGCATAAGCCCACAGCAACTCATTGGTCAGCTACAAAAAGGTTACTTCGATACTTGAAGCATACCATTTTCCATGGGATTCATATTCGCAAAAGCTCAACCTCCAACCTCATCACATACTCAGATGCTGATTGGGCAGGTAACTTCGATGATCGAAAATCCACTTCAGCCTATATATGTTTTCTTGGTTCTAATCCCATTTCTTGGAGTTCAAAAAAACAACGGGCTGTAGCACGATCATCAACTGAAGCTGAATATAGAGCACTTGCAAATGCTGCTTCTGAAACATTATGGCCACTGGCACTCTTTGCTGAACTCGGCTTCTCCATTTCCACCTCTCCAAAGCTTTTATGTGATAATTTGGGAGCAACACATTTGAGCTTCAATCCAGTTCAACATTCAAGGATGAAGCACATTCAGATTGACTTACATTTTGTCTGTGACATCGTGCAAAAGGGTACACTTCAAGTTCATCATGTCCATACACAAAATCAGCTAGCTGACCTCTTGAAAAAACCCCTATCACGCCAGCGAACTGAATCTCTTAGAGCCAAGTATGTTACGATGTTAAAGCGTAGCATTTTCCTTCTTTAAATTTGAATGTTTCAATATTAGATTGCGCATTAATTTGTCGTGCCCTTGTGCTATTGTTACTTACATTTTCTCTTTCCACGCATGTATTAACAAACTTTTTCACTTGTCTTTTTTCATTCCATTCTTGAATTTGAAACTTATAATTATCTAAGAGTATTTGTGAGTCTTTATATCTAGAAACAAATTGAAACTAAAAACCGCTACTTATTTAAATGATTCCCAAATCTTATTCTTTATATAATCCAAATAATAAACAATTCTCACCCTTTTTCTTAATTATTTTTTTACCAACTATCATTGATCAGTTATTTGATGGACGAAATTTCATATATTCCTCTATAGATTTAATTCATATATTCATCAAAAGATAGAAATGGCAAAAAGAAAAAAAAAAGATGCATTTTATTTATTTCATGTTCTTCTATTTCTCCAATAAACTTTATGTGAAATTAATCATGTGGTAGTACTGGTACTAGATATTGATCGGTGCAAAACTAGAAGTGCATAGTATCGTAGTTTTATAGTAAAGTGATGAGAAGAGTATCATCCTTAGGGATTGGTAACTTACTTTTGACAAATACCAAAATTATACTAATCTCGACTTTATTTAGAGAAGTCACTAAGCTTTTTGTAATTGCAATTTGAAATAAAATCAATTCAAAGAAAATATTCAAGGGAATAGAAAGCTGTTGTTTGAAGATCAAATTAATGAGAAAAAGAACTTGTAGAAAATCAATTTCACCTAATCCCTCACTATGTTTTTCTCATCTAACTAATTGAATTTAATTCTCTCTGTTTGTTAGCAAAATTTTCAAACTCATCCAAAAGCCTCTTTCGATAGTCAATTGGAAATATTCTTGTTCATCATTTTACACAAGAGTATGCAAATTAGTAAAGCAATAAAGCATTAAGACGATAAGTCTTTCGATCTCTATATTTACCTATGTTGAAATATCCAAGTTCTATCCTATAATTTCCTCTTTCGATAGCAAATCACCAAATCAAAATAATCTAATTAATAACCAATCAATTAGAAGCAATAAGCTCAGAATAAATCAGACAAACATGAAAGAGAATTACTTTAAATTAGTATAGAAAAGCAAGCAAATTTTGAAACTAGATTACATTGTTTTCCTAGAATAAAGAAAATTTAGTGTATGCTAAAAATTAAATTCAACATAATCAAATTCACCATAATTTTTCTGAGAGGAATTGAAGAAAATGAACACTGAAAATACCCTCGCCGTCTGTCCCAGCCTCTCGTCTCAGCGTCCTTCTCTGGATTGAAAGAAATTATGTGCCGTTCTATCTCGTCAGTGCGTCCAAGAGCCAAGACAGACTAAAGCTGCCTTTTTTTCTCTTGCGTTCGTAACTCTCCTTTTCAACAATAGAGTCCAGCCCAACGTGAAACTCTTTTCCGCATCAAACTCGGATGCCAGCTTCTCTTGCATCCTGCAGGAAATCCTTTTGGCCAAGTCAAACCCAGCTACTTCAAACCGAAAGAATTTTACTACATACAAGAAAAGTCATGTACTAATCTGCTTACTAATACTAATTTTTTCATATTCAAAATTTAAATTGAAACTGTTTTCAACAAAATATACTTTCTGACCAATCACATTAGATTGATGCACATATTAGTATGCAGTTATACTTGCAACTAAATTTTTTCAAACCGAAAATGCAGCTTACGTACATTTCGTGCGTCCTAAAATCCCAACAACCCCAGTGTCCAAGTTTAAACCAAAAGAAAGCCCAGTGTTGCATGCCCCAAGTCAAACCGCTGCTTAGTTCAAAGCTCGTGATTTTCATTCAACCTTCAAAAATCCAAACCACCAGCTTGCGTCTTGCATCCAAGTCAAACCCAGCATGCCTTTTGCCAGGTAAAACCTATTTATTCCTATGCACGTCGTACGATGGGTACTTAGATCAATAGATAGAATGAAATCCTAGCTTTCCACGTCTTTTCTTTTTGAATTTGATGAATACTAAGTGGATCTTGTGATTGAGTTGGAATTATGTTAAGTGAATATTAAGTGGAATTGCATTTTACATGAGCTTAGTTTTAATTGAATAAACATGTTAGTCATACACTTTAGTTTATGGAAATAAATTAGAGTTTTAGAAAAATTAGATTATTGATGAATTTGGGAAGTGATGATATTTTAGGGTTACAAAAAATTTAGACTTTTAGAAAAAATAAGTTATTTTTGTATTTCATACTCAAATATCAAAATAGGTTTGAAGAACACCGATTTTGAAGTGCAAAAAAGTTTAAGACGTAGGTTGTCTCCCTCTATCTTCAAAGATTCTCCAACAAAGATTATGCCAAATCGATGTTGTTTAGGATGCCATTGCAATATATGCTAGCAAATTTTGAAGAATACGAATTTTTTTTGTTTTTTTAAATGAACCATTGGCATTCATATTAATAGATCCAATAACAAAGTTAATACCATACAATTACAAATTAGAATCAAGCAAGACACTAGAATGAATAAAATCTGGACATTGATGCCACCATTGAACAGTATCGTCCACAAAGCGTGTGTGCCTTGCAAGTATATGAGCTGCCTCATTTCCTTGTCTACTATATGAATTGCATCATACACTACAAACTGGGAAATGAGACTTTGAATTTCATAAATCAAATTCTCTTGGCTTGAAAAATTAGGTTCTTTAGAACCAATAGCCCCAATAACTGACAATGAATCCCCTTCCAATAGCAAACTTGAGAAACATATAGTAAAGATCATTTAAAGACCCCTTAAAGGAGTCGAAGCCTCTAGATCATCTACTTCGAACAGCCCAAAATCCTTCAAGACTCAAAGCAAATAAGACATCACATTTTTCATTCCTTAAAATAGCCCCGATAACCGCAAAGTCAGAAGAATACCAATTTTGAAGTTATAGTTGTCACATTCGGTTAAAAAAGACAAAAATTGAAAGGAATTTACCACAGACTAAATAGCCAGAATTGCATATTCAAAGTGACCATATCATTAGCAAAAATAATGAAAAATAGGTCTTTCAAAGTAAAGCAACGAGCTTGATATCTAAGATTTAAATGCCTTTGCCAGATTACACAAATGCTGCAAAACTCAGACCAAAATCATACATATACTAGCATTTCAGGTCACATTCAAACTTAGCACAAGTACTAAAGACTCCTGACACTTTCTCCTTGGGAAATAGCACCTTAAAAGCATAAAAGATGTATGAATGCCTTTTTTATTTTTTAGCTGTATATCTTATTTATGGACACATTTTGCATCTCAAATTTCCCATCCCCCAGTGAGTAAATGTTTCTCTCTAGCAAAATGTATTTGGAATTTGATAACTACCAAATAAGCAATATATATTTAACCTTAGTATGATCTCTTAAGATTTTCAGCATAACTCAGCGGTGAAGTTCCTTAAGGATAATTAATTGAAAAAGAGAATCTAGTTACAAGTGACTCAGCAAGATATTACAGGATTGCTTTATAGACTCTAGCAATCCGACCACTGCTCATCTATAATCCAAAAAGGTTAAAACCTTGCATAAGCCTAACAAAAACAATACATATTCAACATCTGCCTATATTCGCCCCCCAAGTGAAAACAAACAACCAAACAAGGAAAACATACCTCAATGTTGAACATACGGTTTGAACAATCAGAATAGGGCCATTTATTTAATAGTAGTAGGGAGATGAAGAACCCAAAACAAATGCATTGCTACCCGAGTCTAGAAACGGTGGCATCCTCCCAAACAGTGGGCTGTGCTACACTAACAACTGAGTCTAGCCCATTGTTCCTTTGTTTAGTGAGCTCAAAACAGTTGGTGTCACTCCAAACTTCTTGACCCATATTGGAGCCCATCACTCCAGCCCCATAAAAAGTAGATGCATCAGGCGGCAAAGGTGGGAGATCTCGGTAGGGTCATGGGATGAGTATGAGCTTGGGTGCACGTGCGCCTGCCTACCATCCGTAGTAGCCGTAATGGGCTGGTAACTGGACCCAAAATACGTAGTCCCCTGAGCCAAGCCATCCCAGCTGGAAAATGGACACCATCGGTGGCTTTTCTATGTGGATAAAGCATTATCCCTATATATAAGCAGTGGCGGAACCAGCAACTGAGCAAATAAACCTGAAGTAAGAAAAGGTCAGATCTTTTATTTAGCTGCAACATGAACTTCAATGTAACCATCTACAACAATATAAAAATCTTGCATTAAAAGATCCTTGGGCAAAAGCAACTGAGACCGCGGTCACATGATTTTATGCCAAGGTAAAAAAGCATTTGATATTTTCAATGTTTTGCTTTGTTTCTCAAAACAATTACAAAATCCTTAGTGAGGCCAGATAGTCATAATATTCCATTGACCACTAGTTTTGTTCTCAACTATAATGGCTTTTCTACAATGACTTTGCAATTCATTTAAAAAAATCACTCACATCATGCTAAAGGATGGCCATGGTCCAAGAGGAAGTTTTCGAGCACATACAATGGAACCACTTTGAGGCTCCACAAACTTATTGGAGTTGGAAGATCAACCTACTAGAAAAATACTACACTACGACATATAGATAAATGGGCATAAGTTTGAGCAAATCCATAGAATAACTTGTTGAGAAAAAAATCCTAAAAGATCAGTTCTTCATGTATCAATTGATCTATATATGGAAAATTTCTCACAGGTGTGCTTTTGTATGATAGGTCGTCATCATTAGCAGGCCGTTCCGTAGAACTTTCAATGTTGCCCTTGACAGGCTCAGATTCAGTAAGCTGTGCTTTTGAATCATCAAAAGAAAAGGCCAAGAAAGCTTTACGAGCTTCTCTCCGAGCATTTGTGAGTAAATAATGAAGACATGGAGTTAGATACACTTGTGCTGAATTTTGTGTAAAAAAAATGGAGAATCTGTTGATCACCTCCTACTCCACTATGACGTTACAAGAGAGTTGTGGGATGAGATTTTTCAAAGAGTTGACGTAGCATTGGTTATGCCCTTGAGAGTGGTAGATTTGTTGGGCTGTTGGAGGAAGTTACAAGGATTTCATCAAGTGGCAGTAGTGTGGAAGATGATCCCGTTGTGTCTTATGTGGTGTATTTGGTTGGAAAGAAATGCGCACTGCTTTGAAGACAAGGAACACTCTTTGCCAGAGTTGAAAAACTTTTTCCTACACACTTTATTGCTTTGGTTTTCTGCTATTGTACTAAATGGGGACAATGTTCATGAGTTCCTGTCTTTGTTTCATCACATAGAACGTCCCTAGGTGTTATGTATACTTCCTGTGTACACGGGTTTTGCCTATTTTCCGATCAATAATATCTTTCTCTTACTTATAAAAAAAAAAGATACACTTGTGCTAAAATCTAACTAAACTAGGAAATTTTGCACTGAACCATAATATAGTCAGATGAAACCATAGAATTGATGTGATTTCAACTTCCAGCTTAACAAAAAAGCTAGGTTTTTTTCTGTAGAGGTGCTGAAGATAGAATGGCAAACTTGAAGAATATTCTAGAGAAGAATGTAGCATCAGAATTCAATGTGTATCAACACTACGGTGTTTTAACACACTTCATAGAGAATCATTGTCCGACAGTTCCAAACCCCAAATCAAAGATTTGTGAGGGGGACTCTTACACGTGAAAAACCCATTATGCATGAATGTCCAGCCAATTATAGCAAAATAAATGAAACATGGTAGCATACTTATTTCATCCTGTAACACAAACTACTAACAGGCTGCAGGCATTCTGTGCATATGCTTATACAGACCCCTGTACTAATTTCTAGAACTCTAAGCCCAAGGCTGTCTCAGATTGAAACAGGAAACTCCTCAGATAAGAACATCAAGATGAAAACCAAAAACCTATAACCAGATTAAATTAAATATATATATAGATATATGAGTAATGCTTTTCAACTTCCTATTAACCATCGTCCTTGGATGTGGCATCAAATTTTTGGAAAATTAATTTTTTTATTTTTCACCTACTTTGGAAAAAAAAATTCATTTATTTGCCAATCATCATCCTAGTTTAGGGTACCCAATTGTTGGTTTTGGTGGTTTAGAATACATTTTGAAAAATGGGTGAAAACTTGGGGTGAAAAATGGAAATCATTATTGTAATAAAAAAAACATATTCTTATAAAAATAATAAAACATATCTCAAATCGGGATAAAGAAATACCATATTGTGAGTTCGCATTGGAATCCTTAATTGAGTGACCATGTCGCCATCCCATCTTCAGCAACAATTTTACACCTATTCAAAAGCAGCAAACAGGGGCGTTTCTTAGAATTTGTATCAAAATTACCATTATCACAGGCATCACTCTATATTAACCGAAACAAACCAATAGACTCTGTGACTGGAAGAATTATTTCATCAGGAACAGGCCCAGGAATAGCTGATGGCCTGCAATACACAACAAACATATCACAAACAGACCAGCAAGACATTTCATGCTGATGTATTTAGGAAGCAGAATTGTGTGTGCATGTCCAACAGTGACTTAAAACTCTCAAAAGAGAAGGCATTACATAAGAGACTCATATGGTGAGTGCATATTGGCTAGCGCACTTGAAAGATAAATTAATACTTAATTTTAATTAAGTATTGAAAGAAACAACGGTTAATTTTTGTGCATATGTTGATCCAACTAATCCCCAGGATGATTGTAGTCTAGCAAATGTTCATTTTAGTTTCTCAGTTGAAGCTTTAATTTATATGTTTTTACGGTGTATAATGCTAAATAGTCCATCTGGTTTGCCTTTTGGACAGATTGATACCTATAATTTCATATCAATATTTTTAAATTTTTTATTAGTTTTTATTTTTATTTTAATTTTTTCTTCTACTTTTAGATTTTTTATTTTATTTTCACAACACATGGCATGCCAAGTCAGCATTTTTAACGATTAATTAATAGAATGTTAATGAATTGGCTGATTCAATCAAAATTGAAACCACACATACAACTTTTTCTCTAATCCTTTTTATAAGTCTATGACAAAAATAATCAAAAGATTGTGAATTATGAGATGGTAAATAAAAAATAGATCAAGAAACGATAAGCCCATACATTGCGAGGTCTAGGCTAACTCGGTTTAATAGGAAGACTGAATCAACTCTTTATGTACTATCGGTCATTTAGAACACCAAGCATAAGAGCATCTTCTAGGGTGTCCCCATATTAGGGTATCTTGGCACCCATCTACAAGTACACTTTAGCATCAATAGTTTCCAAATCTTAATTGTTGGAGAAAGGATTAAACACATCCAATATTCAGTCTCAGTCCTATGTCCAAATAAATCAGACATAAGGTTGGGTTGGCCAAGGATAATGTAATACATGCTACTACATAGCTTAGTTCACTGAATCCCAAGTTCCAACACTTGCAAGTCAACTTGCTTAAGCAATAGATAGACATCAAATGAAATACTCATATAAATTATCACAGTTAAAGAAACTTAACCTCTGTTGTTGTTCCTTTTCAGCTTGTTTACGAGCAAGTTCTGCAGCTGTAAATCCAAATGTATCAAACTGCATAGATGTCCCAAATGATTGACCGACCAATTCCTAAATGTGAAAACAAAGGAATCAAAAAAGTTGATTAAGAATCTTGTAATTTTTTTATAACATGTAGAATAATATATTTAAAACAATAATCTCAACAAAATAGCTTCCTCAATCTCTGTTTACCATGCCCGTTGTTAGACTTCTTAAATAGATGCGTTCAGCACAAGGCTTACAATATTACCAATTATAACTTGAGCTGTTCTATGCATCAATGAAAATACTCTTTCCATGAAACACAATGCCATCATAATTAATAAATAAATAATTTTCAATTGTGTGATGCTATTTCTTTGTTTTCCTTTTTGATAACTAATTTTTAAATAGTAATTCTTAAACGCAGCCCCCCTCCATCGCTCTAACACCCCTATTAAAGCAAAATGTTACATGTTCATATTAAAGCAAACCCCAAGGTAGGGTTTGCACCTTTCCCGCACCCCTTCCCGCATTTGGGGGGTTTGCCCCCAAGAATCCACCACCGCATTCCAAGGGCGGGGCCCCCCGTCCGTATGCCGGGGTGCAGGGGTAGACCCCTGGTCCATCCACCCCCCCCCCCCTCTCTTCCACCGACCACCCACGTCTGTCACAACCGGGAAAAATAAAATAAAAGTCAAAGAAAAGAGAAAATCCACAACAAATATATTAATCCACAACATAATACACAACAAATCAGTAACAATTAATATATTTCTCAAACCCACAGGCCCACGACGATTGTGAGAGGGAAAGAGGGTTTGAGAAGAAGAGGAGGGAGAAGCCGAGGAGGAGGAGGAGGAGGAGAAGAAGAGGATGCAGGCCGTGTCGCCACTACAACTGCAAGAGGGAGAGAGGGTCTAAGAGGCAGCACCGCAAAGAGGAAGAGAGAGAGAGAGAGAGAGACTACGCCCGGGGGGGGGGAGCCCAAAAACACAAAAGACGACGTCGTTTCGTCATTTCCCTTAAAAACAATTTATTACCCAAATGACGTCATTTTGGTAACAAATTTATTTGTATATATATATGTATACAGAGTGGTGTTGCATGTGCAGAGGAGGGGGAGAGTCAATAGACCACCTCCTCTTGCATTCTGATACAACAATGTTTCTCTGGAATGACGTATTCATTTGAGTGGATTTGGGCTAGGTTATGCTGAAGACCGTGGAGGCATCTTTGGCTAGCAAGACAAACGTAAGAGGCAGGCAACCGATCAAAGCGATTTGGAAGATGATCCCTCTATACATTATGTGGTGCTTGTGGCAGGAGCGCAATGAGCAAACATTTGAATGTGCCTACTAGGAAAGATCGTTGGAGGAGCTTAAAGTTTTATTTTTTACAACTCTTTGTAATTGGACCATTGCTGTGGATTTTAATTGCATGGTCCTTCGTGATTTTCTTGCCCCTAATGTGCCTACTTAGTTAGGGCATAATAGTTTGTTATTGGCCTTGCCATTCTTTTTTTTAATAGTTTTTTTCAGGGGCCCTGAAGTTAATAGCCAGATAAACCTTAACTGACCATGAAGGGACTCAAACCGGCGACAATTGGAAAGCAAACCCAAGGCTTGACCAACTAAACTACCCCTTATGGTTTTATTGAACTTGCCATTCGATCAATAAAACTTGTTTATTTTGGGCCTAAGCCTAGTGCCCCACCACCCACCCCTAATGTTTAGCTACTAGCATAATCCCTTACCCTTGTTTTTAGTAATACAGTATAATCCTTCAAACTATAAATAGAATGCTTTCACTGGTACATTATAATTTTTTTGTGAAGAAATACATGTGGTCTCTTTACATTTCCTAAGCTATGTCATCTGTATCTATGGCATTCATATAGTACTTAAAAATCACTAAAAGTCATATACTTCCATGGAAGTGCAGCTTCCTTGTCACAAAAGAAATTGGCTGGAAAAATGAAATGGAAGTGACTCACAGGTAAATGGCAAATCTTCTTCAGATAATTTTCCTATTGAAAAATGTTGTTGATGACTAAAAGAACCCAAGGTATAGGAGTGCTTATATCCATTTAGTTACTCAATTTACACTTAGCATCTTTTATGTTTTTTTTATTTCGTTTTAAGAATCTACATCCCTAGGAAGCTCTCTCTGCCATACTCTGTATCAGATACATGTCCATTCCCTCCCTCCCTTCAACATATCATCATATTTGTATCATGTCTATACGTACCCTATGTGTACTGATGATTCCGAGACAAACCCCATAAAGCCCCTTTAAATTTTATCAAACTTCAACAATTACAAATATTGATCACAAATTTCTCCCCATTCTCAATTTACATCGTACTCATCCTTTGCCCTCCTGTCTACTCTACAAACAAGCAACATGAGAGAGATTCCCACTAAATCGTCCACTCAACCCTCCCATTATTATTAAAAAATTCTAAAAAAGGAATCAAAATTCTCTATTTTCTCTTCTCTATCCCACTTTATCCTCTCCCCTCCAAACTCCCAAAAAAAGTGCAACCTCCAAACTCCCAAACAAAGTGCAAGGGGGACAATCTTCAAAACCCCCAAAGAATTGAGAATTTGTCATAACCTTGGGTCATGAATATCACAATGAACGATTGCAATACAAAATATAAAAAAATTTCACAAAGTCTATTAATTTCCATGCCATTTTTAGCCCCCTTCCGTCATTGATATTCATACCAGATACATATATCTTGTAAAATAGTACATGTATCAACAATGTCCAAACATGCATCACATTTCCAACATATAGAACCTCCAACAACAAATCCACGAAGTTGACAGTTGCTAAGTGAAAAAATCTCTTAGCAAACCAGCATCTCGGCTAAGACAATAAAAACATACAGCTTTTTCATCTTCATCTAAAAAATTCAAAATGCTCTGCAGCTTGACTTCAGCTCTATTCTATCGGTATGATACAGATGTCTGTGGAGCCCACCCTGCACATTTGTTTTGTAGTGTTAACATTATTCTACACTCAAGTCTCAATTTAAAAAATTTAGTTCTTCTAAATATAAATTAAAAGTAAACCCTTTTCGGACCCCACATTATTGTAATAACCAGCAGAAAACCTTTCTGTAAATGCTCCATGAAATCTTCGTCGCTTCTTCATCTATAACCTAGAGAAAAAATAAGAGTACAAGGAATCAACATCAGTATGAAAAGAGCATTATCAAAGACGTCATCTCTTTTTTCTTACGAAATCCTAAGCAAAACACTTGAGAAATCTTTTATTAGCGTTTACTTAAAGCAAACCAATGATCTGCAAAGCAGGTATATATAGTCATAAATCCAACTATCAGACAGTTCACATGCAATTCAAAATCTAAGGGCTTGCTACAACACATACATGAATATGATCTTTCACCACAGTGTTTTAGATAAAACTAGCCAGAAAAATGGTCAGTATAGATTGGCAATCATCTAAACCATTATTATAAACATGCAAATGGATAAAAGGCCATTAAAATCTGCTGTTTTCTCCTTAATGACTCCCATTTCCAAAGTCCTTCTAGAGAGGATGACATTTTACCTATAATGCCATTTTGGATTTCCAAGGCAAATACTTTCACGGTCTCCAAGTTCAAACAAACAAAAGCCTTCACTAAAACTCATCCCAATGCAATTACATATGCTCAATGTGTATGTACTTCGGATCTTATATCGCAACCCAAAAAAAGTATAGAAGGCATTCAAATCTTCTTCCTATTTTACTTTCTTGAGCTTCCCAAGACCCAAACAAGAGGAAGAAAATTTGAACGAGGAGTTAGGAAAATGTGACCGTACCTCTTGCTTCCAAACAGGGAGGCTTCGGAGATGATTAGAGGACTCAGCCACAGCTTTCTTCTTACGGCTGCTGATTTCTTCCTCCCGCTCTATCGGTGTTCCATAGAACACGTAATCATCTCCATCGGAGTCCATTTTTCGTGAAATTATCAATAACCAAATTAAAGCCCTGATTGTCGAAACCAGATTAGGGAAGACGAGAATTTAGTAGATGGATTAAATCCTAATGAACTACAATATGGTAGATATGGTTGTAGAGAAAAGAGAGCCCTCGCAGTGGGAGAGTGTAGACAAAGAGAGCCTTAGCTAGGGTTCCACCACGTGATTGAAATGATGAATTGGAACGATGAGTTGGACAGACTTTTTTTTTTCATAATGGTTAATGAATATTATTAAAACAAATTATAAATATTTAAAAATTTTAAAAGAATATTTTTAAAAATAAATTACAATTGCAGTGATCGCTGTAATTTTCAGTATCCAGTTTGGGGTTAATTTGGATAGTCGGTTGAGTTGAGATGAAAATTTAAAATATTATGTTTTAATATTATTATTATTTTAAGATTTGAAAAAGTTGAATAATTTATTATATTTTATGTTAAAAATTAAAAAAATTATAATGATTAAATGAGATGAATTGAGTTAAATTGACTAACCAAACACAGCTAAGAGCACTAGTAGTGGGCTCAACATTCTTTAGCTAAAATTTAGCTAGAAAATTCACTTTTACAAATTTTAGCTAGCCACTTTTTACAACATTAAATAATAGGCTCAACAAATCTTTCACTATTCTATTAAAATATTGATTTTGAACTTTTTGTATATTTTAATTCTAATTATAATTTGAATATCATATGAGTTAGATATATTTTTTTAGTCTTATTTTTTTCGAACGGCTATATTTTTAACAGCTATATTTCTCCAACAGATATTTTTTTTAACGGCTAAATTTTTCCAACGGCTAAATTTTTTAACGGTTATATTTTGTAATAGCTGTAATTCTCCAATGGCTATATTTTTTAACTGCTATAATTCTCCAACGGTTATATACTTTCACTCTAAAACATATCATTTCCTTACAAATATTTTACTCCAAAAATAATGTTTAGCTAGTGAAGTTGGCTCAACAAATTTGACTAGCCATTTGGTTGAAGGCCAAATTTACTGTAGCTTTGTTGAGTCTATTGTAGGACTTTTTTTCACATTTTGGCTATTCTTTGGCTATATTTTAGCTTTGTTGAGCCCACTACTAGTGCTCTAAGTGTTCTAGAATCTAGTAGCTATTTTCAGAATAGGGCAACCTTCAGGTTGAATGGGTGCCAAAAACACTTTCACACTAGCCAATAGATAAATGCCACCTAGACATTCCAAAAATATTAAAAATAAGCCCACATCCACCCGATTGTCTCCCTCTCATTCTTCAATGCATCTTCCTCCTCCATCATTTTTCTAAAAGCCATATCTCTCTTTCTCTCTCTCTCCCTCCCCGATCTGGCCTCAATGCCGACAAGCCCAAAAAATAATTGTCAGAAGTTACTGTCTCATTGGTGCACGTAGGAAAAGCAAAAGGATACGTAGCTACCTTTGGAATTGGGGATTCCAAGTAAGCAACCCACCAATTACTTTTGCAAGACATTGACAGGGAGTGACACTAGTACCCATGGAGGGTTATCTGTTCCTCGTCTTGTTGTTAAGAAAGTTTTCCCTCTATTGGTAGTGTCCATTGCTTCCTTTAAAAAACATTACAAGAAAAAAAAAAGAAGAAGAAAAAAAACTCTAAGTGGGATGTGTTGTATTTTCCCTTTCTTTTGGTCCGATAGGATTTCTCACAACAGCCACCGGCTGAGGAACTTATAGCAAGGGATCTCCATAATGTTGAGTGGAAGTTTAGGCATATTTTTCTAGGTAGATTTTGAGCATTGTTCATTTATGGTGCTTAACAAAAAAATAAGGAAAATGATATATTCATGGATGGATTTGGACTTGTAATCTGTATAATTAATTTTGCCCGGAATGGAGAGAAACTACTCATTGTTTGAATTTACGACATGCTTGCAGCGTCTACTTACAACTCTCTCTCTCTCTCTCTCTTGAAAATGTAATCTGTATTCTGCCAAGGACGACTACAGGGACGATGGCGATTGTTTTTTGGGCTTGTCGGAGTTGAGTGCAAGGTAGGGACAGACGGCCATTTTTTTTTGGGCTCCTCGGTGTTGAGGCCAGATTGGGGAGGGAGGGAGAGGGAGAGATAGGGCTTTCAGAAAATTGCAGATGGGAGATGGGGGAGGAAGATGCATCCAAATAAAGAGAGGGAGACAATCAGATGGATGCGGGCTCATTTTTTGTCTTTTAGGAGTGTCTACGTGGCACTTGTCTATTGGCAGGTGTGACGCCCCCAAATTCCGCTTGGGATTGAACGGACATTTGAAGCGTCGAGACATGCAACACAAGGTTACCTGCCCCCGTTCATGACATATAAGATGCAATGTTCCTAACATGCATCTAACATTATGCAATATTCGCAGCGGATAATCTTTTTCTTTAGCAATACTATGCACCAACTAAATATATCCCAAATACTTGAAACATAATTCATACATAAAGGCATACTAAAAAGCCGTGATCACCACACTAGTCTAAAATGGTTGTGATCAAAAGAATACTTGAGATACAACTCCAAAAGTACAAGTATTAACCTAAGTTAAATACTATACCATCATCAACATCGCACCGTGGCCTAGTCGACCGTATTCAGTTGGTCAGATTCCAATTCTCCTTTGGGTCCTGTAACAAGATCTACCATTCGGGGGGAATGGTAGTTGGGACTACCACAGTGAGATTTGATTACAAATCTCAGTAAGTTAACATAAAACTTATACACAGGTTAAAAATGCATGCATGGCAGTAAAAGCATAAATGCATAATTATAGTCATACATAAACATAGTATAACTTGACATATAGCATGACTTAACCAGAACTTAAGCGTGAACTGAACTTGACTTAACATGGCATGAACTTAAGCTTAAAACATAACATGAACAATCAACATAACATGAACGTGAAACATAACATGGACATGAACATAACATAACATGAACGTGAGCTTGAACGTATCATAAACGTGAACATAACATGATGTGAACATGAACTTGGAACATAACATGAACATGAACATAACATGTACGTGAGCATAACATAACATGAACTTGATCTGAAACTTGACTTAACATAAACTTGGAATCTTATTTAATTGTCTTGATTAATAACGTGCATTAATACGTACTCCACAGTTGTTGTGGCCCCACGTATTCAAGTAACATAAAACATAATACGTACTCCACAGTTGTTGTGGCCCCACGTATTCTACATGTCACAATTGCTGTGTCTCATGTAGTGTATGCTCCACAGTTGTTGTGGCCCCATACTTCATGCTCCACAGTTGTTGTGGCCCCATGAATTCACATAACATAAAATATAATACGTACTCCACAGTTGTTGTGGCCCCACGTATTCTACATGTCACAATTGCTGTGTCTCATGTAGTGTATGCTCCACAGTTGTTGTGGCCCCATACTTCATGTAACATAAAATATAATACGTACTCCACAGTTGTTGTGGCCCCACGCATTATAAGTAACATAAATATAATACGTACTCCACAGTTGTTGTGGCCCCACGCATTATAAGTAACATAACATAAATATAATACGTACTCCACAGTTGTTGTGGCCCCACGCATTATAAGTAACATAAATATAATACGTACTCCACAGTTGTTGTGGCCCCACGCATTATAAGTAACATAACATAAGATATAATACGTACTCCACAGTTGTTGTGGCCCCACGCATTATAAATAACATAACATAAATATAATACGTACTCCACAGTTGTTGTGGCCCCACGCATTATAAGTAACATAACATAAATATAATACGTACTCCACAGTTGTTGTGGCCCCACGCATTATAAGTAACATAAATATAATACGTACTCCACAGTTGTTGTGGCCCCACGCATTATAAGTAACATAACATAAGATATAATACGTACTCCACAGTTGTTGTGGCCCCACGCATTATAAATAACATAACATAAATATAATACGTACTCCACAGTTGTTGTGGCCCCACGCATTATAAGTAACATAACATAAATATAATACGTACTCCACAGTTGTTGTGGCCCCACGCATTATAAGTAACATAAATATAATACGTACTCCACAGTTGTTGTGGCCCCACGCATTATAAGTAACATAACATAAGATATAATACGTACTCCACAGTTGTTGTGGCCCCACGCATTATAAATAACATAACATAAATATAATACGTACTCCACAGTTGTTGTGGCCCCACGCATTATAAGTAACATAACATAAATATAATACGTACTCCACAGTTGTTGTGGCCCCACGCATTATAAGTAACATAAATATAATACGTACTCCACAGTTGTTGTGGCCCCACGCATTATAAGTAACATAACATAAAATATAATACGTACTCCACAGTTGTTGTGGCCCCACGCATTATAAATAACATAACATAAATATAATACGTACTCCACAGTTGTTGTGGCCCCACGCATTATAAGTAACATAAATATAATACGTACTCCACAGTTGTTGTGGCCCCACGCATTATAAGTAACATAAAATATAATACGTACTCCACAGTTGTTGTGGCCCCACGCATTATAAATAACATAAAATATAATACGTACTCCACAGTTGTTGTGGCCCCACGCATTATAAATAACATAAATATAATACGTACTCCACAGTTGTTGTGGCCCCACGCATTATTATAACATAACATGTCTTATCTTTCTTAATGCATGTGATATTATTTAATATCATATACTTTTCTAACATGGCGTATACTTGTAAATGGCATAATATGATTTAATCATAAACATTTCATGGCATACATGTATCATATGGCATACTTAACATGGCATACTTATAACATACATCATTGTATGACAGAAAAGATTATATAACAGATAATTATTCATGAGAGATTAAATCATACGTAACAGATAAACATGTAATGACATAGCATGACATGGCATATACGATAACATACATACATAAATTGTAGTTCTCTTACCCATCACACATACACAATAAACTGATAGTAAGTTAGAGGCTAACTTACCTCGATCGTCGCGTTCTATGAGAATAGAGCGCGAGACACGAGGAACTGCACAACAGCTGGAAGAGGAACACTCAAGTCCTTAAGATTTTCACTTCTGAACTCAATTGCCATATTGTAAGCACTTGCAACACCACGGCCAACTTGAGGTTTCACTATACTCGGAAGAGATAAATTGACTTCAGAAAGCCTTTGCACTAAAACAAGTTCATTAAAATTATCAATAACAACCAAACAAACAACTCATTTCTCAATCCATATACTCTTAGCCATAGTCAACCACAAGATGACACCAGTCATCCCGGACTATAATCCATATCATCACTGCTTCGGGACACTGTCATACAGTTTCCCAACATTACACCATACGCTCCACACTTCTCTGCTACGCCATTCAACCCTTCGTGACACGCCATCCGGTGTATCACGACTTAGTACAGAGTACACTCACGTGAACTCTCTTCCATTCACACTACAAAACCCATCACTGCGATACACGTCTCACGGTGCATCGCTACGCGACACGGAGTACGCGCTACGCGTACTTCCTTCGCTACAACACTCATCAACACGATGCACATCACACGATGCATCGCCATACCACACGGAGTACACTACATGCGTACTCCCTTCCTTCTACGACCCACATCACTACAGCGCATGTCGCGCGGCGCGTCGCTGCATTACACAGAATACGCTACACGCGTATTCTCTTCACACAACCCGCCGTATCACATCTACGGCATCCATCTCACGCCTATACTTCACAGCACAGTCCACAAAACTACAAAATCAAGCCTAACACTTCACAACCACACTTCGTTTCACAACTACGCAGCGAACTCCACAAACACTAACTACACAGTCTACAGCCAACCAAAACAATTATGTTAAACATAAATAACTAAAGATAGAGGGTTAAGACGAGAGAGATGTGATTGCTGTCGGGAAAGAATCCAAAACTGATAATTTTAGCGGGCTGTTACAGCAGGTGTGAAAGGTTTTTTGGCACCCATCTGGCCTAAAGCGCCTCTCTTCATAATATTACTTAATTACTAATTTGCCCTTTTGTAATTCAGTACTTTACAATACACATGTTTTTTGTTAATTAGTCTAGTTTGATATTCCTGAAGAGCATAAGAGAAGGGAAAAGGGTGTGGAAGATTATTATGAGTTATCTTGTAAGAACTTGGTTCGTCTGAAGGTTGGGATTTGCCTTGAACTACTTCCCAATTATCAATATATTTCCTAATTTCTCCATTTTCCATTTGCAGTTCGTTTTATATAATTTGTGGGTTCATAACAATTGGTATCTAAATCCATCAATTCTTCATGGACGAGGTAAGCTTCAAGAAACAACAAGAAAACTTCTTGTTGATGGAAAAAATTTTTGAATCGCTCCTACATCTCACAGATTCAGTCGACCGATACCACAGAAATTACAAGGTTTTGAAGCAATCCCTCGTGGAGTGGCAAGACCAGGAGGACGAATGAGACTTGGCAACTATGGATTCAAAAGAAGAAACAAAAAAAAATCAGTAGTGTAAGAAGAAAATGGAACAACGGATGAAGATGAAGTCACAAAGGAAGACATAGAAAAGGCAGCAGCAGTGGAGGAGAGTGTGGTGGTGTCCACAGAAGTTACTCCCAAAGAAATCACTCCATCTAAACTCTCAGATTTCCTTAACCAAATTCATTTTCCTCCATTTCTTCTCACAACTAACTTCTTCCTCCCTTCCCTTCAGGTTGTCCCTAGCAAAATAAATACAATAACTGTAAAGGGAGGAACCCTAGCCATCAGTATTCCTCCTGAGCCTCCTCCACCTGCTAAGAGTGGGGTTTCTCTTCTGCAACAAGAAAACCCAAACAAGGGGAAACCCATTTCCAGTGTGGTGAGCTAACTGAAGAACTTAGATGGCCACCTCTTGAATGGCTCATCCTTGATCTATCTAAGCTTGCAAACAAAACACTAATTGGCCACTATTTGGAACCAATGTTGGGTGGTGTCCTTGTAATTGCAATGAGCAAAGAGAGGAAGAGAGGAAAAGGCTCAACACATGGGCAGAACCCACACGCTCCACAAGATGGCCACGCGGTTCCCTCAAGTTGTGGAGCTCGACCTCTCTTAGTCCACTTACCACTCCTTTTTTTTTCTAGCAGTATTGACTCCGATCTCTCTATTATTTCCAATGGGCTTAGGTGCTTCAGAGTGCTCAATTTGCAAATCTCCATGACAACCCAAACTAAGAAGCCCATTACACTGGAGATTTAGACCTCCGACCAGTAGCACCTCGTCTTCGCCAAAAGGCAACTTGAAGAGGGCCACACTGTCGAGACCCCAACAAAAATCGCCCTAGGACAAGGTCCTAGACATGCATAGACATCCGAGATTGAGCTACATAAGGGGTCTAGCCTAGCTTTGGAGGACTTCTCTAGGGGTCTAGTGCAGGCCCTAGGGAGATTGCGAGAATGGCACAGGTCAATTGGAAGATGGCTCACTTCTTTCCATTTGACTAAGCCATGGCTCAGCCCTGATAGCCCATTGACACTCTTGTTGGCATGCCCCGACAGCCCCACAGGCCTTGCCTTGATAGCCCCATGGGCCACCAGCATGGCCAGCACCAGCCACCCATCAACACACTCACAGGCATGTTATGGCCCCAGCCATGGCACGCCCCTAATAGCATCACCATCATGCTATGGCCCCCGCCATGGCACGCACTTGACAGCATCGCTAGCATGCCATGTCCCATTATCATGGCAGATTCATGTCAGCCACATAGACATGTCGTAGGCATGCCATGGCTCTTACCATGGCACGCCCAAGACATCTCAGCTAGTATGCCATGGTACGCCCAGGACAGTCACATGGCTAGCTTGCTTGCATGCCTTGGCTCATGCCTTGACGCACAGCAGGCGCCCATGAAGGCTATTGGTCACGCCTAAACCATGCATGTAGGCATACGCATTTCCTTGAGTGTGCACCTGCATGCATGCATGCGCGTTCTAGTACCACTTAGTAAGGATAGTGGTGTGCCCACACAGGCACGCCATCCAGCGCACGACTCCATCTCGTGCCTTGCAGGCAAGGCTAGTGGCATGCCCACAAAGCATGCCATCCAACACATGGCTCCAGCCCGTGCCTTGCAGCCCCAGTGCCCAAACTGTCAACTTGGGTCATGCATGCTCATCACCCAGGCTACCTACCCGGGCCATGCAGGACCACCGCCCAAGCCACTTGACTGGGCCTCGCAGCAGTAGCATGACACCACCTTGTGCCCACTATTAGGCCTAGGCTTGGCACCATGCCATGCCCACCATTAGCAGGCCACGCACAGTGCCATGCAGCCGTGCCATCCAGCAGCCCATGTGTGGCACCATGCCACGCCTAGCAACAAGTCATGCATGGCCCCAAGCCATGCCAACCATCAAGCCATACACGGCACCATGCCGTGCACATCATGAGCCACCATGGCCCATCCATGGGCCTTGGCATACCATTGGCCACCATGGCCCAGTCCATCACTATGTATTGCTTTTAGTTTATTTATTTATTTAATTTATTGTGCTAGGGGTCTTTTGGGGGTTTCCAAGTTGTAAACTCTATAAATAGGACCCTTAGGCATTTCATTTTGCATCTTTGATCATTTGACATATTTTCCTTTGTGGAACGGTTTGGTGTGTTCTTGTGAACAGTTTCGGTGCTTTTGCACTTGGGCTCTTTTTGGTGCAATTCGTGAATCCCAATGAGAGGATTAACACCTTGCAATTCATGAATAGGTGTTGTCTATTTATCTATCTTTGATTTATCATCTTGTAATTTGTGAATAGGTGTTGAATCTCTTTATCTATCTATCTTTGTTCTTGTTTATTTTCCATTCAATCTTCATATCATCCATGTATCAATCTTTTGCATATTTCCATTCTCTATTCAAAAATCCAAAAATACTTTTATGTTCTTACATTTTCTCATTGCTCATATTCTTTCTTGCATTTTCTCGCATATCAAACATATCCTAAGCCTTATTATTCTTATTCTTTGATTTCTCAAAATATTCATATATATCAAAAAGAGAGTCTTCATCTTCCCATGTTGAGTTTTTATCATTTGTGTTCATATTCTTCATGCGTGTTCTTCCATCATGTTCATCATTTCTCTAGCTTTAATCCATTTTCCAAACACCACATGCCTACCACCTTATTTCCCATAGTCCATATTCGGCCCCAAAGTGCCCTTCTTCCATTCTCACAAACCCTAGCCGAAACCACCTAGATTCCCACTAGGTAATTCCTACATTTTAGGAATCCTCATCTCATTTTCCAAATCTCATCCTATCCCTTCATCTCCATCTTCGGCCAACCACTTTCCCAAATTCAAACTCAAATTCCAATTCCAACATTTTAGAAAATCCAATCCCTAAACTCCCTCAATCATCTCCATCTTTTCAAATCCTACCAAAGATCCTCATCTGCTTGCCATATTCAAATCCTATCATCTCCAACTCCCTAAACTCTAGGAACAACACGAGACTCATTCAAACACCATCCAACTTCATCCTTTTACCATATTCAAATCCTACCTTCCTCATCTTACCTTAGCCAATCCCTAAAGTCAAGGAGCAACCCTAGACTCTTTCAAACACCTTCCAAACCCTAGCAACCCATCCTAGACTCCAACCCCAATACATCACTTCCCAATTTCGTAATCCCCTTTAGCCACCACCCAAAACCCTAGCTACACTTCACCATACCAACCCTAAGCATCATCCAAGTGGCGCCAACATCAAGGGCAACCATCAAGTCGTTCCACATTGCATCAAACACACAAATTCACCACTTAGATCACCCGAACTCATTATCATCATCAAATCCATCACTAAAAACCATACCTTCATTAACCTAGGAACCCTTCATTGCCATATCCTAGCCGAGACCAAGCAAGACGACGAGGAACATTCGGTCATCATAAGGCGACGCGAGACCCGTGGACCCCTAATGTTTGGGGACTAGACCGAGGTCCCCAACACACACCTAAGCCATGATGTAGCAATATAGGGTGGAGTCGTTCATGGCTATAGATTAGTAGACCCATAGAGACACGACATCGTTGCATGAGGAATTCCTAGATTCATCCTATCTGGCTTTCAATTTCCGTGAGGGTGAGAAACAGAGCCAGTTTGCAGAAATTTTATGTGAGTATGATGTTACCATCATGTCCACGACAGTATGAGGAAAATGTTTGCATTTTTTTTTGTTTTTTTTTGGGGGGGGGGGGGGGGGGCTATGACAACTTTATGCATCTATGGAAAATTAGCAAGTATTTGAGGAGAAAATTGTTTCCAAGAAACAAGTGACGAATTAGCTGCAGTAGAAGCAGGAGTTGCAGTCTCACCTTATGTCCCGTCGAAGTGCTACAGTTGGCAAGGTACAAAAGAATCTGGCACAACTACAACTTGTTGAATCAGGAAGCTACATTTAGCTTGGAGGAGCTTGACTACACCATGTACGCCAAGCACAAAGCCGATCAAGAGCCACCTCCCATTGCCTCCAACAATGGCTTAACATCCAACCATCTTTCTTTTGATTATGCCGCGAACCAAGGTATGCATGGTTGTTTGAATTTTGCATTCAACTTGTTCGATAAAATGCGTAGGAGAGTTTTTTGTGCTGAGATGGGAACGCGGAAAGGACCTATGAAAATTGGGGTTTTGTTAACCTTAAGGGAAATGCCCAAATTGAAGGGAGAACACGTGGTTGGAGTATCATGACTTTTTGATGTTACTACTCTCGTTGTTGGATATATTTTTTTTTATCTTTTCTCTAGTTCTCTTCTATCTTGGCAGTGTTGCATTGAGTCATTATACTAAGGGTGAGCCTTTGGGTAGATTCTATGGTATTGCTTCTATAGCAGAGATATTTCCATCTCTCTTCAGGCAGTTTTTGGCAACAATAAGGCATTCAATGACCATAATAAAGGTTGCTTTTCTTCTTTTCATTGAAATTGGAGTGTTTCCTCTAATTTGTGGAAGGTGGATAGATATCAATTCTATAAGGATGTTTGGGAAGTCCCTAGCTTAAAGAGTTAAATTCTTCTCAGATTCTCCTTTAGCAAGCTCATTGGTTCATTGGGTTGTTGGAATTGTTTACATGCCACAAATAAGCATATTCGTTTGCCTCCTCAGAGGGGTTTTGCATAATAGTGTTGTACTTTCTTTGTGATCCGGCTGATCCAAGCTACAATCCATTCTGTGATTTGATTGATGACCATGTGCACAAGCATGCTTGCAGGGTTCTACTATCAGTTGCTGTTTGTGGGAGGTAATTGTTAGGTTTGGTAATGCATATTTTTTGAAAATCAACCATAGTTCATTTCTTTTTTGCAAAATCTAGCATGGAAACCCTGCTTACCTGGACTTTTTATCTTCTCTGAATTTTTCCACAACAATGACGATCAAATCTCAATTGTCACCTATAAAAAAACATGTAACTTACTTAAATCTTTAATTAAACACGTATTTTGATATTTAAGCCTGAAATACTAAAATAATCTATTTTTTCTAAAAGTCTAAATTTTTGGTAACCCTAAAATATCATTACTTCCCAAATTCATCAATATTTATTTAACTTCTCTGACTCATACATTAAACTCTAATTTATTTCCGTAAACTAAAGTGTATGACTAACATTTTTATTCAATTAAAACTAAAATCAAGTAAATGCAATGCCACTTACTATTCACTTATCATAATTCCAACTCAATCACAAGTCTATTTAAAATCAAGTCCAACCCAACACAAGATATAACATGTATTTTGTAACAAATAAAATGGGACCCAACATCTAACGAAGACCCATTTGAAATAAATAATAATAAGCTGCCATGACCACAAATGGCCAAAAGTAAAACTTACATTAAAAGAAAAACTTGAATTCTTTCTAGGAAGCTACACGGCAAAAAGGGTTAAGTTGCAATCATGTAAATACAATTGAGTTTTAATATTGCTTTATAGAAGACTACTTTATTGCAAAAGTCTGACAAGTTTTATGCTAGAAGACCAGATTACACGGAAAATCTGTTGGGAAGGCACATGAACTCATAAGAAAAATAACTTTTTGCATCACCTAAATTTATCGTAAAAAATACAAAACGCGTTGCTAACAAATAATCATAATGCATTTTGTGTTTTTTGTCACGAATTTAAGTGATGCAAAAAGCTATATTTCTTGTAGTGACAGCAGCTAATTTGGAATTTTTTTTTCTTTTTTTTAGTAATTCTACTTACAATCTTGAAGTGTATAAACCTCGCATAATTTTTTAAAAAAAGTGTAAAATCTACTATTCAAAAAATAATTTCTTTCACGTAGATCCCATATTTTATTCACTGTTTTCAAAACAATTATGGGTCAGTTGCACAATTCGCGGTTGCAAATATATTTTTTTTCCCCCTTGATTGACTAGCATTGGTATTGGATTAGTTATTTCAATATTTAAAGTTTTAGGACTGGTGGGTGTGAAACAGCTTGCTTTAAGGCTGTAAAAGCCTCACTGGCCTTCATGTTCCAAGAAAAAGAGTTTTTCTTGAGTAATGAGGTGAGTGGAGCTACGATGAGACCATAATTCCTGATGAATTTCCGGTAGTACCCCGTGAGCCCTAGGAAACCTCGTAAGGCCTTCACATTCTTAGGCTCAGGCCATTCTATCATAGAAATAATCTTAGAAGGATCAGCCATTACCCCCTTACTGTTAATAATGTGGCCTAAATAGTCAACTTCATCAACCGCAAACCGACACTTAGATTTCTTCGCATGCAAGCAGTGCTGTTTCAGCATGTTTAAAACTTCTCTTAGGTGACCTGCATGTTCTTCCCTGGACGGACTATACACCAAAATGTCATCAAAAAAAACAAGCACAAATTTTCTCAAAAAATGTTTGAAAACATCGTTCATTAACCCTTGAAATGTGGCTGGAGCGTTGGTGAGGCCAAAAGGCATCACTAAGAATTCGTAATGTCCATCATGGGTACGGAAGGCTGTTTTAGGAATGTCACTTGGCACCACCCTCACTTGATGATAGCCCGATCTTAAATCGAGCTTGGAAAAAATTACCGAGCCAAAAAGTTCATCTAGCAACTCATCAATAACTGGAATAGGAAACTTTGCCTTTACCGTTTCCTTATTAAGTGCTCCATAGTCCACACAAAGCCTCCAACTTCCATCGGCTTTACCAACTTCCATCGGCTTTACGGACGAGCAAAACAAGGGAGGAGAAAGGACTAGAGCTGGGTCTAATCACTCCCGATTCTAATAACTCAGCCACAATTTTCTCAATTTCTGTTTTCTGATAATAAGGGTATCGATAAGGTCTATTTGTGATGGGTTGAGTGCCCTTTTTAAGGACTATTTGATGGTCATGAGAACGGGGTGGGGGTAACCCTTGGGGTTCATCAAATACAGTTTTAAACTCCTCTAACAGTTCAGAAAACTGCCCCTCCATCACTGCAGAATTTTCCTTAATTTCCCTCTCACCCACAATCTGTAAAAGAATGCCCTTCCCTTTATTCAAAGTTGCCTTCAATAACTTTGGACCATCCTCAACAACCATGGAGTTCAACTTCAACCCCTTGAATTCCATGTTCTTCCCTTCGCACACAAAGGTCATTAATAGTTTGGAAAAATCCCAAGTTATGGGACCCAAGGTCTCTAGCCATTGGACTCCAAGCACAATGTCACAACCAGCCAACTCTAATAAATGAAGGGGGGGTTTAATAGATTACCTTGCACCTTTAACTGGGCTGTCCGGCATATGTCTTCACTGTTAAGACATTGGCCATTTGCCACTCTAACTTTCAAGTTCACTAAATAATCCACAGGCAACTGTAACTTTGTTGGTAAGGCTGAATCTATAAAATTGTGGGAGCTGCTGGAATCTATAAGGATCACCACTTGTTCCCCACAAAGACTCCTAAGTAAACGCATTGTACTTACCGTGGGGGTTCCCGCTATGGCAGCCAAGGAAATTTCCAGCTCTTCCTTACTGCTGGTGGGTGTAGTTTTGTTTTCCAGCACTGGTTTTTCTTCCATTCCGACCATTGGCAGCACTTCCTCTTCCTCACACAATTCCTCACCTACTTGCTCATTTACATCCAAGAGATAAATCCGAGGAGTTTTACAAGTATGTTGGGGATTCCACTTCTTATCACAATTAAAACATAGACCTTTGCGTCGCTTTTCATTCATTTGTTCTAAAGAAATTGGTTTAGCGGCCCCCATAGGTTTTCTCCATTTGTTAGAATAGTCACTAGAATAAGAGCTAGTGGAATAATTTCCCCCACCCATGGCTGTGGTTCTTTCCCCCATTGATTTAGCAATTTTTCTTATGCTTGGAATGTATTCTTCTTGCATTTTTGCTAATCCATATGCTGCATTTAAATTCACAGGGCATAACATACGTACCAAGATTCGAATTTCATCTTTCAAGCCACAAAGAAAACAGCTCAACTTATGATTATCCAAGAGAGCTCGTAAGCGATTGGCCAACCTTTCAAATTGGCTCATGTAAGACTCAACTATAGTGGTCTGTTTCAGCCTCATCAATGCCTCCATTGGATCGTCGTAGGCCGTGGGTCCAAAACGCAACAGCAATGCTCTGGAAAAAGTGTCCCAATCACGGCATAACCCCCATCGACAACATTTTCGAACCATACGAGAGCATCTCCTTCCATATGGTAAGAGGCCATCAATAGTCGTTGAGGCATTGGTGTTTGGTGGAAGTCGAAGTAGTGGTTGGCTTTAAAAAGCCAGGTAGCTGGATTAAGTCCTTGGAAATGGGGAAAATCCAGCTTGACCCCTCTGTTGTTCATTCTTCTTGGGTCATAGTTTTCCACTTCAAAGTTGGCTTCATGGTTAAAAGGTGGAGGAGGTGGTGGCTGGTTCTGTCGGTTCATCAAGGTACGTAGCATATCTTTAATTTCTTGAACATCAGTTTTGAGCTCCCTGATTTCAGCTTTGATTGGAATAAATTCCTGTTGATGTTGTTCTATTTGAACTTGTAAGGCCTCTATGAGTTGAGTTTTGGATCTTGTATTTTCAGCCATGGTGTTGACCGGATGCTTGGGTTGTATGGGTTGGATGGGATGCTGTTTGGGTTGTATGGGAGGCTGTTTGGGTGTTCTGTGAGGTTGTTTGGGTTGGATGGGATGCTGTTTGGGTTGAATGGGAGGCTGTTTGGTTGTTTTGTGAGGCTGTTTGGATTGTATGTTGATGGTAGGATCGGATGACTACTGATACCAATGTTAGCTATCCCTCTGATCAAAGGTTCTGGTGATTGTATGCAGGTGGCTTGGGGAATGAAGAAACAAGCATGGAAAACACAAGGATGAAGAAATGCCGAGAACCTGTTTGAGGAAAGGAATTCAGCCACAAATTTGCATTGATATGGATCCTTTTCGAGGGAGAATCAACCTCCTTATAAGACTACAAAAGACTACTTTTTGCCAATATTCTCATGTCCTTTTTTCCTGCCATTATCGGCTTACATATAGATGTAAAAGCACTACTAATAGAACTAATAAAAAAGAAACACGTGGAATGTAAAAAACAGGTTGGAAAAGAAAAATACAAACTGCCCACTATCTGAACATTATGACCCGTTCAGCTGAGATAAAACGCACCGTTTGGGCATAACCCAAACGCTGCGTTCAGACACCCCACACACACACCACACGGCACCATTGCACACACACACACGCACACACCCAGAGTTAATACTTCACTTCACTTCACTTCATCAAGTCTTCAGTTCACGCCGAACACTTCCTCTTCACGCCACTATCTCTTCACGCCACTATCTTCTCTTCTAGGGTTGTGCTACAAGGATCCTGACAGAACCCACTTTCAAGGCTATTAAGGATGTGGGATTTCAGCATATGACTCAGGTATAGCTACTGATATTCCTCTGAAAGTTTATTTATGAACTTTTGTTGTCTTTCTTTCTTTTTCTTCGGTTTATTTCGTGCCTATTTTCTTGTTTGGTAGCACAGAGAAGGAAGAGAAGAACAATAAATATGAGGAAGAGGGAAATTTAAAGCCTTTTCTTTTTTCGATTGAAAATGATTTTTGATAATTGAAAAAAACAGTGTAATGCTAATTATGTTAAGATCGAAGATTATTAAGAATGTAATGTTAATTTGACTCCGTCTGTATAGGAAATTGGGTTCCAAAATAAGTCGAAAATGCTTGAGGAATTTCTCAAGCACTCAAGCTCTGGTACGATATCTTCCAAAATGAGCGAATCTTAATAAGAATATCTCTTTTTTATATGTGCTTAGTGTTTCTTTATTGAGTTTATAAGAACTTTACCTTTAGTGACATTATTGACCCGACTCCAAGACGCAAGAGTAAAAGGTTGCGGATTAGTGACTGGCGTTTTTTAGCTATGCGTCGCATACCTCATGTTTCTCAATTTAATGATTTTTTTTTTGGCAGTGTGCCTCATTGGTTTCATTGTTGTTCTTGTATGTCATGTTTTTCCAATGAAAAATTCTCACTTTTTATAGAGCGAGAAAGTGGGATTTCCATGGTAATGCCATGCAGATTTGCTATGTAGTCAATTGTAATGAATAATAAGAAACATATATCTGTATACTTCATGTTGCATGATTCAGTAATATGGCTCGTACTAATACACTCTTGAGATCTCTTTTTAACCGTTGATGTCCGTTGAGTGTGTCTTCCAAATCTGGTATCTTTCATTTGAAAAAGATCCATGATCTGTTTCAATTACGGTCCATAGCCTTGTGAGCAAAGTATACAAGATCATCTCGAAGGTCCTTCCTAATCGGCTTAGCCCGGTTTTGGAACAAGCTATCTCTAAGCCTCAAAATGCTTTTATTCAGGGAAGACATATCCTTGATTCGGCGCTTATTGCCAATGAGTGCTTTTAATTGGAACAAAGTTTGCTCTTCAATTTCAAACGGCGGCTTGGGAGTATGCAATTTGAGGACTTTCAATAAAACTTTGTTGGGAAAATGGCTATGGAGGTACCACTTAGAGGGGGACACGCTTTGGAAGGAGATTATTGATTCTAGACACGAGTGTTTTTTTTTTCCTTTTTTTTTTGTGGGGGGGGGGGGGCTGGTATGGCGTAGGCTTATGGAAATTTATTAAGAGGGGGATGGCGGTGCTTTGAAAGTCATATACGGTTCATGGTCGGAGAGTGTTCCAGAATCAGATTTTGGCATAATGTTTGGTGTGGAGATTGCGTCTTGTAGCATTTCCAGCACTCTACCGTATTGCAGGTAACAGTGAGGCTTCTGTGGCAGATATGTGGGTATTTTCTCATGGTTCTTACTAGTGGAATATCCTTTTTAATAGGAATATTCATGACTGGGAATTACCTATCAAAAAAAAATATTCATGACTAGGAATTGTACACCATTTCTGAACTTTTTAGGTTGCTTTACTCCATGGGAAACACTACAGCATAGGAGGATAAGTTGCAGTGGAGGGCCAATGATTGTAAAAAATGTACAGTCAGGACATACTACAAGATATTGACAGCCCAAGGCCATGTTTCATTTTCCTAGAAGAGGATTTGGAGGTCCCGTGTGCCTACTAAAGTAGCTTTCTTCATTTGGACTGATGCTCTTGAGAAGATCCTGACCACAAACAATCTGAGAAAGAGGGGACTCATTGTGATAGATTGGTGCTATTTGTGCAAAAAGCATAGAGAATATGTAGATCACTTACTATTTTATTGTGAGGTGACAAGGGGGCTATGGAATGAGATCTTTAGAAGAGTTTATGTTGCTTGGGTAATCCCATTGAGGGTGGTGGATTTATTGGCTTGTTGGAAGGAGCTTCAAGGCCATCCTCAAGTGGCGGTAGTGGGAAAGATGATCCCGTTGTGTATCATGTGGTGTACATGGTTAGAAAGGAATGAGAGGTGCTTTGAAGATAGGGAGCGCACAATGGCGGAGCTTCAGAATTTTTTTATGCACACTTTAATGCTTTGGTTCTCAGCCCTTGACTTAATGGAAGCGATGTTCATGACTTTCTGTCCTTAATCTAGAATGTATTTAGGTGTTCTTTTGTATATTTCCTTGTACATGGGTTATGCCTATTTCATTTGAATGAATAAAACTTGCTTCTTACATAAAAATATAAAAAATAAAAAAAAATTTAAAAAAAAAAAGAATTTTCTCAATTATTTTCAGTAGAATTTTTTCAATATGTAATATAATTTTTTCAATCTTATTATTTGGCTATGCCTTCAATTTTTATCAATAAAAGTTTTGATTTCACTTATAAAAATAAAAAAAATAAAAAATAAAAATAAAATAAAAAGAATTTGCTAACTGTTTTTATTTAAAGGTGATCAAGTAGTGTTTTTTGTTAGCTTATATATTCTGCGGATGCTAAGATGTATGATTGAAGTGCTAAAACTTAAGGGAGTTTGTAAAGATCTTTGCTATGGATGGATCTTGTTAACTGTGTGCTCTTAAGAGTGGGATTTGATATCTGATCATTTTTGTTGTTTTTCTCTTTTCATAAAATATACTTGCCCAAAGATTAATATTGATACTCGTTCAGGAACATGATGAGATTGGGGAGAGAAATCTACGTGCTGTTATCTCAGAAGATGACAACAAGGTTGATAAGCAGAAAAAGAAGAAGAAGAAGAAGAAGAAGGCAGAAGGAAATTTCGGTAAAGATGCAGCAATAACCGAGAGAGATGTTGGGGCCACTTATGAGAATACTTCACCTGGAGGAACGTCTAAGAGAGTAAGTTTCTCAGATTGTGTGGAGGTTTTTACTCCATCTGACGGTCCAATTGATAGTAATCAGGATGACAGCTTAATACGTGGTAAAAGGTTTTCACCAGAAGAAGATGAGATGGTTAAAAGGCTGTTCTCAACTATATTGAAGTAAAGGGCTTAGGTGATGAAGGCCTAAACATGGTTCTTCACAGCAAGTCTCATCCCCAACATAAAAATTGTTGGAAGGATATAGGAGCAGCCTTACCTTGGAGGCCTTACAAGAGCATATATTATCGAGCCCATATTTTGTTTGAAAGGAGTGAAGAGCGGAAATGGAGCAATGAAGAGTATGAACTTATTCGAAGTTTCCATGAAAAAAATGGATCAGAGTGGAGAAAGTTGGCTGATGTTCTTGGTAAACATAGGGTTCATGCGAAGGATACATGGCGAAGAATAAGATTGCCTAATATGAAGAAAGGTCATTGGTCCCAAGAGGAGTATAAAAAATTATTTGACTTAGTTAACATGGATCTGCGCATGAAGGTCTAGCTATGAAGAAAAGAAATCCAAGCATGGTATGCTGCGAGATAATATCGCCTGGGAAGCAATTAGTGTCAGCCTATCCACCAGAAGCAACGTTTTATGCTGCCAAAAATGGTATACCCAACTAACATCACCTATGGTAGCTGAAGGTATATGGGCGGATGCTGACGACTACCGCCTAGTGGATGCACTTTATGCCTTGGATTGTTGCTGCATTGAAGATGTGGATTGGGATAATCTGCTTGAGCATACGTTGGGGGATGTATGTCGAAGGCGTTGGGATCAGATGCTCAAACACATTGGTGAGCATGCCAACAAGTCATTTCCTGAACAAGTTGAAGTCCTCTCAAAACGGTATTGCACAGACGTACTTGAAGCAAGAGAGACCTATGAAAGCAAGCCTGCAGTTTCTTGAGGGCAATGTGCTTATTAGGTGTGTGACTGCTGCTTGAGTAATTGGTTTAGAACAGCATATTTCCCCCCTTTCCATATGCATCCAACATTTTTTCTCCGGTTAATATTTTTAACGATTGGCCATTGTTAGTATTTTTTAACACGTAGATTTTGTAACTCTTTTTGTCAAATGCAGAATAATGGTGGCATTTGAAAGTTTATTCAGCACCAAGATTGGGAGCAAGTCGTTAACGTGCTTTTTTATTGCTTTTAAAGTTTTAACTTGCTCATGATTTTTTTTAGCTTTGCAATTTTGCTCTAATGTCAACATTCTAATGAAAAAATAATGATAAAATATTGAATATTAGTAATAAGTAATGAAAAGTAAATAAAAAGTAATGATAAAATAATAAATAGAAGTAGAGTGATCTGAATCACTCCACTACTCAAACACAACCTTAGTCTCGTGGGTTGGACACTCTATTTTATTATCAAAAGCTTTATTGGATATGTATTAAGTTAGAGCCTTTATATGTCCCGATAAAATAGGCCTTATTTTTGCATATATTTTCTTGCTCCATCTTCGGGATACAAATAGAGTTTAGTAAAAAATTAAAAGTGCGTGGATGCTCTTAACAATTTCTCAAGACGAAGAAAAATGAGGTGTTTTTTTTTTTTTATCCTTTCCTGCAGGAGGTTTAGGCTCAACCTATTGTGCAAAATTGATTTTGAGTTATACGACGATAGTTTGAGTTATTGTATTATGGAGAAAACAAGTCAATAGCAAATTTGTTGCACTAGTTCATAAGAAAATTTGTGTTGGATTGAGTTATACGACGATCATTTGAGTTATTGTATTCTTGAGGAGACAAGTCAATAGAAAATTTATTGCATTGGTTCATTAGAAAATTTGTCCATTACAGAGGACTTAAATCTCTTCAAAGAGAGCGAGATTTCTATATCTCAATGTAAATTTGTTTCGTTTCAATCTCTATTTCATTGTAATTTTTATTTTATTATTGTGTGTTTCACCAACAATTTTAAGGAAATTCAAATGGAACCAATGACCGAAAAATCCACAACAATAAGACCTTCCATTTGAAGGGAGGTCATTTCAAAAGATGAAAGTATAAAGTGCTCTCCTATCTAAGCCTTCTCACTGTCTCCCATGCTCACACTGCAAAGAATCCTAGTAAGATCACTACCAACAACATGACTGAAGTACAAGTGATAGATCATGAAGAAAATGTTGAAAAATACATAAAAGATGAGTATAATTGTCAACGTTATCTTTTGAATTGTCTTGTGGATCATGGATTATTACAATACTACTTACTCATCTGCAAAGAAAATTGGAAAGTTTTACAAAGTAAATATGATACAGAAGAAGTGATCATATAAATATATAGCAAGTTGCTTCTTTCGATATCAAACGGTAGGTGAAAAGTCAATTGCAGAGCAAACACAAGATTTTCAAATAATTATAGTAGAAGTTAGATCAAAAGGTGTTAAGATTGGAGAAAATCTAATGGTATATTGCATCATTGACAAGCTACCACCTTTGTGGAGGGATTTTCAAATGTTGATGCGCCACAAACAAAAGGAGGCATCCTTGGATATCTTAATAACACGTATTCCTGTAGAGGAGAAAGCTAGAGGCCAAGATGCTTTGATGAATCAAAATTGCAATGCGACATCCACGACAAATGTAAATTTAATTTTTTGTAAATTGTATTTTGCCTAAAGGTCATAATCCAAGAAATAGTCAATTGAAGCTGCAAAGAAAAAACTTCAAAAACTTTTGTAAACTTCACAAAAGGCACTACAACAGAAACCTTCTTTTGGGGAAAAATTCTTCGTTACAAAAGATTGGGACCTCATCCAGTAGAGAATTTGGGATGAAAAAATTTCGTCCCAAATACTTTGGTTCAAAAGATATTTTGAGATGAAATAGATTTTCTCAAGTATCTTTTGGGGTGAAATTTGCCCAACCCGTTTGAAGTCTGTTTGAATGTAGAAAAAATGAGATAGAAGTTTGAATGTCCGAGTTGCATTTGAATGTCCGAGATTGGTATTCGAACAATTTAAGTCATGTTTGAATGTATTTCCGACTAAAAGCATTTGCCAAAAAAGTCGCATACTCTCTGAAAACATATTTCTGGCAATTTTTTACGGCAATTATTATCTGCCGTGAAAAAAATAAATAAATAAATCTCCAATTTTGTTCAAAAAAAATCAACTGTAAAACAACCTCGAAGGTAGGAATTTTCCTGGTGACATTCTTTTTCGCCGTATAGTATTTTTTGGCAATATAAATCGCCGTATAGAAGTATCACAGACCAAAACTTTGGAATTTTTTGTGGCTACACATTTGCGCCACATATAGGTTTTTTTTTTTAACTTTCTGTCGCCAAAAATTAATTATTTTCAGCTTGGAAAACTAGCGGCAAATAATCCTTTACAAATATTATTTTAGACCAAATAGTCATTTACCAAATTTAGAAAAACAAATACAGCAGAACAGAATTCATAAAAAATACACATCCACATTACATTTTAACCCAAAAATGTTTGTTATACAAGTAAGAAATTGAAATATATTATATCTTTATAGAACAAACAATAAACTAAATTCATCCGGCCATATCAATGGATAGATCTATAGCCACCTTGCTGTAATGCTTTACCAAATTCATCCAGCTATCTTTGAAGCTTTGATTTCTTCACTTGTGTTTCTAATTGCAAAATCTTGCTCAGTATTGATTCTTTCCATGTAATTGTTGCCTGCATTAAAATTAAAACAAAACTAGTCAATAACTGGAAAAAATTAAAGAGTAATGCTGCATACAGTCGTTGAATATTGCGCAAATACTGTATAGTCGCTTTGAAAAAGAGTTGGGTTTATTATTAAAAGGGTCCATATTTTTTCACTTTTTTAAAATAATTACACGACGCTTGCATAATCACGACTGCAACTATCATTTCTTAAAATTAAAAATACCACTAGTCAATACATAAAAATATAAAACCACTAGTAAAAAGAAAGTTGTAATAAACCAAATGTGAATAATCTGCAGTTTTGGACAAACTATGACTTAAACGATGTTTAATGTTAGCAATGATTAATTAGAATGTTAGGAAAAAGAACTTTTGACCAAACTATAGATTTCACTTATGAGCCTGTAAAAAATTGCCTAAAGGGACTTACTAATCTTGAAAATTGCTCTCAATTCATTTGATCACATGAGAATGAAGCACTAATTAATGAAAGAAGCAGTCCAAGATTGCCTAAAGGGACTTACCTCTTATCATATCCAAAGAAGTTGCACAAAATTGAGTTGGTAATTACACCTTAAGTGCAACAGAGAATTCTGAATGCTCTTTGCTTTCACTATTCATGCAAACCACTAGGAGAAGTGTTGATAGAATTACTGTGAGGTCCTGCAAGACATCACAAAAGTAAACCATCAACAAATGAATTATATTTGCTTAATAGTTTCAAATATAAGATATCAACAATGTGAAGTGAATTGCAATGCTTCAAAGTTCAATAGAATCAAAAAGTATGATAACAATTTAGTTTAAGCAGAAAATCGCAATAAACAAGAAACATCCATAGTTGGTCTAAAGTATAAAGAACAGAGAAGTTTGATAAATAAACCATTAGCAAAATAAGCAACCAAGCAAGAAGAGACAGAGACTTATCGACGCCATATGAAGAGTGGCATGGAGAGCGAAGGCGTTGTCCAACAAAGAGGACGAGAGCAGTGTGGGTGTGGTGGCAACAAAGAAAGAGTGGTGATCTGGTTTGGATTTTGATATGAAATGAAATAAGATAAGATAGTTTTAGATTAAAGATAAAAATTGAATAAAATATTGTTAGAATATTATTTTTTAATATTATTATTGTTTTGATATTTGAAAATGTTGAATTGTGATTTGAAAATTTTGAATTGTTTATTATATTTTGTGTAGAAATTTGAAAAAGTTGTAAAAATGAGATGAAATAAGATAAAACGCTTTTCAAATCCAAACATGGCTGCCATTACTTTTTCAAAAGTGGTGGTGGAAGGAGAGAGGAACTTACCACTACTGGCGCTGGAAGGAGAGGAGTAGTTAGGGGTGGCAATATATCACACGACCCGTTAACCCAACACGAACACGACACGATAATAACGGGTTAGGGTTTAGCCTTAACGGATTCGGGTCAAAACGGGTTGACCCGTTAAGACACGATTGCTTAACGGGTTGATAACGGGTCAACCCGTTTTGACCCGTTATAACCCGTTATGTTAAGAAAGTTGAAGTTACAATTATACCCTTATACCTAAAAATAAAATTGTTAGAATTTCAATTTCGATATTTTTATTATTTGGATTGTAGTTTTTGACTTATAATTAGTTTTATAATTTTTATAGATATTGTGATTTTAACATTTATATAAAGTTATACTAAATTTAATCAGGTTAAAAAGGTTAATTTCGGGCTTATTCAACCCATTTACATAAATAGTTTAAAATGAGTTGTATTGTGTCGTATTAACCTATTTCGTAATATTTTCTTAATTTCTTTGTTTACCTATTAAAAAAAACATATTTCGTAATATTCATTAATGGGTCAAAACGGGTTGACACGACACGACCCGTTATGTTAACGGGTCGTGTTAGGGTTTGAGATTTTGACACGATAAGCTTAACGGGTCGGGTTAGGGTTGACCTATATGACCCGTTAACACGATTTGACACGACACGAACACGACCCGTTAACACGATTTGACACCCCTAGGAGTAGTGTGGTGAGGCAGTGATGGGACGAGTTGAGAGAAGTTGGGGCTAATGGTTTGTTTGCATGGAGAAGTAAAAAGGCAGGGGGGTGGGGTTCGAGGGGTGCACTGGAAGAGATAAGGGAAAACATGTATTTTACGGTCTTGGGGTATGGTTGGACTTTGGGCGAGCATGTGAAAAGAAATATGTGCTTAATTTTTTTCATTTTGTGAAAATATTATTTCCGGTGAGCATGCGACCAAATCTATTTTTTTTTGCCGAAAAAGTTGTACTGTCGCAAAAACATATTTCGGCAATACAAATCGTTGATCAAATCTAAAGTATTTCAGGCAAAAAAAAAATGGCTGCAAAAAAAGCTTTGTTAACGAAAAAAGCTTTTGCGACACGAAATATTTTTGTTCGCAAATACTTATTCGTTTGAACGTTTTGTTAAGGTGTTTGAATGAAAACTGTCCTTATTCAAACAAAGTTTGTAAATTGAAGAAAAAATGCTGCATTCTACTTCTCGAAAAATATTTGGTGGAAATTTACATTGGAATAGAATATAATACACTCGAACTTGTGTATGCTGTTCGAATGAATTTAAGATAGTTCGAACGCGGTTATAGTTGTTCCAACACATTTGTCACTATTCGAACAAATTTATTACCATTCGATGGGAATTGACAACTTTCGAACGGATATAGTAAACCATTTGAACGAATGATTAGTTTTAGGGATGACTGAATTTGTCCTTAATGATTATCGTTCAAATTATAAATTATTGCTCCAATGGTATTTACAACATGGGGTATTTTTGGGACGAAATTTGAATTTTGTCCCTAAAAGTGACGCTTTCGGACAAAAATAAAAAAATCCATCCCAAAAAAATTTTGACCCTAAAAAAAAATTTGTTATAGTGAGGACTTTCCAAGCCAAAAGAATAAAATTCAAGGACCACATTCACAAAATCAAGCTTGCTTTGTATGTAGCAAAAGTTGGCACTTTGCTCGAATTTGTATGTTTTAGAATCAAGAAAATAATCCTTAAGTTAACCTAAGTGAGGAGTTGTTTGTAGCAATAATTACATAGATTAGCATGATTGAGTTTGTTGAAAGGTGATGGGCAGATTCTGGTGCGAACAGGCAGGTCTGCTATGATAAGGACTAGTTCAAAAACTATACTCCCTATGAAGAGTTAAAAAACTATTACGGATTTTGTTAGCTTACAAACTTTGCTTTTTGGGCCAGACTCTACAAAGTTTTCAGATTGATCCATATAAATTTTGTCATTGGCATCCCTGTTAAAAAAAAAGCTATTTTAACACCCATTTGATGAAGTTTTAAATCATAGATTGATGTGACGGTAACAAATAATCGAATGGATGTTATTCTTGTAATCGAAAAAAAAGTGTCGAAAAGATCAAGGTTTGGTTTTTGTTTAAAACCGTTTGTGACAAGCTTAATCGTAAAATTTTCAACTGTTCAATTCGGTCTAAGTTTCTTTCTAAAACCCATTTACACCCTTCGGTTTTTCAACTTGGTGGTAATTTAACTAATTTCCAAGTTTTGTTAGAAATTAGTGAATATATCTCATTATTCACAATCTCTTTCCAAAACATAGAATCAAGTGATACTAAAACTTCTTGTGAAGTATTTGGATTGCCCTTAATATTATAAATATAATAGTCAAAACTAAAATATTTTTCAACTCCAGCTCTCTTACTCCTTAATTTAAAATTTTCTTGATTTTGTTGAGGAGTAGAAGAGCTAATTTTAGAAAAAATATTTTGTCTAGATTTTTTACCCCCACTATTTTTGGATTTAAAAGGAAGTTTTTCTTCATGAAAATTTGCAATGTCGGATTCAAAGATCATATTATTTTCAATATTAAAAAAAAAATTATAGGGTGTACTTTTTTTGCATATCCAAGAAAGTCATCTTATTTAAAACATCCAATTTGGGCTCTTAGGATGTGTTAGCCTTACAAATACCAAACAAATCGAAGTTTTAAAATACCGCCAACTTGACTTATACTCTTTCCATAATTTAAAAGTTGTAGTTTATGAATTTTTATAAGACACCTTATTTAAAACTTGATAAACAGTCAAAATTGTTTCACCCAAAAACTTGAGGGAGTGCATGAATCAAGTATGGTATTTGTCAACTCAATCAATGTTCTACTTTTTTTTTCTCAGGCACACCGTTAGATGTAGGTGGATATAATGCAGCAGTTCATGAATAAATCTCAATGTCTAAACAAATTAATTGAACTCATTTGAGTCATAATCTTTTAATCTTTCTATAAAATTGATTTTCAACTTCATGGAAGAATTCTTTGAGTTTTTCAAAAGCATCACTTTTATATTTCTTAATAAATAGACATAAGTATATTTTGAAGAATCATCAATAAAATAAAATAAAGTAATGAAATATCTATTTCCTCTACGAGTTAAAATTCTTTTAAATTTTCAAAGATCAATATAAATTAAATTTAATAATTTGGTATTTTTCCAACACTTGCATGAGGCCATATTGTAATTTTTTTCTTGACTACAAACTTCACATTTTTTAAAATCATTTATCAATTTGAAAATTAATCCCAAATTACTCTTGATTGAAACATATCTATTAGGGGTGGGTAGTGGGGCTTGCACCCCGCCCCCGTCTGTCCTGCCCGATAATTGTATTAAAAAATTGTATTGTCTAGGCCTCCTATTCAAAGATTAGCTTAAGAGGCCAAGGTAATAAGATTTTGTGAATACAATTCTAATAAATTTAAAAACTATGGTTATATTTACAAATTTTAATTTAGAATTTAAATTATGTGATAATTTGGGTCCAAAAATGTTTTTGAAACCTAGAAATAGTTTTTAGACCCAATGAGCCATGGGTACCATTGGACTAGGTAGGGGGCGGGGGGAATGAGGTGTTCGACCACGACGCCCCTCCTCCAAGCACTGGGGATGGGATGGTCCGAACCGCGCCTTAGACTTCAAATCTTGGGATTACAAATTTATGTTGCTGCCTTTCTTGTCAATTGTCCTCTTTACATTGAATATATTTACGTGATCCTATACCACATATTTTAATATTATTTTTTATTTTATTTTATTATTGTTAAACTAATTGAATTGTTTTACTTATTATCCATATATCATATATTTATTATAGGAAAAATAAAAAATAAAATAAAATAAATTTAATGTATAAGGATAATAAATAAAATTATTCTATTTTCTTACCTTCAATGAGTTTACAGTGGCTAGATGTGATTACGCTTTTGCCAAGTACCCATGACCGTATGTGTTTTGAACTTGTTTTATTACGTGGTCTTTTGTACTGGGCTGGGCTTGGCACTTAAACTAGGTTTATTTTTTAAATTAGTTGGGCTGGTTGTATTTTACAAAAATCACTCTGTTATCATTTATATGGGTTTAATTTAATTGAATAAACATGAACCCATAGACTTAATTCTTATAAAAATATTCAAGGGAATAAAAGTATATTTTAAAGTATCCTAATGAGTCTATGTTTAAGATAATGTTTCCATTATCTATTTAATTGAATTTTCATAAAATTATTATGTTATAATTTAAATGGAAAATCAAGGAATATGTTATGGGTTTTAAATAACTTTGCTATCTATTAATCCTAGTATACCTGAATATTTATTAAATAATCTCTATGGTATGATTCTAAGTAATTAGAATGTTACGACACGTTTTCCTAGAAATGTTAGTTTGATGGTTCAATAAATGAGGTATTTTCATGACTTCGAATTTCTTTATCTGGCATTATGTTATGAATGTTCGTAATATTCATGACATGCGGGAAAGGGTGTTACAGAATTCTACTTAACATTTGAATATTTAATTTGTATTTTTTTCTCATAGACAGATGTTTTCATATATTGTAATATTGGTGGAAATTTGGAAAATTTAGTCCCTTTATTGAAAATTTTGTGAGGTCTAATCTTACATATTATCGTGGAATTCTAGGCATGTGTGAAAAGCTTGCTTGCTCTTTTGAGGAGGTTTTGATCGCTTTGAGATTGTTATATGTTTCTTAGTGCAAATATGAAACTTTTCGGTTCGCAAATGAGGTTGATCTAGCAATGGATTCATTTTGTTTGACTAGAATAAAAGAAATTCCAATTTCTTTTCAAACTTGATGACTTTTGAACTTGGAGATAGAAGTATGGTCCATAATTTAAGGGAAGTATAATTGCTGTGTTATAATTGATGCTAGGCCAGTTTTCATTTTGGATTTTTTTTAATGTCAAATGAATGAGAAAGTAGGTGAAAATGATGATTTGATTGACTTAAATGCACTGGAAGATGTCTCGGCAAGTTTTCAAAGTAAGGAAGGGAAACTAGGAAAGTGAAATGAAGGAAACGATCAAATGTGGAATTTTTTTGTTTGGATTTTAATTTTTGTTTTTTTATTGTTTGGATCGGTGTTTTCATTGTTTGGATTGTAATATTTGTGTTATTATATGTTAAAATATAAAAAAATATTGATATTTTTCATTAGTAGTTAGTTTTATATTTTTTGAAGATATTGTGATTTTAACTTTTATATGAAATTATGTTAATTATGTCAAATGGGTTATGCGAATTAGTTAAACTTGTTTACATAAAACGGGTTAAAGGGGTTGGGTCGACCCATTTTATAATTAATTAATTAATAATGGGTAAAAAATGGGTCGTGTTATGTAAATCTACTATTTTAATGGGTCGTGTTGGAGTTTGAAATTCTAACCCGTTTAACTTAACGCATCGTGTTGATCCATATAGTATCATATCTATGACTTAACATGACCCGTTAACACGATTTGTCATCCCTTTCAAACTCTATTAGTTTGATACCTGATTAAAAAAAAAAAAAGTGTGAGACTGTTAGTATGGAAATACCCCTTTAGTGAACCAAAGTCAACCCTTTATATATTTATTTATTTATATTCATATTGTCTTACTTGTTCTTCCATCCTCACCTTTAAAATCTGATGAAGGTCCTTAGGGTTATAGGTTACCAATGAAGGGCTGCTACAGCAAGGCTATTGTGTTGTGTCCAATGCTAAGAGATTTATTCTATTGTATTCATTCTTAAAGAGGAAATTGTCAAAAAAAGTGATGGTCTTCTTCTATTCGTGTAATTCAGTCAAATTCCATTATGAACTTCTGAGATACATTCAGCTCGATTGCCTCGATATTCATGGAAAGCAGAAGCAGCTGAAATGGACAACTACAATTTTTAACTTCTGCAAAGCAGAAATGGGAATCTTGCTATGTACTGATGTTGCTGCTCATGGGCTTGATATTCCTGATGTGGTAGCTTCTTTTTGTTTACTCATTTTTTCAATTATTATGATTCTTTTTTTTTCCCCCTTCTCTGGACACAATTTAATTAAATGGGTGCCATCATTTAACAAATGTTGTAGCTGATACAACAATTAGAAAGTTAGCAAACATCATTAGAACTTTCCCTATGTTGATGCAGCTCCGTTTCTGTTTTCTTAAACTTATGTAACTAGGGGTGTAAAAAAACCGGTAAACCGATATCAAGTTTGGTTCGGTACCGTTTCGTTTTATTTTTCTTAAAATCGGTCCTGTTCCGATTTTTCTTTTTCTCAAACCAGACCGGTTCATATATATATATTAATTTTTTATATATAAAATAGTTTTGTATTATATGATAATTTACTAATTAATATAATATTAAATTTTAAAATCTTATATCACTATAGTTTATTGTATTAATAGTTATATTAATATTATATAGTACATATTAATAGTTATACTAATACTAAATCACTATATATTATAATATACTATAATATATCAGTATATTATATATTGTAATATATTGCTATAGTCTATAATACAATTATAATATATATATATTTAAAACTGGACCGGACCAGACCGGTTACACTCTTATAATAATGTAACTTCAACATTTGAACGTAATGAATATTTCTTGACTTTTCCCCCTTCTGTAGGACCGGATTGTGCAGTATGATCCTCCAGATGAACCCAAGGTTATTGCTTTCCTCCATTGATCTAGCATATTCTTTTAACAGTTATCAATTATGTTAATCTATGTTGATTGGGATCACTGCTTTCAGGAATATATTCATAGGGTTGGTCGAGCTGCTCGTGGTGAAGGTGCAAAAGGAAATGCCCTGCTTTTCTTGATCAGTTGCAATTCCTTTGCTAATTGGACTAATTGCAGGATTTAGATTGGACTAATTGTATTATTGCAGGGAAAGTTGGTGGCCAACAACTATTACTTGAACCAATGGCGAACCAGCAATTTTTCTTAGGAGGCCAAATTTTTTAATGTGCGATGCATTGAAATTCAAAACTCATAAAAACACACACACACATATATATAATTAAATCTCGATAATTTGTAATTTATACGTAGAAATAAAATTACAAAAATACAAGATCTTAACATATGTTTCAGTAAATGTTTCATGAAATAATATTCATCCATTATTATTTTTATAATGAAATATTTAGAATTTATTTGTTTCATATAAACTATCAAATGATCTTTCAGAATGTCATCTTTCATTCTAGTATGTAATCTAGTTTATTGAGTTTCACGTAAACTCTAGATACTTTCGTATCGCATTAGGCATATAATACTATAATACAAACCTTAAATAAGTTTTTTTTTTTTTTTTTGCTCAGTGAAATCTAGAGGATAAAAGCTCTCAACTATTTTCCATATAGATCACCAACCTTAAATTATTTTTCTTATATTTTTATTTTAGATTCTATATTAAGAAGCTTAATATTGTATAACAAAAAACTTTGAGATCCATATTAATAAGTTTATTATTTCTCATAAACTTAGTTTTGATTTAATTTTGGTGAGACCACACTTTTAAAAATAAATAATATATAGAAATTATACAAAATTATGATATTATAGCAAAAAAATTGGAAAGATATTTCTAAGTATATTGAAATTTTATAAAATTTTGTAGTGCATATGGAGATTATAAATTTTTTTGGGGGTTTATTTTCCATATTTATAAAACTATGATTAAAAACTAGGGTACATTTTGATTTTTCAAAAACTTTTGAGGGGGACATGATACATATTACATGTAGGTCCGCCACTGACTTGAACAAGTGGGCTAAAGATGCATACCGGTCCTACTTATTGGCATATAACTCTTACCCTATGAAACACATCTTTGACGTTCATCGCCTTGATCTGCAGGTATTCTCCTTGGTTAAAGGAAATTTATGTCTTTAAACTATCATTCTACATGTCGTGGTGCAGCTTAGCGGTCAAAGGGCCTGCTTGGAATGAGTTGTAGGCCAAGATATCGAGAGTCGCAGGTATCTGGGTTTATTCCCTAGGATTGGGTTTGAAGTACCCTGTTTTGGTGAGGTTTCCTTGCGGGAAAAAAAAAAAGAAGAAGAAGATATTTTAGACAATGAGATGAGATGAAAATTATGTTAATAATAGTGAAATGATTTGTAAATGATAATGAAATGATTTGTAAATAATAGTGAAATGGTTTGAGTTAAGATTTATTATTGAATTCTGGAAAATAAGAGAAAAAGTTGAATAAACTTATTATAAAGTTAAAAAAATTGTTTGAATATAATTTTTTTAATATAATTTTTGTTTTGAAATTGTTTGAATATGTATTGGTGACAACGATTTTGGAGTGATCAGAATGTTCTAGAAATCTAAGGTTTAAGGGCTTTCTTGAATTTAGGTTTCTGGGACAATTCCGTTTTAAACGTGTCTACTTGGAAGTTCACTTGATCCTTTGACAGAGTTATGAGTATACCGTGAAATGGAGTGTCATGTTATTAAATTTTTGACACCTCGGAGTTCCAGCATCAAATCAAAGTTTTATAATAACATATCCATTAACTATTGTTAAAAAAATGAGAAATACTTTAACCACAAAAGAATTACACAAAAGTAAATCTACAAACTAATGTGGATTGATGCAGCACATCAGATTATAAAATTATTTTTAGTGTAGAGTAGATCTAACGGATCATGTGAAGCCACGCTAATTTACGGATTTGGTTTTATGTATTTTTTTTTGTCTGTAACAGTTCTATAAAAAAATAATTATGATAACATATCTATCAACTCACGTCCCTTGAAAAATACACACACCATGCAGATACATGGCAAGAGCTTGAAAAAGGGCTGAGGGGGCGGTTGCTTCAAATCATCAAGAGCTTGCCAATTGGGTTGGCATCATAAGAAAGCAACTTGAGTAATTAGGGTTGGAAGTGACCCAGTGAATCTAAGTTTTGGGCAAAATTTGATAACATGGGTTTATGTTTAGGAAAAAGCTACTTTGCCGCCCAAACCTTACTGCTTTAGTTGACCGCTTGGCAAATTTTTTTTTTTTTTACTTAATGATTAAGGAAGTGATTTTAAGTGAATTAGTGTATTTTTTTAAAATTTTTTAAATATATTAAAAAGGGTGAAAAGAAAAATGAAAAAAAAAATGCCTAAAAGTGCCTAGCGGTAACAATTAGCAGTACTACTCAGGCATTAGAAAGACTAAGCCAAGTCTTTGTAGTTTTGGTGTAGAGGGTTCTATTTATATATTTTCTTTGTTTCATACAACTATCAAATATCTTCATGAGCTCAAACTAGTAGAAAAAGATAGAAATAAAAGGCCTTGAGATTATTGTTCATTGCAACATTATGGTAAGTTATAAATTTTCTGGGTCTTGCAAACTCAACAAACCCTATTGTGCGGCACAAAGAGGTAAGAACGTTGTTGACCTAGGCAAATCGTGCAAATCAAGTTCTTTCCAGCAACTTTAAACCCATCAAAATTTAATCTCTAGAGCTTTTAGATTGAAACCTACCCTTTTTCTAGGATAAACAGAGAGAAAATACTACGTGTCACCTCTGAATTTATTTTATTTTATTTAATTTCAAAGTGATACTAAAATGGTATTCCTATTTTTTTTTTTCTCTGTTTTTTCTTGAAAGTTTGAAACACGAATTTACTCTTGTTTTCTTCCAAATATCGGAGAATTTGTGATTTCCTGACAGAACTCAAGGAGCCAGACTTAAAATCATCACCAAGAATAGATCATAATTACGATTAATAAGCAAAATCAAATCCGCAGATGAAAGTAGTAATAATCCAAATTTTAGGATAAAAACAATCTCCTAATGACGGGCCGTTTTGTCACACAAATGAGATAAAATGTTTTGAATAGTAATGAATAAAATATTGTTATAATATAATTTTTTAATATTAATTTTGTATTGGGATTTGAAAAAGTTAAATTGTTTATTATATTTTGTATGAAGATTTGAAAAAGTTGTAATGATTAGTTGAGATGAAATGAGATAAGATTTTTAGTTTTGGTTAATCAAACAGGGCTCACGAGTCTTTTCATGATCTTACTCACCATTCGAACTACCTAAGTATCTCTGTATGACGTATTCACAACTGATCAAAGAGACTATGATGTGGTGAGGTAACCAGCAGGTGCACACAGTCTACGGAGAACCGTGAGGTTTCCACCCTTTGTAAGAACAAGAATGAAAGCAAAATGTTTTATGAAAGCAAAACATGATTTTTTATGTTAACGAAGGTACTTTGTTTTTGGAAAATAAATCTACATGGGAGTAAAATACAATTTTGTAAAAGCAAGTTCATGTCATTCATGCCGTTCATATCATGTTTATCAATATACATGCTATACTTAAATTGTTTGCATGTTTTTAGTTAATTTATAGAGATTTGTAAAAATTCTCACCGTGATAATCTCAACTACCATTACAATCTAAAATGATAAAAATTGTGACAGATAACTATGAGGATGAGAGGTCAACGGACTTGGACGACGTTGACCGAAGAAGAGCATAATTTGTAGATATTATCTTAACGATAATAGCATACATGCATGAGCAGTTGGAACATTAAGTCTATCATGTGAATATCATGTTAAGTATAGAATCTTGTAATTAAGGAGTGTACCACTCCAGAACATCAAGTTAGTTTCTGGTTATAAATATAGTACTAGCCATCTATCAGTACTATCTATCGTATGTGCATATTTATGAAAATATGTGTGAGATTTTAGTGTATTCCGGTACAAATTTTTATACGATGAAAGAAGCAAGATTAAGTGTGGAGGGGACCTTTTAATGCTTATCGGCCCGATTCGCTAGTAGGCCTACTAAGCCCACAAGCCCAGCAACTTACGGCAGCCAATGCACAGGTTGTCAACCAGATAATAACCAAGTGGCAAGTAGATAGCAATGTCTTTATATTAGAAAGAGATCACTCTAATTAATAAGAAAAAATGTGGAAATATATCTTTGGAGAATGGTTATATGCTCTTTTCTACGCCTCTATAAATAATCTACAGGAGGTAATAATTACTTAACTTGATTTAATTCATCTTTTATATACACTTAGTCTTATATTATTATTCTGATTTTAGCGTCAAAGTGTTCCCAGGGCAACCAGAGCCGCCCCTCAATTTGTTGTAGGTCATCCATGTGATTGGTGGTATGAAACACGTTCTTAACAAAGTGCATTGCTAGAAGCAAGATTAAGTGCATTACATCTTAGCTTTTATGTAAGGGAGTATGTAATTTTGTGTTATATGTCCCGACATTTTAATCTCTGTTAAATCCCAAGTGGAGGTTTGGAGCATCACATATAATAAATCATGAAAAGTCTAAAACATATGAATTATAGAGTAGAATTATATTTCTATTATGTTTTGTAACAAAGGCATCTTTTCTCCAGGTGATTCAAAACTCACCACACCAATGAGTTAGTGCATCTTTTCTTCCTTTTTCTTTTCCCCCACACAACGACATAAAATCCAATTACAGTAGCGGCTGCTCCAATCAAATTACAACCATTTAAGACTATTATTTTCTTATTTCTATCATTTTTAAATACACAAGATAGAAGAAGCAGCTGTAAAGAAGGATCATTCAATCCTTGGATTATGCTGCCCGGTAAAATAACGAAAATATTTTAACCAAATCATTCATTATAAGTTAGGACATGATTTCAGTTGGCAGTTTTATCCACTTTAATTGAATTAGGTATCGTTTGGGGATTGAGATGAGCTGATAAGTTTGTTAATAAAAGTGAAATAATTTGTTAATAGTAGTGATAGTGTTTTAGTTCTAAAAGATGGGAACATCAATTTCACACCCCCAAAATAATGAATCAATGGTCTTTTGATCTCAAAGCGAGACCCTCTAGGATTAAGCATCAAGGTTTTACACTTAGGATTCACAACTTATTCCAAATCAAAACTCATTTCTACTTCATAGGAAATATCATTAAAAGCACAAACACACATTTCTCTTTCACATATGTATTAGCATCTCCAATGGTCAACCCACCACAAAGTTAGATTTACATAAGGTACTATTTTCCATAGTGTTGCTACCCCAAGCAAGCACCACAAGAAGCAAAGTACTTGCTACCTTGACGAGCACCCAGGGGATGCAAAGTGCTCATACCCCAAACAATCACTAAGGGAGGAAAAGTGTTCTTACCTTGGGCAAGCACGACAATGAACAAAGTGCTTGTACCCAAGTTGAGCACTACGGGAGGCGAAGTTCTTGCCCTAGGCAAGTACCATGGAGAGCGAAAGTACTAGTCATCTCAGCGTGCAACCTGGAGAGGGAAAGTGCTTGCTTTCAAGGGGTCGAGCAACATGGAGAGAATCATAGAGAGAGCAAAAGTGCTCACCACCCAAGTGAGTACCACAGGAAACAAAGTGTTTGACACCTCGGTGAGAACTAGTGGACACAAAGTGCTCATACATCAAGCGAGGCAAATTGCTTGCCCCCAGGTGAGCACAATGGAGAATAAAAGTGCTTGCATCCTTAGCAACCATCAAGGGAGCAAAGTGTTTGAGCACCATGAGAAGTAAAGTGTTTGTCATCTAGGCAAACACTGTAAGAGGCAAAGTACTTGCCCCTAGTCGAGCACCAAAAAAAGCAAAAGAGCAAATTCTCAATGTGTGAGTATCGTGGAGCATACGAGCATTGTGGGAGGGAAAGTGCTCACCACCTTTGTACCAAGACAAGAGTGATGAGAAGACATTTTTGGGGTCGAGCTTGGCACATGCTGGAGGTGAGCAGGAGTAGAGTTGCTTCTTTTGGCATGAAAATCAGTAAACATCCACCTTCAGGCTTGAGCTTGGAGGCATAGCTTTCTTAAGAGGGAAAAAGAATATATATTATAATTTATTATGTCAAAAATATATTTATCCTTGAGATATATATATATTTCAAAAGTAAGTTTATATTAATAACTTAATATTAATGTTTATGTTTAAGATTAAAATTTATGTTATATTAATGTTTATGTTTAAGATTAAAATTTATAAGTTGTATTACAAATTATAAGATTATTTTTATGTTATATCACATATTATATTAATTTTATATTATAAGATTAATAGACTAGAATAATAAAATTATAAGTTTATATTATATTAATTAGTAATTTAGTGTATAATATATATAATATAATATAAAAATTATAAATATATACCGGTCCAGTTTCAAAATCTGAAAACTGGTACCGCACAAGTTTAGGACCAATTTCGATTCTTAAGAACCGGTACTGTATTGGACCGCTTAAAAATTGATTTAGTCTAGTTCAACCGGTTTTTCATTTTTTTTTTTTTTATTTCACTTCTACGGATTAGATATAATAAAATTTGAAGTCTAGTAGCTACTGATACGAAGGGTATCGATGCCATGCAATTAAATGACGCTTATTTACCGTGAACCATAACCAATAACATAATCACCATGAATGGTACTTTAGTATGCATGTATACCAAAAAAGCATAAACTTCGAGGCTGAACTGTTTTTTTTTTTTTTGTTTAATCATAAGTGAAAATCTCATTTTTATAAAATTAATTTTCGATTTAACTTTTATCAAGTACAATTATGTCAAACTTTTTAGAGTAATACTACATACAATCGTAAAGTGAGCAAGTGCTACGCAATCGTTTTAAAAAAGAATGAGGCCTATTATTAAAAAATTAGTTTTTTTTTCATGTGAGCCTCATATTTACTCATTTTTTTAAAAAGATTACATGATACTTACACACTTAATGACTGTAAATATAATTTCTCAACTTTTTATGGACGAGGTATGTTCCTAGTTTTGGTTCGTTGGAGGAGATAATTGTCAAAATTTGTAGTTAGTGAGGCTTTGTATATTTATCACTATATTTTATATTTTACATCTCAAATTATTAAAATTGATATATTGGGTCTTCAAATTATAATAGCTTTCACCTTACACCCTAATTTAATTATAGTCGTTAAGTTTAATGAAACGATAAACCTCAGAGCCGGTTGGGTGTGATACATTTTATTTACACTGTCCAATAGAATCTCAACAAATATGAGATCTATTTATCTTATAGTGGGTCTTACAGCAGGCTATGATTTCCCTTGCCCTTTCTTTGCTCTTCCCCCAGCGCCCCTCCCTTACCCCAATTCTCCTCTCCCCTTTAGATTCTTCATTTCTTTTCTTCTCCCCTCCCGATTCTCCTCTTTCTCTCCTCTGAGTCCTCTCCCCTTTTCCCTTTCTCTCCTCAACCCCGTGGCCCATGCTCTTTCTTATGTTGATTGTGTCCCTTTCTCTCCCAATATATATATACACACACACTAATATTAGTGGGAGTTTATGTATTCTAGAAATCCCATCTTGCTAGCTTCTCTGTGGGAGTGTCCAAACTTCCCACCTGTGCAGTATGCAGTCTATTTTCTCAATTTGTCTCATTTAATCACCATCACACACTCACTTCCTTATGCTTATGCTTCAATTTTATGGTTGCATTTCAAAAAGTAACCGATTTGACAGTAAGTTAAGAGGAGAGTAAGAAGAACCAGAGGAACCATGACTGGCTATCTATTTTTCAACTATCAACTCTCAAAGCGTACATCGATTTTCGGTCTCCGTTTGTGGGTTGTGCTTGGTATATGCGTAGAAGTAGCCATTGTTCTCATACTTTTCCTTATATCTCTCTAGTTCACGTCCAGATGCAAGAGTTCTTCTCCTTCATTTGCTTCCATGCCAGTTAAGAAGGCCTCTCAAAATCCCATCATCCCAAACATCTCTAAAGAAATCCAAGAAATTCGAGTCAACCTTTCCTAGAAACCAGCTCACCCCTAACGAACCCAAATGACTATCGAGAATTTTGAATTTTAAAATAAAATATTATTATTATTTTGAATTTGAAAAAATTAAATTATTTATTATATTTTGTATCAAAATTTAAAAAAGTTTTAATGATGAATTAAGAATTTCTAATGGCCAAACTGAACCTAATGCCTACCACCACACTTCTAACCCCGACCCATTACCAGAATCGGAGCCGTTATGCAGAGCTCAACCCTTGCTTCTTCAGCAAGAGGAAGAGAGCCTGATGGGTGGTAGGGGTGGGCTCCGACTCCGACGGAGTCGGAATTGGCAATTCCGACCTCTGACTCCGACAGGAGCCGGAGGCAAAAAAATTTTCCGACTCCGACTCCGAACGGAATCGGACTCCGACTCCGAACGGAAGTCAGAATTCTGATCGGAATCCAAAATTCCGATCGGAATTGATTTGGGCTTTGGCCTGCCTCTGACTCCGAAGGCCCACCTCCGACTCCGTGGCCCACCTCCGGAGGTCTATGCTCAATCTAAGGCCCAACCACCTAATTGACTTCCAATTTCAAAAAAGTTATGTAAAAAATAATAAAAAAACATCTCTTACAAATGAGATTGATTAAACAGTCATACATTACACAATCAAAAAGTAGTAAATTAGTAATTGAACATTGACAAAGTCTTGATTCTTGAACATTGAGAAAGGAAAAAAGTCTTGATTCTTGAAATTGAAGCCAATAGCCAGTCTCATAATGTTTTATCTACAAAATAATACATATGAAAATATTTTTAAAAAATATAGTATAAATTATGAAATGGTCAATAATTTCTTAAATGATTTAAAAATATTAATATAGTACCTAAATAGCATCACTACAACACATGAACACAACTCCTCATCCATGTAACTTGTAAGTCATCCGCAATTATCACTCATCTGCAACTATGCTAGGGTTGACAAGTAGGTCTACAAAATCATAAAAATTAGAAGTTGAATAATTAAAACATTACAAATATTTAAATTTTCATTTAAAAGCATATAAAATATAAGTTACCTGATTCAAGCCTATAGCTCTCAAGATCAATGATATCTACTCCAATGGGCATTTTAGATAGCCAGTTCTGTGTGCAAATAAGGGTCTCCATAGTTGAAGGTGACAATGAACTCCGATAAGCATCCAACACACGACCTCCAGTGCTAAACGCTGACTCAGAGGCAACCGTAGTGATAGGAATAGCCAATAGATCTCTGGCTATTCGGGACAGAATAGGAAACTTGGTGGAATGAACCTTCCAACAAGTTAATAACTGAAATGCATCACTAGGTGCCTCGACATCTTCCATAAAATAACGTTCAACCTCAGACCTACATTGCAGTATATTCCTCGATGCACGCCTTTGATGATATCGCTGCACCAGTGGTGATGAAAGAGCTGCAGTAGAAGCAGTGTAATCACCGAAAGATGTCGAACTGGTCAGGTGTGAGGAGTTACGGCTACCACTTGTTGGAGTAGGATGACTATTATTGTCGTAGTGGCCATATAAGTCATCAATATCCTTTCTCAACTCTCTAATAAACTCTTCAGCCTTCTCTTCCCCAAGGATGTCAATGAAGAAAAATTGTATAATTTCTAACTTATATCGGGGGTCAAGGATTGCAGCCACAAGTAATAATCTATTTATCTTCACAATATCCCCCCAATATTTATCATATTTTGATTTCATCCTCATAGCTGTAGCAAATAACAGTCCCTCACTGTTAGCATAACTTTGTTGCAGGTGTTCATGAATCCTCGAAAGCTTGTCGAAGTACATGTTCGCAGTACAATATTTGGATCCAGATATCCGCATAGTTGTATCATAAAACAACTTCAAAAACTCAACAAAATACTTCACACGATCCCAATCAACTGCATCCGGCACACCGAGCCCCCTTCTCCCCCCAGTAGACTCCATCAAAGCATACCTCAAACCCCCGTCCTCTACCTCCATTCTCTGGAACGCTCTTTCTTACTTCTGCGCCACCTCCAACATCATATATGTCGAGTTCCATCGAGTCGAAACGTCCAAACACAACATCGCAGAAGATGGAATCTGAAACTGTTCTGCTATAGCCTTAAAGTTGGCAAGCCTTTGGGGGAAGCCCTGACATATCTTACAATATTGCGGACTTTGATAATTGAATCATCAACGTCCTTTAACCCCTCAGAAACAATGAGGTTGATGATATGAGCACAACATCGAACATGTAGGAACTCGTTTCCACGAATGATATCATCTTTTACCGTCGTATTCCTCTTGAACCACTCAAGAGCAGTGTCATTGGCACTGGCATTGTCAACTGTGATACAAAGGACTTTTTTAATACCCCAGTCCTGAATACAATCATCCATCATTGCAGCAATGGATGCACCCTTATGATCAACAATCTCTTTAAATCCAATTATCCGTTTATGCAGCGTCCACTCACTGTCAATAAAGTGGGCTGTGATACACATGTAGCCCACATTTTGTATGGACGTCCATGTATTAGTGGTGAATGACACTCTCTGGCCAGTCCGACTAAACATCTCTTTCATTTATTTCTTTTCCCTCACATGCCTCTTCATACAATCTCGCATAACCGTGTACCGTGAAGGCATGGGAAAACGTGGCTCAAGACAGTACACAAATTTGTTGAAACCTTTTTTGTCAACTGTGGTAAAAGGCATCTCATCAGTAATGATCATCTCTGCAAGTAATTCCCACAACATCTTCTCACTATATTGAGGGATTATAAGTTCTTAACATGTGAAGGGCCACCATCAGTTCCCAATTGAGTTTCGTAACTGAGTTTGGTTTGATCAGTGCCAGTGGCCGCCAATCCCTTCGCAATCTTATACCGTTGGCAACCAAAAAGGTGTGCTATTCATACACTGGTGCCTTGCTTCTTCGAATGGCAACCACAAAGTTGCCCACAGTAGTTGCATCTTGCCTTGGGATTCACACAATCACCAGGAATTTTAGTGAAATGTTCCCACGTCCACGACCGTTTTTTAGAAGGCTGTGGCGGTTGATCATGCTCATTGGGCACATTTACCATCTCCTCCTCTTCATTGAACATATCTTCATCTTCTCCTTCTATATCTACTGGGAGTCGACTACTTGCACAGGAAGTAGCTGCTCTAGATGCTGCTCTAGGTGCTACCCTAGATGGGGCAGTAGGGGTGGAAGTACATGCCGTCAGAGGGGTGAGAGCCCCCGCCGGTGTAGGAGCACTGGCATTGTCTCCAACATCTCTACTTCCACTAGGTCCAACATCCATCGATTCCTTAGTATTGAAATCAAAGGAACTGAAAAATTAAATTAAAAACAGGGAGTTGGTTGCTAAATAAATTATGTAAATACTATAAATAAAATAAAATTAGAGCAAGTAAGTATATGCTATTAATTAAATGTAAGTTGTTGGTTTCTTGAAGCAAATAACTAATATATGATTTGGCAATAATATATATGAATCATTGTTAATTATATATGATTTGGCTATATATCGTACCAATTAGGCAAATAAATTAAAACAATTAAAGAGATTTGCATTTTTAGAATATATGAATTCTGCACAGTTTTAGAATTAAGCATTCATTGTATTAATTGCACATGTTGGAGCATATCCAGCTAGTCTCCACATATTCAATACAATCAAATTACAGTCCAATAAAATTCATATGTAGAGAACAAATCCACAACAAAAAAGACCATATTTACATTCCAACAAATGGGAAGATACTGCCTCCCCACGCCATTCAGATCCAAACCGTGTTTCGGGGTTTCTTGGTAATTGCCTACTATTTTATTGTCTTGAAGATCCTTTAGCTTACTCAGACCACGTAAAAACAAAACAAAACACAAAATAGAGTCTATGGTTTCATATATATTTACTTGGTTTTCGGTTCTCGAAAGCAAAGTTTGAGTTGTAGATCGTAAAGTTAAGGTCTTTATGGTATTATTTGTTTGAATCTTAGTTAAATAATTAGTATCTGAGCTCAAAAGCCTCATAAACACACAATTTCATAACCAGCTTTTGGTACTCTTATATCATACATTGAACTCTGTCTTCAGTAAATAGTTCTCTTTTTTTCTATTTTCATTACTCTTAGCTACCGATGTAGTTTCTAAAGCTAAAAATTTCAATTGCTGATGTTTTAAAGCCACTGTGATTTTAGGTTTTGTGTTGTTCATGGATAAACTTGAGCTAAAACAGCCTAAAAACCTCCAAATTTTAGCACAGATGGATAATTCCTTTAACTTAGTTTTCTATATTGAGATATCCTTAAGCCAAATATTGTAAAGTTCAATACTCTTTCACAAGTTTTCAACACTCTGTTCGTTAAAGACGAGTTTTATATCTCCCATGTATACCTTGGATAAAGATCTAGATTTCAGGGAACTATGGCATCTAAGTTTATGTGCTTATCTATGGAAATGAGCTCATGTAACTTAAGAATTCAAAATCAATTCATCTTACCTAGTAAGACTTTTGAATGTCGGGAAGTGGAATTGAGTTAATCGTACTAGAAGTTCTCTGTAGCTTTTAAGGTTGAATATTTTTGTCCCACATCATTTTTTTAACCAAGTAGTCATACTCTTAGCAATGCACTGGGTCAACGTGTTCTTTCTTGAAGTGTTTTTTCTATTTCTTTTTTTGCTTAGTTACTCTTTAGGAAAATTGTGGACAAAGCTAATAGAGAAAAAACAATTTGAGTTTGTTTTAAAATTATCTGTTGCACCTGAAACATGATCATCTTCAAACATAGGTAAAATGATAATGTTTTTACATTCCAACAAAAAAGACCATATTTACATTCCAAAAAAGAGTTTTCTGAAAACTCTTGTTTAATTTGAAAAGCTTTTCCCGGCCATTTTAATAAACCCAATTGCATAAAAGCAATGGATGGAGGACTAAAGGTTTTTGTGGTGCGTCTAAGCCCTTTTTTGGATGGGACATTTTCACAAACACATTCTATTCACTGTCCAACCACAAACCCAATGATAAAAATTATCACATATTCACAACCATTTGCTAAATACAAACATATTCCCAATTTCTTACAATCTACACAATCCAAAATCAATACCCATATACTTATACAGATTATAAATCCTTAATCTCTACTAAAGTCTAAAACGCATAAATATAAAACTCAAACTTACCGGTTGCTGGTGGCGTATAATTTCGAGCTGTGAAGAAGGCAGCTTCATGACGGCAAGCTGGATGCTGGTTGGGCCGTGAGGTGTGAGAGTCAACGACGGGGTGCCGTGAGCCTTGCGAGTCTACCGTGGAGTCGTGGACCTGTGGTGCGTGCGAGAGACGAAGAGACCGAGACCGAGAGACTGAGACTGAGTAGTGAGTGGAGTGCCAGACTGCCTGTGGACCAAGACCGAGAGAAGAACAAAGGGCAAAGCAAAACGACGTCGTTCCTATTTAAATGGAACGGCGTCGTTTGAGACAGCATAGATTAATTTAAAAAAATAAACACAGATGCAAAACGACGTCGTTTTGCATCTGTGTTTATTTTTTTAAATTAATCGGAGTTCGGAGTCATGTTTGACTCCGACTCCGAACTCCGATAGACTCGTTGAGACCACTCCGATTTCCGACTCGGATTCCGAAGCTCTGACTCCGACTATAGTCGGAGTCGGAGCGAAGGTCGGCCAGAATCGAAACTTTCAGAAATTTGCACACCCCTAATAGGTGGTCGGAACAGAATTCACATAGAAAATGGGAAACATCATTGGATTTCGTACTCGTACCCCGACGGGGAAAGTAGGTTGCGACGGGCGCGGCGGGGGGGGGGGGGGGGGGGGGGTGGTTGGATTTTACGTCAAAGGAGAGAGAGAGAGAGAGAGGGCCGAAGCGTCGAGTAGAAGGGGAAATGAGAATAGAAAAAAAATTCTGATCAGATACATGCATGCCAAATCTCTCATCCACCGAAACCAATACGTGACAGCACTTCATTCGTTGGTGAAAAAATAAATATCACACCCGACCCGGCCCCAAGCGTCTCCCATAGATGATTCCACGTAATCTTGACTCTGAAACTTTAAGGACGATGCAACTTATTTGTCATACCCAGCCCGTTTATAGGCCCAAGTCCAAGAGGGATCAAACCCAGTGTCCAAAAAAAAAAAATTTTATTTATTTTGGTGTGTTAGGGTTTAATGTATTTTGTATTTTTTGTTTTCGTTTTTCTTTTCTTAAAATACACTAACTAGGGTTTAATGTTGCTACCAGTCTCACCGTTATCGACTCAAAACCCAAACGTCCTCTATCTTCCTCCAAACGAACCACAGCGCCGAGCACAAGACAAAAACTCTACAATCAGCCGCCATGGCCGAACAAGCCGAGCAAAACCAAGTGGAGCCCTTTGACGAAATGAAGAAAGAGAAGCGCAAGAGAAAGAGGCCTAAGAAAGGGAAAGAGGTACCTCAAGAAGCTGAGGAGAATAAGATGATGAAGAAGAAGAAGAAGAAGGATAAGAACCAAGAGAAGAGGGAGGAGTTGAAAAAGGAGGAGGATGACGAAGAAAAGGCAGAGGATGGTGACGGATATGGGGAGGAACTGAAGGAAGAGGAGAAGAAGGTAAGCAGTAATCGTGGAGGGTCTGGGATTATGAGTACGGAATCCTTTGAATCTTTGGGACTGTCTGAGCCCACTTTCAATGCTGTTAAGGATATGGGATTTCAGCATATGACTCAGGTATAGCTTCTGCTATCCTCTAAAAGTTTATATATGAACCTTTTTCGTATCTCTTTTTTTATTTTCTTAGGTTTAGTTTGTGCCTGCTTTCTTGTTTGGTAGCTCAGAGAAGAGGAAAAGAACAGTAAATTTGAGGAAGAGGGAAACGTATAGCCTTTTGTTGTTTCGATCGAATATTATATTTTTGATAAGTAAAAATACTAATTTAATGTTAATTATGTTTCCATTGAAGATTATTAAGAATGTAATGTTAATTTGACTCAGTCTGTATAGGGATTTGGGTTCCAAAATAAGTTGAAAATGCTTGATAAACTTCTCAAACACTCGAGCTGTGGTATGATATCTTCCAAATGAGCGAACTGTACCAATAGTCTATTTTTTATAATTACTTAGTGATTCTTTGTTTGGTTTATATGACTTTACTTCTAGTGACATTGTAGACCCGACTCCAAGACACAAGAGTAAAAGGCCACGAAATAGTGACTGTCGTTTTTTATCTAAGCATCACATACCTCATGTTTCTCCATTTAATAATTTTTTTCCCTCCTGCAGTGTGTGCCTCTTTGGTTTCATTGTTGTTTTTGTATGTTGTGTTTTTCCAAGGAAACACTCTCTTTTTATAGAGTGAGAACTTGGGATTTCCATGGTAATGCCATGCAGATTTGCTATGTGGTCATTTGTAATGAATAACTGGAAATATTTATCTGCGTACTTCATGTTGCATGTTTTATAGCCTTACGCATGGTACAACTTACCTATTTTTAAAATGCAGATTCAAGCCAGAGCAATTCCACCACTTTTGTTAGGGAAAGATGTTCTTGGAGCTGCAAGGACAGGGTCTGGCAAAACCCTTGCTTTTCTAATACCAGCTGTCGAGTTGTTATATCACATCCATTTTACTCCTCGTAATGGAACAGGAGTGATTGTAATTTGTCCAACAAGAGAGCTTGCAATACAGGTAAACATACTTGGTCACTGTGTTTGTTAGAGCAATTTTATATGCAGTCTTACTTTCTCATTTAAGATGCCCATACTGCATTGTCCAAGTGAAAATACTTTTGGTTCCTTTCAAAGTCTAGTAAATGCTTCCTTCTGCAATAATGGGATGGGAGAAGGGATTATTTACTGTAGTTAATTGAGAAGTCTCATTTTTTGTGGTGCCAGTCATATCTTTTGTATTATCAAAGTGAAGATACCAAAAGTTTAATGGGTTTGTGACAAAAACATAGGTTTCATTTATGTATTTTGCAGTTGATCTAGTCAACTTTATTTTCAACAACATGAGCCATGGAAGGTGGAAATATGTAAATTTAAAAAAATAATGATCAAAGTGGTTGATTTACTGGATATTTATTGTGCTTTGGTGTTTTGCTTCCATACTGTTGGAGTCCTATCACGGCACTTATGGGCCTCAATTCTATTTGGATTTGGTAAGATATTTGACTTGAAAAATACCTTATGAAATGATTGTAAAGAAGATGTGAAACTACGAGATTGATGATAACATTATGCCTATGACACATGAAATATTTGGAGGCACACAGATTCTTGCTTCTAGTGAAGATAATATTTGATTTTTTTTGGCAATGGCATTCGCACTTTCTAGGTTGTTATCTCCTAAAACACATCAGTCTTGCATTGATTACTGGGTGATGCTGACTATAATTTACCATTCAAATAATTCAGACCCATGCTGTGGCAAAAGACCTTCTCAAGTACCACTCGCAGACTCTCGGTTTGGTTATTGGTGGTTCAGCTAGAAGAGGAGAAGCAGAACGTATTGTGAAAGGAGTGAATTTATTAGTAGCTACCCCTGGTCGACTTCTTGACCATCTTCAAAACACCAAGGGATTCATATATAAAAACTTGAAGGTAATGCATACACAATTCTAAATACTCATATAAGTTTTTTTGTTCCCAATATTATGCCTTACTAGCTGGTTTGGAGCAGGGTGCTATAGTTGAGTGACTCTCTTTATAAACGTGTATTTATTGATGTCTCTCTTTTAAGATAGTATTATGCCATACTATCTTTATATAGTTTATATACATATATTTATATTGATGTTATGTTCATAAGAATTTAAACATGTATTTTATCCGTAACATATTTTCCTCTATCCGTTTACATAAGATATTCTCATTGTAAGCTTATAGTTTTTAGTATAAAAATAATAAATACAAAGTTATATGACTTTAGATGAGCTTATGTGAGCGATTCGACTTTTATACAAGCTGTATCTTGAATAATGCATCGTAATTTTGCGTTCACCAACATCTCATTTAGTAAACAAATTGAGCTAGATTCAATTTTGACTGAGCTGATTCAAAGCCACTTGTATATTAGTCTTGTTTATATACACAGTTAAGTGAACAGTTTTGTAAACTGGTTAAAACTGAGTAATAAAATCAATTTCACAATATTAAGTTTACTGGGATGTTCGATGTGGATAGATACTGCTTATTAATATTAATCATTTCGTTACTTCATTAATACATGATGTTGCAATTTATCTTTCTTCTGACTAGTGACGGCAATGAGCTACTTGATTATGAGTTATTTTGACTAGATTCTTGCTTAGATCTGGCAGTTTCACTCCTGTGTTTCATAACATTTGCCTAAGATAAAGCTGGGATAAGGTTCTTCATCATATTGTATACTTGTATAACCTAAATTCAGTATTCATTTATTTGTAATGAAGGGCATTGATTATTTGGTGAGCTAAGCGAATATAATATCATAGATAGGCTATTGCTTGCTTGATTGCTAAGTACCTAACCTGTATTGACTTGATTGCTAGTCACACATAGTTGACATATTAATCATAGATAGTCTATTGCTTGCTTATTTATTCATATTTTAATAGATGATTGATATTCCAGTGCCCGATCCCATGCTTAGCGGGGTTGTGATAATTTTTTTTACAAGTAAAAAGAATTTATTAATCCACATAATTAGGCATAGCCCAAGTACACAAGAAGTATACAAGAGAAAACACCTAATTACAAGCGAAGATCTACTTATACAAAAAAAAAAAATTTTACAAGTGAAGATCTGGAAAAAGCAGCATAAAAATCATTAAAACTTGTCCCATCCAATACAATAGCGAAAGCCCAAAATAAAAACGTATGGAAGATAAACCCCCCCCCCCCCCCCCCCCCCCCCCCCCCCCAACACACACACACACACACAGAGTGAGTTAGTACCCAACGCTTAGCAATGCCTAGGATGAATGTAATTACTTTTCCTACAAGCATGGCTACAAGTAATTCCATATTGCCACAGGTTTCATACTTTAACTACAAGCATAAAGCAGCTAGCAGTTGATTGCCCTTTGGTACTATATTCATATGTTTTTTGTTGCTTGCCAAGAAGTCTGTTCAAACTTGCACATAGAACTAACAATGTGTACAATGTTGTTTGAAGAGATTTTAACCCCTCCCTCTTAAATCTTTATGTATTTATGTCAGTTATGCCATGCTGATTGTTCCATTCACTGAAACTCTGCAAGGGGCCTCAGTTTTTTGTCTTTTATTTTGTGCAAGTTTACATACATTCTTTTTTTTTTTAATAAGAATTTATTAATCCCCGTATAATTGCAAGAGATGAACCTAATTACAAGCTAAGCATTGTGAAAAGCAACATAAAAGTCATTAAAACTAATCCCATTCAATACAATAGCCGAAGCCCAAAGTAACAATGTATGAAAGGTTTACATACATTCTAATTATCCTTTTCTTTTTTAACTTGAATTTACAGTGCCTAATAATCGATGAAGCTGACAGGATACTGGAAGCAAACTTTGAGGAAGAAATGAAACAGATTATTAAGCTTCTACCGAAGGTAAACTATATTAATCATGTCCCTTTTTAATGATAGAGAGATCTAAAATAATCATTTTCTTGGAAGAAGAATGGAAAAGAAAGGATAATAATGAGGAAATAACCTTGTTTCTCTATCATATTCAAACCAATTTAGCTTGTGTTCTTTGCCCCCATTTTGTACTTTTGAGGATAACGGAGGGAAAATAAAATGATACATATACATGTTCTGAAAGAAGGTTGTTTTACATGCCTGAGCAGTCATGGGCCATTTTAGGTAATGTTAGCGTGAATGGTAATATTCAATTTCTTTGACTGATTGTGAGTTGCTACTCAATGTGCAGAATAGGCAAACAGCTTTATTTTCGGCCACCCAAACTAAGAAGGTTAGTGCATCATATCCAAACCTCATAGTTGTTAGGCTTTTATCTTTTCCAATTACCATGTTGTAAATAATTTACTCTATTTATCATTTTTATATGCCAAAATTCCTTTTCTGTATGGAAAAGTTGAGTGTTGACGTAAATTTGGCCTTCTTGTTTCTGTTAATATCAATCATTGATTTGGTCTTAACTTCTAATAGGTTTTACACTTGGCAAAATGTAGGTTGAGGATCTTGCACGCTTATCATTTCAGACAACCCCTGTTTATATTGATGTGGATGATGGGAGGACTAAGGTAAAAATGTAGCATACATTTAGTTTCTGAATACTTGATCTGCACAGTGCACACCAATAACTTCTTTAATTGTGAGAGAGAGCTCTTTTATCAATGAGGAAAAAGGTGTATAAAGAAGGAATAATTGCTACTGATGGTATTGCTGCCATTACACCTTTTAACATGATCTTTTTGTTAGACCTTTTAACAGCAATGTTATTGGATATCTGAGCATGAGAAACTAGTGGCTTCGGTAATATGGCCACTACTAATACATTCTATAAAGTGTGAGACTCTATTAGTTTGATACCCAATAAAAAAAAGTGTGACTCTATAAGTATGGAGATACCCCTTAGTGTAAGCAAACTCCACCCTTTATTTATTTATTTTTATTTATATTTTGTTAGTTATTCTTCAATCCTCACCTTCAAAATCTGACAAAGGTCCTTGGGGTTATAGGTTACCAATGAAGGGCTGCAGCAAGGCTATTGTGTTGTGTCCAGTGCCAAGAGATTTATTCTTTTGTATTCATTCTTGAAGAGGAATCTGTCAAAAAAAGTGATGGTCTTCTTCTCTTCGTGTAATTCAGTCAAATTCCATTCTGAACTTCTGAGATACATTCAGCTCGATTGCCTCGATATTCATGGAAAGCAGAAGCAGCTGAAACGAACAACTACATTTTTTAACTTCTGCAAAGCAGAAAAGGGAATCTTGCTATGTACTGATGTTGCTGCTCGTGGGCTTGATATTCCTGATGTGGTAGTTTTTTTGTTTACTCATTTTTTTCAGTTATTATTATTCTTCTTTTTTTCTTTTCTAGTATTGTTGTTGTAACTTATACTCAATTTTGTATTAGCCATATATAACTAAAAAATACACATACATACTGTGAGAGTAGATCAGAAATCATATCTAATTTAAATAGGTATGCTTATTATAAAAATAGTCATATTTTTACCTTATGAATTGAATTTCAGACATGCACATTCAGTGTCTTTAGCAATGTAAACTAATGTGTGAATGCTTAATGCACTTCACTGGTTCCTAGGGTTTGAATCTGCTACAAATCTGCATCAGCTTTTCTTGAAGGTGAAAATGGTCTGGCCTGAAAATCTTTGGACCCAATTTAATTAAAAGGGTGCCATCATTTAACAAATGTTGTAGCTGATACAACAGTTAGAAAGTTAGCAAACACCATTAGATCTTTCACTATATTGATGCAGCCATGGTTCCGTTTTCTTAAACTTATGTAACTTCAACATTTGAACCTAATGAATATTTCTTGACTTTTACCCCTCTGTAGGACTGGATTGTGCAGTATGATCCTCCGGATGAACCCAAGGTTATTACTTTCCTCCATGATCTAGCATATTTTTGTTATCAATTCTGTTCATCTATTTTGATTAGGGTCACTGCTTTCAGGAATATATTCATAGGGTTGGTCGAACTGCTCGTGGTGAAGGTGCAAAAGGAAATGCCCTTCTTTTCTTGATACCTGAAGAGTTGCAGTTCCTTCGCTATCTGAAGGTATAGTTTATTCACTGAATAAGAAAAGGAAAAATAATCCAATCTGAAATGAACTAGAGACCACTGCTTTATACAATCTTTCTATGAGCTGGACACGTCCTTTTAATAGGATGCTAACTAGCCATTTCTTTGCCCTTGTATTATCACAATGACTACCGTGGCGGAATGTCCATGAAGAAAGTTGAGCAGGGCACAAATTGGTGGCCAATGTCCTTTTTTTCTCTCTATCTTAAATTGTTGCTATGTTAGTTGCTTGTTCTGCATTGAAGTTAAGATGTCATGTCCACTTTCAGGCAGCAAAAGTCCCTGTTAAAGAGTATGAATTTGATCAAAAGAAGCTGGCTAATGTGCAGTCTCACCTGGTACTTTCCTGCTTTGACATTAAATAATTATTAGCATCTTTTTTATAAACTGCAGGATTTAGATTGGACTAATTGTATCATTGCAGGAAAAGTTGGTGGCCAACAACTATTACTTGAACAAGTCGGCTAAAGATGCATACCGATCCTACTTATTGGCATATAATTCTCACTCTATGAAAGACATCTTTGACGTTCATCGCCTTGATCTGCAGGTATTCTCCTTGGTTAAAGGAAATTTATATCTTTAAACTATCATTCTACATGTCAGTGCAGCTTAGTGGTCAAAGGACCAGATTGGAATGAGTTGTAGGCCAACATATGCTGGGTTCAATTTCACTCTAGGATTTTCCCTGGATTACCTGATACATAGTTCTGGTGGGGTCATGTATATTGGCTTTATTCGCTAGGAGTGTGTCTGAAGTGGTAAGGTTCCGGGCCTGTTTGGGATTGCATTAGGGGCCTTAAAAAGTGCTTAAATAGCCTTAAAAGTTCTTTAATATTAAAATTAAGTTGTTTGGGTGTTACATATAAAATTACTTTTTAATCTCAAATAAGCTAAAAAGTACACTCGAGGAAAAGGTGAAGCATCATTTTGATGGTTTTCTTCAAACGTGCTTTTCCACTCCAGATAATGCGGAACTTAATTCCAATTTTTTTAAAAAAAATCTATCAATGGGTGAAAAATATCCTTACAATTTTCATATAATTACAGCTTTGCCATTTTATTTTATCACAGGTGTGACACTACAATTTTCAGATGACCTTTTATGTCATTTCTATCTGAAAAAGCACTTTTTTATATTGTTTCCAAACAAATGTAGTAAATAATTTTTAATAATAGAGCTTATTACTTAAGTTCTACAACTATAAAGGTCTTAAGCTAAAAGCTATATTACCCACTGTAATGCCAAACATGCACTCCATGTGATAAAAAAAAGCACGACCATTGCAGTTGTGCAGTGCCAAAATATGGGCACAGGAGTCACTCAGCTTTGGTATTAGTTAAACAAGATAAATTCAATATGTATTGGGGACAACAATTTTGGCAGTGATCAGAATGTTCTAGAAATCTAAGGTTAAGGGCTTTCTTGAATTTAGGTTTCTAGGGAAATTTGGTTTTACATAAAACTATCACCTAGCCAATTCAACTGGGGGTTTTGGGTAGTTTGAGCGTGTCTTCTTGGAAGTTCACTTGATCCTTTGACAGAGTTAAATGAGTATACTGTGAAATGGCGTGTCATATGTTATCAAAAGTTTTTACACCTGGTGTTCCAGCATCAAATCCAAGTTTTATAATAACATATCCATTAACTACCGCAAAAAAGTAATAATAATAACATCCATTAACTCTTGTCCTTGGAAAATACACACACCATGCTGATATAACGAGAGAAAAAGGGCAGGGTGGTGGTTGTTTCTTGTGAGGACAACTGATTGGGACAACCAGCTCTATTTAGTTCAAAATCATCAAGAGTTTGCCGATTACCTGGGTTGGCATCATAAGAAAGCAACTTGAGTAATTAGGGTTGGAGGTGACCCTGTTAATCTAAATTTTGGGCAAAATTTTGATTACATAGGTTTATATTTATTGTTATTATTATTATTTTCAAATTGATGGATTTAATTTATTGTGTTATAGTATATAACTTCCAATGTAATGCATGCGATCTGGGATTTGGGCAGGCTGTTGCTGGTTCTTTCTGTTTTTCAAACCCGCCGAAGGTAAATCTGAACATAGATAGCGGTGCCTCAAAATTCAGAAGGAAAATGCGAAAAGTCGAGGGAGGCCGACATGGTTTCAGTGAGAACAGCCCTTATGGAAGGCAGGGAGGTGGAGATGATATACGGCAATTTGTAAGGCATTAACCGGGAAAGGGTTGGTAAACCAATGTGCCCCCATAAGCTATGAAGCCAAGCTATAAATATAAATTCTTTAAGTGGTGATTGAACTGCAAAATCCCAAGTTTGCATCCAGCAGGAATCGAGCATATGAATTTGCAATTTGTATCTATAGTAAGTCGACATAGGGTGGGCGCTTTAAGTACCAGCCTTGATACAAAAGCACTCATCTGAGTGAACCAGATTTTGATCTATGCTGGTGGCGAGGATAAGTTGTATTAAAACTGTTGGTCGTTCGGCCATGGTTGCAGAAAGACTTGGCCGATTCTACTCAGTTTTGGCATAGAGGTTTCTATTTCTAATTGTTCTTTGTAATTTTAGTGGGGTTCATTTCACCACTAAAAACAGATTTTTTATGTATTAGTCAGTTTGTATTGGGTTGATTCCACCTGACCTGCCACTGCATTGGATATATTGAGCTGTCTAACTAAAACATCTTTGAATAGAAAGGAATATCACTCAGCTGGACCTAATTCAGCCTCTGTTTCTGCAGCACTGACCAGTGACCGTACATAATCCCTCAATCAAGAAAAGTTGCATCATATATCTATCAAATATCTTCATGAGTCCAAACTAGTAGAAAAAGAGAGGAGACAAAAAAAAAAAAAAAAAAGGCCTTGAGATTGTTGTTCACATCAACATTATGCTAAATGACTTATACATTACTCATCATTTCAATTCTCATAATCCTTTTATTATTTCATGATGCGGTATTAGATGATTGAAAAATATTTATTATATTTTACTTATGAATTTATCATTTAATATCACATCATGAGATGATGAATAGATACGAATGCTGTTAACCTAGGCAAATCATGCAGATCAGGGTTCTTTCCAGACTTTAAACCCACCAAAATTCAATCTCCAGAGCTTCTTGGATTGAAACCCACCTTTTTTTAAAGGATAAACAGAAAGAAAATACTACATTGTTACCTTTGAATTCTTTTATTTCAAAGTGATATTAAAATGGTCAAAAACGCTAGTCACCAACATATGGGTCCCGATAAATGTGTTCTTTTTTTTTTGTTTTTTCTATTTAGTGATTAAGGAAATAATTAGTGATCTTGTGAATTTTTTCTTTCTAAAAAAATAATTAAGAATATAAAAAAATGAATGAAAAAAAAAAAATTTGTTCTTCTCGGGACCGCACTGCTCTAAAATGGGACTAGAACATCCTCACCGCCCACCGGCTGATGCATATGTAAAAATAAAGTCACTTTTTCAACTATTAGAAAGAAAAGCCGCTACAATGGATTATCATAGTCAAATGTCTTAATTTTGAGTTACAGTATATGTAAAGAAAAAAAGCAAATTTGATGGTTACTGTTATGTAAGCAAATCTTTATTTTATTATTTTTGTAACTCTCCCTCTCTCTTGATTTTGGTTGGTTGTAACGTTCCATAGAAAGCCACCAAACTCTGGAAAAGGATCTTAGGTAGAATAAAATATGGAAAAATATGATAAAATAGTAAAATATATATTATTAATAAAATATAATAGTAGAATAGTAAAATATAATAAAATAAAATAAATTAATAATTAAAAAAATTAAATATTTTTTAATTATTAATTGGTCATTACTATATAATAAATAAATTGATATCCAATGTGGAGATTTGATATGAATAGTCAAAGTCAAATTTATCTTATATTATTTTATTATTATATAATGAAAAAATAGTTATTCCAATATAGAGATTAATATAAATGGAATAGCCAAAATCTAAATTCATCTTATATTTATCAAAAATGTCATTTAGATATTCATAATCTAGTAACAATTCTCTTACAATCTTTTCTTTTTTTCTGTCTTTTCTTGAAAGTGGGAAACACAAATTTACTCTTGTTTTCTTCCATATATTGGAGAATTTGAGTTTTCCTCATAAAACTGAAGGAGCTAGCTAGACTAAAAATCATCACCAAGAACAGATCATAATTACGATTAACATGCAAAATCAAATCCCTCATATGAAAGTAATAATAATCCAAATTTTAGGATAAAAACAATCTCCTAATGACCAAATTCCTGAGTCTCTTCATGGTCTTACTCACCATTCTAAAACCGAAAAAAATGAGACAACCACTAAGAATCAGCATTGCATATATGCATGCATTCAGACGAAAAGGAGCCCAAAGAACGACACCATGAAGGACAAGATTATTGTAGAAGAAATGGCATTCATATTCGGATCAAATACTACTGCAGCAGCATTGTTTTGGGTTGGAATATCTGTTGTCGTGTTGTCGTTTGCAGATTGATCGGGAGGATGTGCAGGCTCCAAAACTTTGATGATCATCTTCTGCCCTCTCTCGCAGTGTCCAGAAACCCCACTAATGAAATAGAACAATCCCGGTCTGTCCAGTTTGAAGACACTGTCACCATTGTTGGAGAAGAACAGGGGATGAGCCGAGTGGCATTTCTCGTACTCCTCCTCACTCACCACCAAAACTGAGTCTTTCTTGTACTTGAAATCTGAGTTCATACATGCATGATACTACAAAAGTAAGCAGATATCCCAGAAAAAGGATTCTGAAGAATCTTTCTTTCTTCTTTTGTTGGATATATATTGATGCTTGAACATGACTCTTTGATGGAAAATCAAAAGGTTTGGGAGAAGAAAAAATGGACATCAACTGATATCAACAAATCATGATATTATTAGGTTATTCAAAGAAGAAGAATGCATGCTACAAACCATGTCATAGAAAATTCAATAAGAAATCATGGATAATGCGATTCTTTTTTTCTAAGTGCTTGCACGTTCTGGATTTACACAAATGTTATGATACTTACAGACAGTATCATCAACTTTGAACCTGTTTCCAGAAGCCCACTGGTTGTACAGTTGATCATTCTTAGACTTGGGAACAACCCAGCCATGATCGCCGCCGACTTCGAACTGGGTGGGTGCAACGAAAGAGAATTGGTTGGATGAGAGACAAAGAATCATAAACAGAAAAAGTTTGGAGGAAAATTTGAAGGTGAGAGAAGCCATTTTTGGACCTTTAAGGGGAGCTCTAGATAGCTAAGTACTTGGTTTATGTAATTTCTCTAGGGAACGAAAATCGACTGTGTTTGAGAGAGATTTAGATGATTCTCTAGTTGGACTTAAAAGAGAGTTGCAGTTGAAGTTTGTTACCGAAAGAGAGGGAGAGAGTTATTGGGAGTGAGAAGTGGAGGTAGCTGTTAAGAAGAAGTAGGGCTATGATCTTTGACTACGTATGAACTGTTGTGTAAAGAAGATATAATAATATGAAAATGATAATTACGTGAATGCAGTGCAATTAATTTTAAAAAATAAATAAATACAGGACTTATGAAAAGAAATTAATTTATTAATAGTAAACTCCACTATTTTTTAAAACAATTACATAATGATTACGCACTCTATAACTGTATGTAATATTACTCTACATTAAATTAACGATGAGTAGCAATTCTCGAACATATAAGTTTAATGTGGCCATTTAATAGAAGAAAAATAAGCTTAGGCTGGCTCAATAGGTTCCGAGGCCTAAGGTTAAAATTTCATTTGAGACTCATTTTTAATATTTTAAAATGTAAATTTATTTTTATTTTTATTTTTACATTACATTTTTATTTAAAAATAACTCCTTACAAAGTAAAATTACTTATTAAGATTTTATATTATTTTTAACTAATAATGGACCAAATCTTTATTAGAAAAATTTCTTAAAACTCTTAGATTACGTTTGAACGTTGAAGTGAATTGAGTTAAGTTTAGTTCTTTATAAATAGTAATGAGTTGAGATGGTAGAGTTAGTTTTGTGAGATCTATCTAAGATGAGTTTAAATATATTTAGATATTAAAATGAGTTTAGTACTATTTATAGAAAATTAAAAAATGTTGTGGGTTCTATGTGTAAAAGATGTATTGAGTTAAAAAATATTATGAGTCTCACGTGTAAGGAAGTTTTAAATTGAGATAAGTTTAATAATTTACAAATTATATATTTAAATGTTAGACTTAACTTAAAATTAAATTGAATTAAGTCGATTTCAGTACATTTTAATAACCAAAATAACCCTTAAATTGTTTAATGAAAAGCCAACTCTTAAATAGGGAAAGAGTAGGGCTGGGCAAACGGGTACCGGACCGGTATCCGGGTATACCCGGCCCGGAACCTGGATTCCAAATCCGGACCGGGTTCCGGCCCGGATATACCCGGGTCATAACCCGGGCTGGAACCCGGATTGATCCGGGTTTTTACAACCCGGAATCCGGGTTCCGGCCTAAACCCGGGTTTTTTTTTTTTTTTAACAAAGCCTATATTTATTAAATTAATTTTCAAGAAAAAAATAATGCTGAAAGCCTATATTATATTACACTTTTTTCAAGAAAACATATCAAAATTACATATTCAAGAAAAAATAATGCTGAAATTGAAAGACTATTCTATATTCATCTATATTGACTATTGAAAAAATTACATAATCCACTATTGAATGTAGATTTTTTTTCCCAACAACTGGAAGTGATTTCACCAAATTTTTTATGCCTATTGAATGTCACAGATTCCTGCATGAACACAAATCATTATATTAATATAAACATACATACACCTACACTTGCAAATACAAATAGTCAGAGTCGTGTAAGCTGTAAAATGTGATCAATGTATTCATTATTACAGGCAGAGTCACAGCCCCAAAACCATTTGCTAAAGCTCCTAGAAAAAGACATACAAGCAGGACCGAGGCTGCAGTCTGCCCTGTTGGGATTGGTGGGTTCATCGCATGCCAGGCTCTTTCTCAGTGAAATGATGAACCCCAGAAAGCTTCCAGACCAAGGGACAAAGATCCTGACGGTTTTGTTATGGGAGAAAGATCTGGACTGCTAGTTATTAGAATATTAGGCCTTTGTTTTGGGAAATAGAGCATTCAAGTATGGTTATATGATATTTGATGCATTAATATTTTGAGGATTAAAATACAATTGAGCTGGGCCTGGATAATTTGTTACTACTGAAAAAAATCAAATCTCTACTCCCTCTATTACATGTACAAAACAGCTCCATATGCATAAATATATGTAAATATATAAACATACAAGACAAATAAATATGCGTACATATACATACAAATATATTGTGTTGTTGTGCGTTTAAGCACAGAACATGGACCCAAACAAGTTTGAACCAGTGATCCCACCCTTTTGGGGGAAGGAGTTGCCACATTTTTTTCTAATATCATTCCCACTAGCTGGCTCCATATATAAAATCTTCGTAACTACACAACTATTTACATGACAATTAGATAAAAACTAACTCAAGGTGTAGAGTAAAGCTGTATTTTGAATAGTAAAGTGGCCTACAAGGAGCACATCAGTTTCCCTTACCAGGTGGAAGTCTGTGTAACTAAATGCTGCAACCTGGGGTAAAGCCTGTACACCAATATCAAACACAAATTAGAACCACAGACTATCAAAATTTCTATAAGCCTGAAAAGAGGGATTAAGAAACTGAATTTTTTCTTTTTGATAAATTCAAATTAAGAAACTAACATACGTAGGGTTTTTTTCATTGGTATACTAATGTACATATAGAGTTATGTGACAATATTTGGATTTTCCTGATAAATCTGGACTTTCGCAAGATTTTCATCTTCATCCTACTTCTAAGCAAGTTAAATTGATGTAATCCGTCTTAGTTATGATGCAAACTACAAAAAGTTTCCAAGAGGCCTCTTACAACCTCAAGTCAGCAGGTTCATGCCCAGTTAAATAGGGGAAAGTAATTTCTCAAGCAAAAGGACCAAGCATGCATCTAACCATTAGAATACTAAGATGAGAACAAAGCAATTTAAAGAACAAAGCACCATGCAACAGAAACCCAAAACACACCCAAATCAGAAACCATAAACAAATCACACCCAAATCAGAAATCCAAAACAAATCTCACCCAAAATCAGAAACCTTTGCAGTGTTTATCAAAAACTAACCTGATTTGTAGTGTTTCTGAGGATGACCAGATGAAAGCGACGACTGGATGACGGCGACGACAGGATGAGTGGATGACGGCGAGTCGGCGACGATGGGATGAGGCTAGGGTTTCGGGAAACTTCGTTGAGAGAGAGAGAGAAAGAGAGAGAGAATCAGATTGGGGAGGGGGGAATCGGGATGCTGCAGGGTATTAACCCAGTGCCAAATCGGGATTTTAGGTTTTAAAAAAACCCGGGTACCGGATTTAAAATCTGGATACCGGGTTTTAAATCCGATACCCGACCCGGGTTCATCCGAATTTTAGAAACCGGACACCGGCCCGGGTTTTTTTTCCGGAATCTGGTTATCCGGGTTCCGGACCGGGTCGGAAAAAAATCCGGCCCGGTTGCCCAGCCCTAGGAAAGAGAATATCATATCGGGTAATGATACACTTACCACTATTTTACCACCACTTTACCACTTGTAATGTATTTGTTTTTTTTTAATTTTCTTTTAAGTATTTTTTAATATATTTAATCATTAAGAAAAAATTTAAAAAATATACAATTTTATTAATAATTATTTTCTTAATCATTAAGTAAAAAAAATTTAAAAATTAAAAAAAAAAATAAAAAAATAATGATAAAATAGCCGTAAGCTATCATCATTCATGTCTTTTTACCGGTCACGCTACTTTTAGTCTGAAAACAGCTCTCAATAATTTTCTTCCATATAGCCCATCTAGGGATTAACAATGGATACGCGGCACACGTTAAAATAACCCGTGCAGAAAAATCAAATCCCTCACCAGCATGAAAAGTTGAATCTCTATTTCATGTCAACAGTAATGTACAGCGCAAAATTTTTTACCGCATCCCGTGAATTTTCCCGAGACTCATTGTACAAGAGATTTAAGACTTGTTTGATCAGAGAAAATCAAATTATTTCATTTTATATAATTATTATAATTTTTTAAAATTTTTAAATAAAATATAATAAATAATTTAAAATTTTTAAATATTAAAATAAATTTAATATTAACAAAATTATATTATAACAATATTTTATTTAACTTTTAACAAAATATTTCATTTCATTTTATTTATACTGTGTAACTAAATAAGACAGACTTCATTTGGATCCTTAAATGAGCTTAGTTCATCTCAATTGGATTTTATTTTACACTTATACCTGTTGGAAATTTAGACCTCCCAAATTCACCCCCTCGAATCTACCATTTGCATGAATAACAAGAAAAATAGAAAATTAATAATAATACAAGATATTTACATGGAAATTCTTAAACAGGAGAAAAACCACCATAACTAGAGAAGAAAATCCATTATGTGAAAAATTATTACAATCACACAATTTTTCTCCTACCCCAAACACACCCACAAAGCTTCCCCACCAGTAAAACTTTAACTTTATACATTTTTCCATTTTACAAAAAGGTCAACAAAGGAATTTAACTAAAGTCAAAAGTTACTAGATAAGCTTTCAACTGATGCACTTAAACTAAGAAGCTAAGTCTCTAATTTATAACTCATGGCCTACACCATTTTCTTTAATCCCATTGATGTGGGACTAACAAAGTAGCAATAAGTCAACAATCCCAACATCTAAACACAACTTTTAAATTATTAAATATCGTTCAACTTAAAACCTCTTTACATATATGACTCATAACTTTTTAAAAATCAACAACTCTTTACATGTGAGACTCATAACTTTTTTCAATCTTCTATAAATACATCTAAATTTATCCTAGCATTCAAACACATCTAAACTCTTCTTAGATGAACTCTACAAAACTCAATCTACTATCTCAACTCACTACCATCCATAAATAACACAACTTGTTTACACTTATACTAACAAATCATGAGAAGTTCTTTGTGAAAATCTTGCCATCTTTGGTTTGTTGATAATAAAAAAAAATTTTAAGATTTTTAAAATTCAATCAAACGTGTAAATATAAAAAATAAACTATTTTAACTTTTGAAATTTTGGTTCAATCATTAACCAAACACAAAAATCAAAACAAAAATTACCTTAAAAAATTATATCCAAACAACTTTCAACTCTATCATGATCCAATTTCACAAGCCAAATACAAATTACTTCAAACAAAATTTTAGCTCAAAATTTTAATTCTCGATCATTTCATAAACAATATATTTAAAACATTTGTCACAAATTATCACAAATTTTTGGCAAAACTTAGCAAACCAAACATGGCCTTGCCTCTAGTATTTGGTTTTTGGCTCACGAGTTAATTAAAAACTGCCCCCTATGGGATTTTCATTTTACCCCACAATTATGGTAACGTTTGAACTAAAACTTTTCAGACCATGAACTTCCATGTGAGAGAAAATCGAAATTGTGGCTTTGGGAAATTTCATTTTTGGGAATACTTTTGAATATATAGCAGCATTGCATAAGTTTAAGGTTGGGATAGTGAGTCCTACTGCAGAAAATGTCAAGAGAAAGTGATTAAAGAGTCGTGATGAGTTGATTGGACAAGACAGGAGCCTTTAGATATGAATAAATTATTTAAAAATTGTGACAAAGATACAATTGATAAGAAATTGATTAGACAAGACTAGTCATACAAAAAAATTACTTAAAAGAGGATAAAGGATAAAACTGAAAAGAGATTCAACGAGATAGAACGGAAGACTTGACTTCGACGGGTGAGGAACAACCTAGGAGCTTCTTCCCCATCCTTCCTAGTAGCTTCTTCCACATCCTTCACTCTTCCTTTGTCACTATAACTAAGAGCTAGAATGGACATGAGAGCATGTAACGATAATTATTTACCGTGGATTTTACCTTCTCTAGACTTGTAGATGTAGGCCTTAGTATCCAACTTATAAATTTGTGTATGTTCTCATTTATTTCTATTTTCTACACTTATTATTGTTCGTGTCTTAAATGAGCTTTTCTAAGCATTGCACTTCCGTCCAAGCTGCACACATGAGCAATACAACAATACTATTGACATCCACCCTTAGAAAAAATACATCATCAACTTATATTCATAAATCAGAGCGTTCAACCATGGCTGAACTAAGGAAATAAACGAGTCGAGTTTAAGCGAGTAGTACATAGGTGGTTAAGTCTTGTTCGTTTAGTTTTTATTCAAACACAAGTTGAACTCAATCTTCTTACCAAGTTGGATTTTATGTACATAAATAGGCTATTTAATATTCGAGCGAGTTCACGAGCTACTTCATTTAAATAAAATAGATTATTTATATTATATCTTATTATTTTATTTACAAATTTTGACAAAAAATAGACTTTTTGCTAATATTTTTATGAACTTTATATATACATATATCAATGATTATATATAACAATTTAAGTAACATGTTGATAATTAGGAACATGATTTCCTTTAATATCTATACATATTTAAGATATTTTTCAGTATAAATATAGAGTTAATACTATAAAAAAAATAACAAATATTAAATTATCTAAGTTTATACAAATAGAACTGATTTTTATATAAATTATATCATTTAACAATCGATGATAATTTATATTAACAAGCGACTCATTTAATAAACGAATCGAACAGAAGTCAGCCTATCATCGAGACTCGAATGGACTTGTTTATGTACATAGGCTGAACACATGATGGTAGGATAACTTTTTATTCTCCAACATTAGAGCTATATCTCAGTGTCAACTTGTGGGAAACCTCATTTGCCTCTCTTTACATGTATCACATTCACCAACATCTCTATATCACCTTGGCTCTATGGTATGTATTCTGCAATGTTATGGACTGCTTGAGCAGCATATCTTTCTAGCAAATTATATTTTAATATGAGAATATTTTTATAAAATAATTTTAATTTATAAAAATTTTCATATTAAATATGATTATGTAAATAATTGTAAAAAGAGTTGTGTGCTTATCATCACTATTAGAAACTTATGACATGACTTTTGGTAATTTTTTTTAATTTTTTTTGTTTGTCATTGAAGCTAATTAGGCTTAAAATCTGCTCCACTGAACTAAAACTTCGGGTGATTTACTAACTTGAGAGAATATCTTAATAATATGATCATAATTATATTTTCCCGCCATTTTATTATGTCAAGAATAATTATAATTACTGTTTCAACCGACGTATCAAGAAAATATAATTATTCGGCAACCATTATCATATTACTGTATATTTTTTTACTGTTTTTGTCAAGTGTAATTATCAAATGCATTATTGAGATGCCTATAAAAGGAAGGCTTGCGAATAAAAACATAAAAGCATATTTGTTAACATTTAAATAATATTTTGCCTTCTAAAGATAAATTTGAATAATATTTCTTTAAAATAAAAAAGAATGTATATAAGTTTATGTTAGAACTAAATTTATAGTTTAATAGGTATGTCTTAGGGGCTCGTATCTGGCAATACAATGTTTAAATTAATATAAAGAATTTCAAAAAATAAAAAACTAATACTTTTATTAAAAAAATACTTTAATCATAATTTTTTTAAAATAAATTAACGTAATTTAATTTTATACAAATAGGTCTCTCTCACCGTTAAGGTAGTAACTAGTTGGTACGAACTTGTATTTTATAATTTCGATATTAAGAATTCGAGTAAGGATTTAAGTTGAAATCATTTATAATAGTAAAGTCTGATCTTTAGATTATGTGATGGGTTATAGATCAACTGGATATTTTGAAATTTGAGGGCGTTGTGGTGATAGGCTCGGCCTTTGGACAGTGACTATGGCCCAAACTGGATATTTCGCAATGAAGAGAGACTATAATCATGTCCAAAAAGATTGTTACGTCGTCCCACCTCTCATTTTACAAAAAAATTAAAAAATAAAAAGAAAAAAAGAAATAGAGAGAAAAAAAAGAAAAAGAAAAAAAACTCTCAGTAATTTGATTTGATTTTAAATAAAACTTCTGCTAATTTGTCTCTGTACCGTCATCCATTATTAATTTGATCCGGTGGAAAGAGAGGGTGCAGGAGAGCCTTCGAGGTCTCGTAGCTAAGCGCGATACAAGCTCGTTCCATTTCCATAACTTCTACTTTTAATAGAAATCATGGCGGAAGATTCAGAGAAGAGGTTCCATTCGATTATGGACAAACTCTTCTACGCTCCCAAATCCGTACCACGCTCCTCCAGGTTCGGTTTTTTTTTTTTTTCGTTCATAATCTCACCCTTTTTTTTTTCCCAAATTTTTCCCTTTCATTTTCCGTTTGGTTCCCGAGAGAATTTGAGGGTAATAGAAAAAAACTGAAGTATCAATTCTATCCTAATCTCATATCTTTAAGAGTTCGACAGTTCATTCAAATTCATGAGCTGAATTTTGAATAATTGAGTTTTTATTTTTGGTAACTTTAATGAAGTTTAAAACGTTTTCATTATTCCTTTCTAGGGTTTATACAAAATTTAATGGAGCGTTACATGGCAGTGTAGTGTTTATTCGATTGTTTTTTCTCTGATATGTTTGGTTTGATATGTCGGGAGGCAGAAAGCGTCCAAATACATCATCGGCGTTACCACTAATGGAACTCAAACGGAGAGGGAATATAGTTGAGGGATCGCAGCAGCAGTCAACAACTTCGGCTGGAACGTCTCAAGCTCCGCTGTGCAGGCCGTGGGACCGTGGAGACCTTATGAAAAGATTAGCCACTTTTAAGTCGATGACATGGTTTGCTAAACCCAAGGTTCAGTAATACCATTCCATCTTTTTTCCCATTTTTAATTTATAAACTGGCTAGAACTTATAGTTATGATAAGATTGTGAAGACATTGTCTCTAATTCATACCTCTATTATTCTTTTACGTTTTACAAATCGCTTCAGAGGTGTAGTAGTATTTGTCGAGAGGGTAATATTATAATTTATAATTATGTTTGAATATCAGCTGACTACTCGTGGTTTTCAAGAAAGGAATTTTATTTGAGGTCAAAGTCTCTTTTTTTTTTTCAAAGGAAAGAACTTGGATTGGTGAATCTACTTCCTTCTGATAAAATAAATAGCAATATATGGGGAAACTATGTCCCCACGTTAGAGGATGTCTCTAATGTGACCCATGGTTTACCACAACAAAAAAGTGAGCGCTGTGATGGGTAGCGATGGACCTGTGGCCACTTCAGACGGTGCAGACCGTTCTCAAGCACTGTCCCTCCAGCTTTCGCATGTAATATAAGTTTGCAGGATAAATGGTTTGGCTGCCTAACACTAAATAGGGGTTCATGATTGAATCTGAGTGGGATTTAAATGAGCCTCTTTAAAATAATCCCTCATTCAATGGGTTTCCGTTCTATGGTTATTTTACTGTCCCCCATTTGCTTGCTGGTTGGAATGAAAGCTAAAATTGCTGCAGAATATAAATTGGTTGGAAAAGACATCGCTTTCAGAAGCATCCTGTTTTTTTCATTGAATATCATACAATAATCGTAGTCACATCCGTTATTTGAATGAAGGGATACAGAAGTGGGGTATGAGGTTTGGTGCCATTAGAAATAGGTATGTAACTGGCATATTATCTTTCTATTGGCAGCTGGAAGATTTGGATGAAATCTTGGTGTGCTATTGCCAAAAAACTAGTTTTTTCTGCATCTGGAGGGATTGCAATAGCATCGTATTTGGAATTAGTAATGGGACAAAGCATACATTCAAAAGGTCTGTGAGCTTCTTTCAAAAAAAAAAAAAAAAAAGATATTTGTCTGTGAGCTAGTCAGGTGGAACACGTACTTTTTGCGAAGGCCATGCTCTCAGCAATAGGTTTTGTGAGCTAGTCAATGCATGCACTTTTTGCAGTTTTTATCAATATTTTTTTGTATTTATTTTGACGTGGTTTGGTTGTAACTCTAGGTAGGTACTTCTCATGTATATATCTTGTGTACTTGGGCTATGCCTTCTTTTCTTATGAATAAAACTTCTTGATTACCTATAAGAAAAATTATTGACACTTGCAAAAAATTCTTTTGACATGGGTACAAAGGGTCACATACTTTTTTTTGGCAGTTCCTTGCCTTGGTGGATGGATTTCTGTTTTTGTTTTCGTTTTCATTTTGGCAACTGAAAAAAAAATCATTTAGAATGTGGACTTTGAAGGGAATAAGTAATAATAAGGATATATTTCAGGTATCAAAGTAAAACATGTTGCATATCTAATGCCAAAAGCTGTGTAGAACAGCGTTGAGGCATTTACTTGTTTGGGTGTTTTAAAGAACTAGTGCCTTTTGTCAACTTTGGGTGCTTATGTTCTTGATGATATTCCAGACTTGAGTTGCTTAAATATTTCTTTTCAGACATGATGAATGGCCCATCATTTTCTGTGAAGTTGCACATAAAGCTTCTTTTGATGTTGTCAGGTTGTCAGTGCTGTGAATTGTGCTAGGAGAGGCTGGGTCAATGTAGATATGGATATCATAGCTTGTGAAGCATGTGGGGCACGCCTCCTCTTTTCCACTCCTTCATCTTGGACCCAGCAGCAAGGCATGTTACTGTTATTTACAATATCGTGAACTATAAAGCCAAGCTGTGAATGGTCCAGCAACCCTTGGTTATCTTTATAACATTTGGTACTTTATTTGCTATTTCAGTTGAGAAAGCAGCCTTGGTATTCAGCTTAAAACTAGACAATGGACATAAATTACTCTGTCCATGGATTGACAATGCCTGCGATGAAACACTGGCACGGTTTCCACCCGTGACACCTCCAGTATTAGTTGATAAATATAGAGAACGTTGCTCTGCCCTCTTAGAAATTTCAGCTCTTCCTGTAATATCATCTTCAGCCATTGAATGGATGAGAAGCCCTCAGCTGGAGCTGTTTCTTGAACAATCTTCAATGCAGGAATGCGGCAATGGATCTGCCATCAGTTATCCATTAGAATATCTTGACAATGAGTGTAATGCAGAGTCTGCTAATTTGTATTATCAGGTATGAACTTATTTTCCTATAAAGGTGCGTGCTAAATTGTTATACATGAATGTATATACGATTTCCTTTTAGTCTTCACATGGAATAGATTTATATATATATATATATATATAGTCTTCACATGGAATACGCATGATGCTTTTGCTGTTTTCTCATGTATTATAATGGTGATGGACCTAACATTTCTACAGTCCCCATAAACTTGCCTACTCTCCCACTGTCTGTCTTTGGTTGTTAGCATCTTACTAACCCACTGCAGCATTACAAGATTTTTGTTTCGTGTCTCCATTGATTAACTTGGACTGATATTTATTCTACTCAGGTGCTTCTTACTTTCAGTTTATGTTAATCTTATAAGCTTGAATTTATTCTGGAGTATATTTTGATATAGCTTCTGTGTGTTTAATCCTTTTTGAATCACTTATTCACATCCGCATACTTTTAACCTTTCACAAATAAACATTTGTCAGTATTGCTATAAGTTTTATGTACTTTAATACCAAATTATGTGCTTAATACTAGGCATAAAATTAATAATGTGATTTTATCATTGGCATAGTCGTGTGATAAATTCTTATATCTTTTAGTTTCTTACCATTCTTGGTTAAGTAATGATGTCTTGAAGGATTTGCAGGCACAAAAGCTCATAAGTTTATGTGGCTGGGAATATCGTTCACTACCTTATGTGGTCAACTCCAAGGATGGAGCTTATCAGTCTGCTGAAAAATCCAGTAAAGTAACTTCATCTCATATTGTCACCAATAGACAGAACCCTAGCATCAATCTTGAGTCTGCCAGTATCATGGAAATTATGGAGGCAGATGAAAATGCCAATGTTTCTTCTCAAGTACAATCTGATCCCAGTTCTGTTGTCTTAGATTGCAAGCTTTGTGGAGCCAGTGTAGGATTATGGGCTTTCTCTACAATTTCACGGCCTATGGAGTTACTCAGATTAGTTGGTTACATAGATGTCAATAGGGAAAATGATTATGGAACCCATGATTCAGGGAGTGTAGCCTCAAATGGTGCAATATCATTGAAGGAGAGACCAACTAATTTAAATTTGACTATCGCAGGGGGTCCTCTACCAACAAGACAGAATTTTAAAGCGACAATTTCTTTGCCTGTTATTGGCAGGAATTTAAGGGCTCGGTTTTCTTATGATTCTGAGTTTAGAGATCGTATAGGTGCTAACCAAGAAGGTGTTCAATCTGATTCTCAGAATAAGAACCTGTTTCAGGAGAAAAATGACCACACAGAGGACACCCCCGGCGAACAAATTGTTCAGCAAGAATTGGGGCTGATAGAGAGTGAAAAACATGATGGACTGTGTCGTTCTACTGGCAATGACCAGATATTTTGTTTGAGCCATGATATTAGTGAAAAAGGTGAAGCTCTTGGAAAAGAGAACAACAATAAGGTGCTATTGGAAGCAACAAGTTTCTCTGGGAAAGAAGGATCTTCAGCTGGAGTTGGTACGCAGGATTCTACTAAAGAAAATCTGATTGAGAGCACAGAGAACGTGGTACAGAGTTCCTCTCAGAATGGTAAGTGTCCTGAAAATTTAGATAATGCTATATCGGATACTTCAGCCACAGAGGATCCTAGTAGCTCTCAGATTATAGACCCTTCTGTTGTGGCACCAGAAGCTAATGTCACAATTAGAAATGGTGAAAGTGGCAAAGATGACTCATCAGAGATGGTTGCATCCGGCAACTGCAGTTTGCAACAGTTGTCAGGAACAGAGATACAAAACAAAGAAGGTTCTTTAGCTACCCGTAGCATGCAGACTTCTGAAAACAATGAAGTTTTTACCTGTCATGCAGGTAATCATATTTGCCTAATTTTGTTGCTCTTTGATCATGATTGTTAACCGAAATTTGACACCTAGTGTTTTTGCTTATTTTACTTGCTGACTAACATGAATATTATATGTGCAACAAGTAGTGAAATATTTTTTATCAACTGATCACACACCTTCGCTAGTGAATCTTTTATGCAACTGCATATAATATTCGGTTGATACCAAATACCCTCATTTGAAACCAGCACCTTGCTTGAATCCATGTGTTGGTTCTCCCATCAAGGCATAAACTTCACATGAAGTACTGCTATTGTATGGCATTAACTGATGTAGAATCTGCCTCACCATCAAGTCATAAACTTCACATGACGTGTTGCTTTTGTATGTCATTAACTGATCTGGGATCTGTCTTAATCTCTGTTTTTCCATGCCCAGGCATATTTTACCTGACTACAAGAGAGGAGGAACCAATGAGACTAGTTTTGCCAATAATGAATTAGAGGGCCAGGTATAGTTGTTAGGAGAATGTACAGGTTATATCCATTGTACATCTAGAAGATTGTATGAAAACAAGTGAAGGTAGTAGCTGCTAGGTTGCTTATGATATGCATATGAAACGATGGAAAGTGACATGAATATGGAAATTTGGTGGAAGTTCTCTCGAGGCTCGAGGCTGAAGTATTCCTCCATGGAGAGGTGGTGGACTAGAATGCTTTTAGAGATGTCCAGGCGGTTGGTTATTGAAACCATTCATGGTTAAGCACATAAACTATATGCATATGAATTCCTTCCACAATCAGGGAGACAGAGTAAAAATCAGTGTTGGTGACTGCATTTTCTACTCTGCACTGCTCCTGGGATTTCATTTTGATAGTGGTTTTTCATGGGATTGCATGCTGATGTTAGCTTTTTTTCTCCTGTAATCCGTTTATAGAAAACAGCAGAAAACTACATGATATCTCAATGTGTCCAGAACCAAATACGAGGAAAAGACCAATTTCAGAATATTCACATTGTGTTGTTTTTAGTGCCTGCACGCCAAAATACAATGTTAAGGCAACCATGATCATCAAGATTTTTTTTTTTTTTTTTCACAATTCAAATCTCTGCAAAAATCCCATGGTGGCCCATGACACCATCCTTTGAAACTAACCATTCTTCTCTGTAATTTATCTGTTACAAGTTCTATGGCTGCTGAACTATCTGTGTTTGGATGTTAAGTTGAGCTGAGTTCTTTATGAATAGTAGTGAGTTGAGTAGATGGAGTGAGTTATGTGGGGTCCATCTAAAATGAGTTTAAATGTGTGCAGATGTTAAAATGAGTTTAGTACTATTTAAGGAAAATAGAAAAAGGTTGTGGGTTCCATGTATAAAGATATGTTGAGTTGAAAAAAGTTGTAAGTTCCATGTGTAAGGAGGTTTTGAGTTAGGATGAGTTTAGTAATTTGAGAGTTGAGTGTTTGGATGTTAGACTTAGCTTAAAACTAAACTAAATTGAGTTGATCTCAATTGAGTCTTGCAACCAAACTGGGAGACACATGGCTTCTTGCAAATGCATATATACTGTATGCCATTTGTCACAAAGTATCTCCTTCTATTTTGCTTCTCTTGTTGATTTTTTTATGTCATGTGATTATTAAAGAATACTTGAACAATTTGCTTCTCCACTGTCAGGAAAAAATCTGAAGCGAGCAAGGTCAGACAATGCAATCGAGTTTGACCCAATCAGGCAACACAGACATTTTTGCCCCTGGATTACATCAACTGACAACGGGGCACCTGGATGGCAACAAACACTGTCTGCTTTACTACGTCAAAAAGGGTTATCTCCTTTACCTCGGAATTCTCATTCTGCCTTCATAATTGAGGTATTTCCGAACCTTCTATCCTCTGTTAACTCTATGGGAGTGCCATGGTGAATTGCGATAATCAGTTCTACCATTCTATATGTCCATTGGAATTTATTCTGCCATGTTTCTTGTCGACTCCAAGACTTGGACTGTGTTGAAGTACAAAGCGTTCCACTTTACCCTAAGTGGGGTTTAATTAATAATCTGTCTTGTTCAAACTTTGTTATTCATGATAAAAAAACATCTGTGCTGACATAATGTGTTTGGTTGAGTTGGGTTTGATTTAATTTTTTAAAATTGTCATCCCAAGAGAATAATCTTCTTTCTGTTTAACATTTGTTTCAGGTGGATGATCCCATCACTTCAGTTAGGAGGCTTTTTATGTCTCCGTCAGCAAAAAGAACAAAGATGTCTCCTCCATCCAGCTGATTTTTCTGTGCCCTTTTTATTTGATATCTGCCCTTTTTATTCGGTAGAACTCTTGTGAGCTTGAGATGATGCATTTCTCCTGACATGCGATCGATTTTGTTGTATTTTTACAGTTAGATAGGTTTGTCAAAATGTAGTTTATCACCAAACTACTGCTTGAGAATCTGAGCTGCAGCTTGTACCTTATTTTGGAGGCAACTTACAATGTCAAAAAAGAGTGTATTGAGGCTTTTGTTGGGATAACAGTGACTCATGTTGTTTTACATGGAAATATTCTTTCTTTCAGCAAAAAATGAGAAAACAGAGATGGTTGATCGGGAAAAGCATTCATAGTTACTCTCTATTAAGCCACAGTTTGTGACAACCGCCTTTGAGTAAGAGTTGTAGAAGCCTCTTTCTGCGACAATAGCACTCATATCGCCTATCAGATTGGCTACCTGTTCAACTTACAGAAGTTGATGGTAAAAATATATATATTTGAGTGTGAATTGTTAGTGAGAAGATGGTTTCTCAAATTCTGCTATTAAATTTTAGATCCCAATTAACTCTGCTACATTTTTTTTAGCTTATGTTCTCACTGCCTACTGTGAATCCAAAAGGTGCGCAAAAAGCCCCACTGGAGGCCGAAGTTGAAGTTTCTCAAATCTAAGACTTCTGCATTTCAAACTGTTAACGAGGCAAAACTTGAACCTAGGTAAAGAGTACAAGAAATTCTCAGAAACAGTCTGTTTAGTAATTTCACCTAAAATTTGGAGAACGTGTATTCTCTCATTAACTGTCTTCACCTGTCCAATCCTTTCCGCACCTCCATTTCTTCGAAGACTCTTCCCACAACTAAAGCCGATGCGACTCCGGCGGGTCCAGTTCCTGTCTGTTCCAAACTTCTCTTGACCAATCTCCAGCTTCCCTTTCCGTGAACTTCAATTTCGGCAGTGGTTTTGAAGGATCCCTCGGATGGTGCTCAGTTCCAGCCATGTTCGTATGGCCTCTGCCATTCATCTATGGGACTTTCACCCAACAAACTGCTCTCTTTGCAAGTTCGGCGACCACACCATTATACCATAAATTCTCACCCCCACCATGTTGGACATAATTCAGTATGATTTTAACAAGGAAAATGTTGCTGTGTTGCTAGGACTGTTCATCCGGGTTCCGGACCGGAAATCCGGGTATACCCAACCCGAAACCCGGGTTTCAAATCCGGGCCGGATTTCGGCCCGGATATACCCGGTTTTGGATCCAGGCCGAAACCCGGATAAATCCGGGTTTCAAAAACCCGGAATCCGGGTACCGGGTTGTACCCGGATTAAAAAAAAAAAAAAAAATCCGTTTTTGAGGCTTTTTTTAAAAAAATAAAAGCCTATTGTTTTTTTCTTCAAACATCACATTTAATATTAACAAAAACCCATATTTATACAAAAATATTGCAAAGCATAATTCTCCTATATTTATTTTTAAAATTAAGAAAATGTATTGAATCATATTTTTTTTTATGTAAATCATATTTATAAAAGCCTATATTATGTGAAAAGCTTTTCTAAATCATTAAAAAGCATAATACTAACATTTTCCAAAATAATAAAAATATATAAAAATGAAAAAATAAAATGCATGCAAACCAACTACATATTACATTATTTTGTTATTTACACATTGCATTACAAAATACAAAATTACAACATATGAATTACAAAATTATTAGCATGGTCTTCTATTAATCACACCAAATAGCTAATTCAAGTGATCTGATTGAAAGAGAGCCTGCAAAAAACAAAAGTTTTGAATACTTAGATAAGCTCAACAAAATTATCAGTTTCACTGGGGAAAAAGGAAAGTAAATGGAAAACTTACTCTTGAACAAAAAGAACAGAACCAGCAGAATAAGAAACCTTGATCATACTGTCATCAATTTCTGTCATTCAATGTGTATATCCATCATCTCACAATCCTTATCTATAAAGCACTAAATGCAAGATGCCGTTGTTTCTGAAGTTGCATACTAAATGCATTTTGGTCTGACTCACGGAGAAGGGGCAAAAATTTAACAACTGTAAAGCTTGGACTCTGTTAATTAATGATGGAATTGTTTACTGAGTTTTATTAGATTTATGTATGTAATAAAGTGCACATTGCTACAGATAAAGGCGAAAAAGGGATAAGAAATCAGGTCCAATATTACATATCCTATTTGGTTAACCCAAAAAGAATCCAAGAAAATTATAACTCCTTTTATGTAATGCTTTACAATTCTAACCTTGTTCAACTTACCCTTCTTATGGTCATTAGGTCTGTAAAACATACTTTTCAAGGCACTTAAATCTCCCTTTACAGATCTGGTCTTGGTCTAAAAACATATTCTTTGAGGCCTTCGAACCTGTTTCAATATTCCTAGTGTATATATATGTACCGAAATTCTAGTAAAATGGTCGAGGAGATTACTTCGCTGCAAATTCCACAAGCATCTTATGAATGCAAGGTTTGAGCTATTGCACAAAAAAATAAAAAATAAAAAAATCGAGATAGGTTCATTCTATGTTCACTTAAACTAAAAAATACCTTTTAAAAGAGTACTAATTTCCCATTCAAATGTTCTCTAAGATACATGGAATGTCAATGGATGCTTATTCACAAGTCACCATGAGATAATGCAATTGAAGTTCTAAACATGCTAATAGTTAAAGGATTTATTCCACAAACTTTTCTCATATCTGGTTTTTATTGATAAATATGCATGCAATACTTCAAAACATGCCCTGAGCAGTCATGCCTGATGATGTCAAGTAATATGACATAATCATGCTTCTTTAAAGGAAAATTAGCCTATCTTCATCGTTGGAAGTACATTAGGAATACCAATCAGCCTTCTTCAAAGATTTATTTTTTCATCTATTTACTGTTCTATATCATCAACACCACAATAACTTGACCAAATATCACTTTAGAACTGAATAAAGGCTCTTACCTAATATGAATTTATCAAACTCGAGGAGAAACCCAAAATTATGAACTATTAACGGAGAAATTTATTTTTAACAAAATTATGAATTAGGCTCTTAATTGATTAAGATTATTTTAGATCATGAGAAAAATATGATTGAATTTATATAAAGAATTTTTATCCCTTTCAATTGATTTGAAGCAAGAACAGACTTTTGCTTTATAGAATAAGATTATCTCACGCTAAGAAACCCCACGGACAGTATTTCCCAATGACAAACAGAGGAGACAACACAACAGACCGTGCAAGTTCTTTAATCTTTATACCAGATTACATCTATTTATTTACTAATATTTCCTTAAATCTTTTACATTCAAACATTATCATCAAAACATACCCAAATACTGGATCTACCAAATCTATCCAAGCACAGAGAGACCCAGTTCACCGAATCACTAGATCTACCACATTTACATTCATTATTCATAGATGGGGAGAGAGACTTACCGAAAGGTCACCGGTGATAGGTCATCGGCGATAGAGACAGACACGGCAGTGGAAAAAAAAATAGATGACGCTTCAGCTCCGCTGGGAAAGAAAACATACCCAAATTCGGTGAGCCGTGCGATCTGGGGGAGGGAGGCAAGACACATCGCACGCAGAGCAGAGAGAGAAAGAGAGAGAGAGGGAGGGAGGCGAGGCACTACACACGCAGAGCAGAGAGAGAGAGAGAGAGATCTGAATTCCGCGGGGGGGGCGGCTTCTTCTAGAACTAGGGTTTTTTTTTTCAATTTATATACCCCGGGTACCGGGTTATAAATCCGGGTCCCGGATTTAAAATCCGGTACCCGGACCAGATTAATCCGGTTTTTTAAATGCGGGTACCGGCCCGGGGTTGACCCGGTCCGGGCCAGATTTTATCCGGCCCGGATGAACAGCCCTACTTTAGGTGACATAGTAGCCGCTTCCTTTTAACAAACTATTTCTTCTGTAGCTTATACCTGCAGCTCCACTAACAAGAATATTGAATCTAGCAGCTCCAGCCTAGGCCTTGTCACTATATAGCCCGACGATAATGCGGGTGGATGTGCCAAGTGGGTCGGGTACAGGGCCTGCCCAACCCCCTTACTTCCAACAACAAGCTCTTTCCATGAGAATTTGCAACATTGTTTGAAGCGGTAAAAGATGTGGGAGTTATGCTTTTAACTTGTGGAGTCGATGATAAATGGCATCATAGGTGAGAGGAGCATTGCAAGAATTTTGGATTTCTTAACTTTCCTGTTTTACCCGGAGTCTTTCTTTTTGGTTTGTATCTTCACTACTACTGGACTGTTTTGTTGGTGTACAGAGCCTATCTCTCTCTCTTTTATATTCAGAGGAGTTTTCGTGGATAAGGAAGGTATAAAGCCAATCAAAATGCTCATGAACGTGTAAAATTTTATGACAGCTAATACACACCATCAGTTTAGACAGACCTTAAATGGGGGGCATCCTTCGATTTGGAAAAGAGTCCCTACTGTGCAGCTCAAGAATTGTGTGATTAAGAAAATTTTAATGGGTTTGACCGAACAAACCAAACAAACAAACAAAAACCAAGACATTCATCGTAACATCCTGCACGATCTGTGAACTTCTATTTTTCCAAGAACCTGAATGGAAAGGCCAATATCAAACCAACATTCAAGTTTTGTTTGCATGAATGTCTTTTATATATGCATTCCCTACAAAGAGTGGTGGTGATTCAGCTTCAACTTCACGCCAACATGGTTCTACATCCACCCATACAATTTGAAAGTGACGGTTACAAAACTAATTCCCAATACCGCCTCCCAAAACAGACGAGCTATTGGGTGAGGGCATAAGGCCAAACAGAGCAGTACAACAATTGGGCATAAGGCTACAAGTTTTCTGCCTCCATCCGCTCGTAAATATTTCCGATTGGAGAAATACTCTAGCTACAAAATGATTACATAAAAGTAATCCTACAAACTGATATTGCTTGATGTGGTTGATCAGATTGTAAAATTTACTTTTATTATAAAACAAATCTGACGGATCACATAAAGTCAAGTCAGTTTGTGGGATTAATTTTGTATAATCCCTTTGTGGCACTAGTACTCATCTTCTAGTAATAGCCAACACCTTTCAATTCAGACTGTGAAGGTTTTGGTGCATCACCACCATTACCTACGAATACAAGGCGACCTGCAAAATCCACAAAATAAGCATCCATCATATATAATGGAGAAACTTCTTTTTTGTTTTTTCATCTATTGACAGATGTTTCTACCATCTAGACTTGTATGAATGTTTGGTGAAAAATACAAAAGCTGGAAGGCAATGGTGGTCTCTAGGAAGTCAAATCCAAGCAAAACTGTCCATGATGACTTCTGCATGGGTGAGCACTAGGGTATTGCGTGTATTTCAGCATGTCAATCATATTTGTGCATGAAATAGAAAAGAATATGTTCTAGGGAATGTTAATTGCTGTGAGCAGAATTAAAATTCATCATTTTCACTTGAATCCAAGCTAGTTACACACCTCAGAAAATATTTTCTTTTTTAGACAAGTACACATCTGGAAATCGGCTGTGTTTGGATGCTGAGGTGATCTCAGATGATCTGAGTTTATCTGTAAATAGTAGTATTTTGTGGGTCCCATTGAGATGTGTTTGAAAGTAAATAGGTTGAGATATGTGTTTGAATGTATGAAGTAGGTTGAGATGAGTTTAACTTTTTTATGGGAAGTTAAAAAAGTAGTGGGCCCCAACAATTATTAGTTTGAGATGGGTTGAGATCACTTTACCTAAGCATAGCAAGTTTTCAAAAACTCTATAAAGGACAAAGGAACATTTACCACTTCGAAGAGTTTAAACAAATAATACTAATGTAGAAGGGTATTTGAGGTTAGTCATGATCCAAATAATACTAGTGGCACTCTCATGGGTCTCGATATCTCTCCAAGGGACCAAAAGGCTTAACACTTTGAGATAGCTCATTGACTTTTGACAATCAAAAACAGAGAATTGGGTTTGTGGAGATGGGGGGCATGTCCTCTACAATAAAAAAATATGCATTCGATTGATCTTGCACTAAGCACAATTGTCTTTAAACCAAAATTACTTTATAATATGAAACAAAAACATATATTATGCATCTCATGTCAGGCTGCATAATGTACTCTGTATCCTGTATCCTTGAGCAGATTCAATAAAGTAAATAAAGTAATGTATATACCATTTCGACGAATGGCAATCTCTCTTATACGTCGAACAAAACCTGTTGTCGGATCAGTGAAGATTTTGGTCTCCAGATTCCCCTCCAAATACAGAATCGTACTGCAATAAATAAAATGTCAATATTACTGCAATCAGAAATAGAAATGATTTGAAATAAAGTCATGGGTAAACAAAAGTATAAGATTCGGGGCAGCAGGCCATGCATGAGACCATGATAAAAGATACCCCAAAACAAGCAGATTATGAATAGTTTTGAACAAAGTTAATTTACTTAGACACCATCACGGAAACTATAACGAGCAAATCAAGCAAAGTGTTACCAACATACTTTGGTTAAGTGCCCCACACATAGTGATCCAAAACAAGAAGCAAAACTGCCTTGCATCAATGGAGGTCAAGTACAAGAGGCTTAGAAGCAGAAAAAAATATTGGACAGTCAACAATAGTAGATTGCCTATCAGCTCTGGAAAACCTCAAGTCATCAACCAAAGGAGTACAACCAAGACCTAGTTGGTTAAGTAAAGGGGTAGGCCAGTGAATATTTGGTTTAACAAACTATTATTTTTGGTAAATTCAGCTATTATGGTTTTGCGAGTGAGCAGTAAAATTTTTTGAATTTATTGATGTGGCAATAAAGAGGTAATTAATTGTATGAACAGCAACATCAAGATTCAGTTGTGAAATCTTTTCCGTCTACAATGGTGCGTCAGAATCCAAAATCATAGACTTCTGTGACGGTTGTACCCTTTAAGTAAAATTACTACACTTGAAATCCATAGACAGCTAAAAACACTCAAATGTCCTTCTTTCAACCACTCAAACTCAATTCTCCTTCAAGACCAACCCAAAATTCAAGCTGCTCCTGAATAATGAATATGCCTTAACATAATATGTGGAATGCAAACACATAATTTCCTCAGCATCACCTAACTACCACTAATTTTTTGTTTGGTTAGGAACAAATGTGCAATTTAAAAAGTCAGAAGGCAATTCAAAGATGTTATGCAAATGATGCCATATCAACCACTATAAATGTCCCAATCTTTAATACAAAGCAGTCTCCAAGAATGACTCTGTCTTGAAAACTCCTTTATTGGGCATAACTTATTGGATCTTTTATTAAAAATGCAAAGGGCCAGTACACTTTTGGTTCCGATGCATTATTGGCCATAAGTTTTAGTAAAGATGAAAGGGTTGCGGCATACTATCAAGTTCGTTACATGCTTTTATTTATAATTTCGAATGCCTCCTACACTAGAGAGATTACATTTAAATTTCAGAATTCCAATGTCTCATACTAAAAATGGGTAGACCAAAAAGCTCACCCAGGCACAGCATGCTTCATGACAACTCCGCCCAACTTCTCAGGATAAACTGAAACCCGATGCCACTGAACTGCGCACCGATTGGCGTACTCCCTGGGATCCTCATTATCCAACGGCCTCCGATTGTTGCGAATCCCACCCGTCCCTACCGATAACAGCGTCACCGTCCTCCCACTTCTCAGCTTTTTCTGCAACGGACTCTGACCCACTTGCCCCACCACTATTGCCTAATCCCCCAAACATAATCAATCCCAATCCCATCAATCAAACAAATACCAAAAATTTACAGCGAAGGAGGAGGTTGGGGGGGGGGGGTGAAGGAGGAAAATTTTTGTGAAAGGGCGTGAGCGAATGTACCTTATAGATGCCGACGTCGAGGCCGTTCTCAAGGGGTCGGTCATAAAACATGCGTTGTTGTGGATCGGATTCTTGGGATGGGGAAGATTGCTGCGGTAATGGGGGGACTGAGTCTGGTTCCGACTCGGAGGCGGCTTCGTCGGAGGACAGGTGACCGGTTCCGGTAGTGCACATAGACTTAGCGGAGAGGTAATGGGTAGAAGGCCTAGAGTTTGAGAACAGAGAGCGCCATAACCTTCGTGAGAGCGTACCCATGGAGTTCGCCATTTCTTCCTGAAAAACTTTTGAGCTTAAACCCTAGTGGCACTTGGGCTTAAGCACCTTTGAGCCTAAGGGCAATGCCACACACTCTCTCCCCCTTAATTTTTTTTTAGCGAAAATAACAAAAATAAATAAATAAATTGTAGGAAAATTCTCTGAGCATAACAAATGTGATCAACAAAGTGTACCGAAAGTTTTTTTTTTTTTTTTTCACTTTTTTGATTTTATATAAATAAGAAAAATTATGGAAAAAAAATTTCTCTACTTTCCGGTTTTTTTTTTTTTTTTTTTTCTTCCAAACAAGCTTGATATATATTATAGTGAAAAAAGCGTATATAGAATGTTCAAGGTGGATCAAATAGAAAATATCTAAAAGAGCTATTAAAGGGTATGTTGCCAAACACCATATTGGTAGATACCCATTGCACCACAGAGTGCGCACATCGATTTGAAAATTGATAAATCTTGACTCATTTCCAATGCCCATGAAGAGCGAAAAGATGTTGAATGTCTTCGGTAATGTGAGAAATATGCTAGTTTGGTGTAGATAAAAAGTCTTCAACAGCAGAGATAACCATTGAGAATCTCCTTAAAAAATTACCTGAGGATGTTGAGCTAAGGCAGCCAATTTAGTAGTTAGGAGAGTTGTCAATGCTTCCGCCACTAGAGAATTCTGGGAAGAGATTTTTTCAATTTGGTTATCTAAAATGTTACCAAAGTGGTCTCTGCATATTACAGAAATAATAGAGAAATTATCCCTAACTACAGTATCAAAAGAATAGTTTAGGGGCCGGAGGTTGCCATTTTTCAATCTTGTTTTCTTGCTTTCCTTTCCACGCTTCTTTATAATTGCGATAGATATGACTCAGTTAAGCTTTGGCTTCATCCATAGAGAAAATGAGTTGATTGTGCACTATGTCGTATATTTGCTTCCAAATAAAATCAATAGTTATAACTGCAAAGAGATGAAAGAAATGAATATCTGTGTCTTGCAGGCCCAATTCTTCCTTTGGAGAAATAATCATTCCCCAATTCTTCATTTGGAGAAATAATCATTCTAATCCAGTCTGATATTGAATGAATTGGAAAGTTTCCTAAGTTTAGAGGCCATGAACTTTGATTCCAAAGTATTCTCACTATTGGGCATTTTACAAATAAATGAAGTGAGGATTCTTCAGCTTAGTTGCAGAGCAGGCATTCTTTTGATGTTGGAGTTGAAATGACTTCATTCACTCTTGTTTTTGTAGAAAAAATATTATAGAGCAGCTTCCATAGTAGCAATTTGTGTCTCTCATGAATTTTCAGTTTCCATATTAACTTAAAAAGATTCTGGGTTGCATTCTTGTGACGCCCCCAAATTCCGCTTGGAATTGAACGGACATTTGAAGCGTCGAGACATGCAACACAAGGTTACTTGCCCCCGTTCATGACATATAAGATGCAATGTTCCTAACATGCATCTAGCATTATGCAATATTCGCAGCGGATAATCTTTTTCTTTAGCAATACTATGCACCAAACTAAATATATCCCAAATACTTGAAACATAATTCATACATAAAGGCATACTAAAAAGCCGTGATCATCACACTAGTCCAAAATGGTTGTGATCAAAAGAATACTTGAGATACAACTCCAAAAGTACAAGTATTAACCTAAGTTAAATACTATACCATCATCAACATCGCACCGTGGCCTAGTCGACCGTATTCAGTTGGTCAGATTCCAATTCTCCTTTGGGTCCTGTAACAAGATCTACCATTCGGGGGGAATGGTAGTTGGGACTACCACAGTGAGATTTGATTACAAATCTCAGTAAGTTAACATAAAACTCACACACAGGTTAAAAATGCATGCATGGCAGTAAAAGCATAAATGCATAATTATAGTCATACATAAACATAGTATAACTTGACATATAGCATGACTTAACCAGAACTTAAGCGTGAACTGAACTTGACTTAACATGGCATGAACTTAAGCTTAAAACATAACATGAACAACACGGTGCATCGCTACGCGACACGGAGTACACGCTACGCGTACTTCCTTCGCTACAACTCTCATCAACACGATGCACATCACACGATGCATCGCCATACAACACGGAGTACACTACATGCGTACTCCCTTCCTTCTACGACACACATCACTACAGTGCACGTCGCGCGGCGCGTCGCTGCATTACACAGAATACGCTACACGCGTATTCTCTTCACACAACCCGCCGTATCACATCTACGGCATCCATCTCACGCCTATACTTCACAGCACAGTCCACAAAATACACAATCAAACGCAACACTTCACAACCACACTTCGCTTCACAACTACGCAACGAATTCCACAAATACAACTACACAATCCACAAACCAACCAACTAACTATTTTAAACGTAAAATAACTAGAGATAGAAGGTTATACCATCGACGGGATAACCCGTGCGTCGCTCGTTGTTCGTCACGAACATGCGTCGGAGGAACGTACGTGGCGGCGTACGGTGGCTGTCCACCACATAAAGTGGTAGTTTGGGCTTGAGAAAGGCTAGGCGTGGTCTTGGAAGACTCATGATTTTACAGCTGTCGGTGAAGAACAAAATACGTGATTTACGGAAAAGATAAACTATACGCGTGATTCCAGATGAGGGTAAAGACAAGAGAGATGTGATTGCTGTCGGGAAATAATCCAAAACTGATAATTTTAGCGGGCTGTTACATCCTCCCCTCCTAAAAAGAAGATTTCGTCCTCGAAATCGACGCAAGTACAAACGTAAAACACGCTTAAAACACTGTAGATAGTTTGAAAAAAAAG